>JAHLSL010000024.1:4109243-4123091 GCA_025920805.1 Petroica traversi | reverse complement strand
CCCGCACCGCCCCCCGGGACTGCTCCGGGAAAGCCATCCCGGAGATTTCGGGCCGAGAGAGAGGGAGTGAGAGAGAGGGAAGAGTCCGCAATCCGTTTAAATGTCTCCGGGAGGGTGGTGCCCGGCTCTCTCCCGGGACAGCACGAGGAGCAGCGCCCATGAACTGCCAGCGCTAGAAGTTCCACCTCACCGCGAGGAAGAACTTCTTTCCGTGAGGGTGGCAGAGCCCTGGAACGGCTGCGGGGCGAGGTGTGGAGTCTCCCTCTCTGGAGAATCCCGAACCCAGCCGGACACGTGCCTGTGTCACTGCTCCTGTGGCCCTGCTTGGAGCTGGGTGATCTCCAGAGGCCCCTCCAAGCCCAGCCATCCAGGGATTCTCTGCATGGACATCCCTGTGACCCCATCGGGCTCTCCAGCCCGGCCTCACAAGGAGGTTGTACCCACTGAAACCCCAAAAGCTCCATGAAGGACCAGGGTTTCATTTGTATCAATATTACAGCACTCAGGAAATAAATCTTTAATTGCCCTGCATGGATACATTTGGTCTGGGAAGGAAGGAAATGTCAGTGTTTCCATGTGGGCAGCACAGGGCAGGTACCCCATGGGGCTGGCACCTTCTCAGGCCATGGCCAGAGCAAGGGACAGCACAAGGCACACACAGCACTCGCTGTGTCCTTACAGGGCTCCAGGAAGCTCCAGGTGCATCAGTGCCAGCACTCCTTCAGGCTCCACTGCCCTTCCAAAAGAAAACCTCATCAACAACGGAGCAGGAAGGCTGACACTGCTCACCCATCCTGATGGATTGTGTGGTAGAAATCATGTGAAATCAGTGTTTATTGGCTCGGCTGCAGGAGCACTGAGAAGTCTGAATCACGTTTGAGACCGGGCTGTGCTCATTACAAAGCCTCTAGACAGGCCATATCCCTACTCCAAATAGTTTCCTCTGAAAGTTATGATGTTAAAGTATTAAACAGGCAATTAATTTTGTGCAATGCTTTAATCAGAACTACCTGCAGAACTGAAATAAAAGAATCGCTGCAGGTTCTCTGTGGTCACAGAGAAAAGCAGTGTTTATGTTTAGTTTAAAATTGCAACAAGTTATTTACATGGTTTAAAAATTGTAACACTGACTTCTTAATTAGTGGTGGCATCCCTTTGGGGAGTTGGGGCTGGATGGTCTTTAAGCTCTTTCTACCTGGAACAATTCTATAATTCTGTGGTGTAGTAAACATCTGAATTTAGTAACAAGATTTTCAGAATAGCCCATATATTTAAACCCTAAATCTTCTGTTGTGCTGCTTTGTGTCCTGGGTATGTTTTGTTCCTCTGTGTGCCATCAACACTCGCCCTGTGAAAATTAAATACAGCAACCACAAAACCTCGACATCACCACTTTTATGGAAAGTAATTGGTTTGGAATTAGCTATGGAACGATTCCTGAGAAACTTGGGATGTTTTCTTCTCACGTTATCTGCAGCTTGGGAAACAAAATTGGTCAGACAGTCTCTGTAAAATCCCTCGGAAAATACAGTAGTGTTTGATAAAATGCAGCTTATTAAATTCCTTTAAAATGGTGAATAATAGAAAGTAATATTTCAAGGACTCTAATTTGACTAACAATGGGCTCACAGGTGCTTTTTCTATAGTTTTCAACCAAAAACTCATAGAATCGTTCTTGAAGGAGACATGAGATTTGTATTTAAGTTGTCAAAGAAACCAGTTTGCAGACTTGCAGCCCCAAAAACGATTTACAGATCACAGTAATGTTCTTTATAAAAGAGGAGACTGAACGTACAGCTCAACAGAGCAGCAGAGGAGTGACAGGTTCCGGAAAGAATTTCATGTTGAGTGTTTCCCTCCATGGTATTGCATCTCAAGGAGCCAAACCTTGAGGAAAAAAACTATGGCAGGGTGAAATAAACCAAATATTCTTATCCTGCCACCAATTCCAAATGCTTCTTCCTTCATTAATGACAGATTTAAATTAACAGGGGCTGGCAGGTTGGTCTGGTGGTTTAAGCAGTAGCCTGGGACATGAAAGGAGTGATTCCATGAGGGAATTAGCATCAAAGTGAGGCTGTGCTGCTGCTCCTGCGTGTGAGCTCATTAAAGTGATTAGCCCAGCTCACCATTAGTGCCTTACCCCGGTGTGGTTCTGCAGGCAGGGAAAGCATCTGGGCCAGGGCTGGGTGTGGGTGATTCCTGCACAGCTGGAACATCTGCAGGGCTCCTGCATGAGACAGGGAACAGATTCCACAGTCAGGAACCCAACTGCAGGATCACACAAATGCTCCAAAATCTGTCCCTTTTCCAGCAGTTTGGACCTTCTCAGACTTTCAGCAGATCCTGTAGGTACGAGGAGTCTCTGTAAGGATTCATAAATTCCCAGATGTGGACTGGGAGCTGGTGAGTGACCAAAGCCTGAACAGCTCTGGTCACACAGTTTGGAGCAACAGCTGCTCTTTTCCATTTTTTTTTATAAAGTCTAGAAAACACTGAAGAAACCACAGAGGCAAACAAACCCACTCCACAGAACCCTTTCCCAGGGCAGCTTTTCTCATTTCATGATGCCATATTTCAGTGATGTAGCTCTAAATCAGGCCTTGGAGTCCCCTATAAACTCAGTGACCTTTCAAGAGGTACATAAAACAGAGTGGAAAAGAGCCCATTTTCACCTGGAATTTTTGTATTTGCAATTCCCAATGAGTAATTTGGCTCTGACACTGCTCCAAGGCATTAAATGATGGGGCTACATTGCATCAGCCAAAAAGGGACCTGGATTAAATCTGTCCCTTGTCCCCAAAGTGTCCAACTTAGAAAAATGTATGGAGAGTGCAATGCTGGAAAGCCTGGAGTTAACCTGGAGCTTGACCATCCTCCCTTTGGGAACTTCTTGCTATCATTTATCCTGAATCTTTGATAAGTTCAACCTTTATAAGAGATTTATTAAACTTCAGGCTCAAGAGTGACCACAGGAAAACCCCGCTGGTCCTTTCATTTTGTTGGAAAAGTGTATCAGCATTTTCCTGAGGAGTCCTCAGCCAATTCTGAGGCTTTGGCCCCTCAGTTCCACTCCAAGAACGTGTCTGACCTTTCCAAAAACCTTGCAAAAGCCAAGATATGTAACATTTACTGCTTTATGCCTCTACAAGGCTCCTTATTCTGCCACAAAGGAAAATTTGACATGATTTATTCTTGAAAAATCTGAGTTGTATCCACCAAAATGTTTATGTCATTCATTTCCTATCGATGCCATTGGATTTGCAGGGGTAGAAGTTGCCCTGAAAAGCCAAATTCTTGGTTTAGGCACCTGCTCTTTCCTGGGTTTTCTGCTCAATGAACACCCGAAATGACAACAGCAATGCTCATTTTACAAAGATACTGTAAAGACACATTAAAGATTGGGAGCACAAGGGTGTAATTAAAAATCTGCTAAATCAGGAGGTTCCGTGCGAAATGGTGATGGAGGAAGGATTACAGTGTGTGTAAACCTCAGGAAAAAATGTTAATATGGAAAATTCCATGCAGCACATTTCCTGTGTCTAAAGCACAGCCAGAATTAGGGGTCTTACAAGATTTACAAATTTTCTGTCTTCTTTGAACTCGGTTTTGCCATATTAATTAAAATTACTTGTTAATCCTCACCCAGTGCATAAACAAAGCTCCCATAAACTGAATCTGTAAATATGTCCTTTGTGCTGATATGGAAAAAACAGCTGGTGCTTATGGGGAAAAAATGGGAAAAAGCCTGGCTGGGTAGATATTTGAAGGATTTGTTCCACTTTTTAACTTATTGGGATATTTTTAAGAAAATCAGAGATGCTGTTTCCTTGCATTCTTATTGCCTTTGATAATTTTTTGTACACCAAGCAGGGAAAAATTATGAACTTGAGGAACGTATAAAAATGCAATACAACAAAAATTCCAAAAAAGAGGGAATTATTGTATATTTATTTTCAACCCATTAGTATTCCCAGCACAGAGAGTTTTATAGTACAAAGAAAACATTAAAATATTTTTGAAATAAAAATGAAAGCAAAACCAGGCATGAGGAAGCAAAAAAGCAGGGAGAGAACCATCATTTAGAAAAAAAATCTATTCAAGTCCCTCCTTTGATAATTCATCTTCCCCCTACAAGCCCCAGTTCCATTGGTGAGGTGATTCACCTAAAGGGGATGCCCAAGCAATTCTTATTTCCCATACTTTTTTTAGAAAATCAGCCAAGAAAATGTTGAGTTGGAATCTTCAAAGCATTTATTAGTTTAGGCAGCACTTTGCTTTTCTTTGGTGTTTCTCCATAGGTTTAGATGGTTTTTCTGTTTACTCAGGTCTCCCAAAATCAAACATTCCACACTTATTCCATGTCCACCAAAGCCCATGTCTATCCCTCTTGTTACCAGGTCCTTATTTTTCTTTTTTACCCCTGTCTGGACTGAAAGAGCCTGAAAAGTTTTGGGGTTTTTTTTTCCCCTTTAAAAATAGGATAAACATAATGTTTGTCCCAAGTCCTGGGGAATCAAAGAAATAACCATCACCCAGCAGTTCCTTCAGCTGTTTCTCCTTGGTTCTGCTACCTTGTTTGATTTAGTCAAGCTCATTTTTCTCAAGCCAAAGTAGGGGAAAGAAATTCTACAATAAAATATAGTGTAGGTTTAATTCTAAAGGAAACAGCACCGTAAATGCAGAGACGAAGACAAAAAGTTTGGAATTAATTATACAAATAAAATTGCAGTACAAAGCACCTGGTGGTCCTCAATAGCTCCACGTTCCTGTTGAAGAATAAAGGTGAATGTCTGAGTGATTCCAAGGAAATCCTTCCACCAATGGTAAACCACAAGCTCTTCCTGACAGGAAAGCACGGAACTACTCAAACAATCTAAACACCATTGTGAGCACTTTGAGTGTCTGCTTTTTTAAATATGTGGTCTTCACATGACCTTCTGATAGTGCAAGATCAGCTAAAAATGCCAGTTCTGGCACTGCCAGGTTTCAACAACATGAGAATTCCCATCCCTGCTTGGCTGATCATTCCATCAGTTTGCAGGAAGGAAATCCATGAGAATTCCCATCCCTGCTTGGCTGATCATTCCATCAGTTTGCAGGAAGGAAATCCATGAGAATTCCCATCCCTGCTTGGCTGATCCATCCATCAGTTTGCAGTTGGGGTATCAAGAAAAGGCAAAGAGTCACTGCAGAATCCTCATCAGGTGAAGTGTCCTCCTTGGGGAGGAACCACTCTCTTTTGTAGATAAAATTTCTTCCTTTGTTCTGTCTCACAGCACCCCGTTTATTTAGCAACAAGACTTTGTAAGTTTAAATCTTATCACAGACTGCTATCATTCATTACAGAATTATTCTGGTAAGAAATACGTTTACAAAGTAATCTTCCATCTTTCTCTTTGAGATAACAACAAAATTGAAGTATCGATGGTTTGATGACAAATATTTTCCCCTTTATTGTAACCTTGTTTTCTTTCATCTACAGAGGAATTTGTTTAAATGCAAATGATTTCTTTCATGAATGAAGACAGCTTTTGTATGAATCACAATTTGTTTAAATAATTTCTTTGAATGAAGTCTTCTCGTGGTAGTGCCACATTATTGTTCCCAACCTGTTTGACTTCCTCTCCATGTAATCTTGTTTAATCTCAGCCCAGACAAAATGGAATGATGTGACATTAAGGGGAAGATTGTTTAAGGGGAGGGGAAAGTTATTTCCCCATCCCTGGTGATGTAGTTTGTACTTTTAGGTTCCTTCTTCTGGATCCATATCCAGGAAATGCCTTTAATCTCCTTTGAGGTGAGACAAAACACCCAGTCTGGGTCAGGTGCAGCCACTGTCCCCCAGCTGTCCCCACGAGGCAGAGCTCTGGGGTGAGGCACTTGGACAAGCATTTGGGGCAGAAATAGAGTTGTCTCCTTTTAAATGCAAGATAAGAGCACAGGAACTCAGGGCAAATGTCTTGGATCGTTATCAAAAGCCTTTTTAGTCCTGGCTGACTTTTTGGTTAGAGCACAGGAGTAACTCCCACACAGTGGGATCCCCACGGCTGGAATTCCAACAGGCAGTGTGTGAGATGCCAGAAATGCTGCATTTATCATGTTTTAGTGCACCAAGGGTGGGCTGTGGGATTTGAGTTTCCTGACAGTATCAAAGTGTTGCTGCCCAGGAAA
Source organism: Petroica traversi (assembly GCA_025920805.1). Classification (NCBI taxonomy): domain Eukaryota; kingdom Metazoa; phylum Chordata; class Aves; order Passeriformes; family Petroicidae; genus Petroica; species Petroica traversi. Next base: position 4,116,917 of record JAHLSL010000024.1, on the reverse strand, counting down.
CCTTAATTGACATTGCTCCTCATCATTCATCAGTATCAATAACTGACTTTGATTTCTTTATTTCCCAATGGAAAATATGTATTTCATACATTTCAGCAGAAAATAATAATATTTTACACTCACATGGACATTTTGCTTCGTTTTGCCCCCAGACTGGGATACTCTTCAATTTTCTTGCCCTTCTAGGTTTTTCTTCTCCCAGCCCCATAGTCCAGGACCCCCTTGGGTCACCTCAGTCTGGGCTGTGATGCTGCTCCATGGGCAGCACCCAACCCTAGCTCCCCAGAAGCAGCTGCTTCTACTGTGCCTTAACACATCCTAATTAAAAAAAAAAAAAAAAAGCTTTTTGATGTAAAATGGGGGAAAAATTAGTAGCTGTTAGCAGTGCATTTCAGTAAAGCTCCCAGAGTAAAAGCAGCAGCGACCTGTCATGCTACGGAGCTGATGGATTTGCTCAGCAGCCCTAAATCACTGTGTTTATCTCGGATTCCCAGCTAATGAAAGGGTGCAGGGTGCTGCAAGCCACGGAGCTTAAGCTCCATTAACTAATCAATTTCTGACTCTGGGAATCAAAAAAATGGGGAGCGAAGCCGTGGCCACTTGTACAGTTCCAGAGGAGCAGTGCTCAAAGCAGGATTTCGACAGCAGGGGGAAACTGGGTGACAAAGGAGATGCCAGAAATCACTTTGTTTGCTGAGAGAAACGAGGGCAGTGAAACAGAAAAATGAACGTCAAGGATGTGTGAAACACAGAAAGATATAATTTAATCATTCTCAACTGGATGTGTGAGGACCAGCCCAGTGAGTCTCTGATGCTGTGCAGCAGGAAAGGACCTCCATCCTTTGTGTGGCTCCAAAAAGGGGAGAGCAAGGTGCCTCTGTGCCATTGCCCAGACCTGGATGTCTCCCCGAGCTGCCTGGAGCACCACAGGCACTCTGGAGGGTGTGCAGATGTGCCAGGGAGGCTGCAAAAGCAGCAGCAGCCCCTTCCCAGGTTAATCAGCTGTGCCCTTCAGGCAGGATTAGGAAAGGCTGGCATCTAAAGCCAGGCAGGATTGAAGAAAAGCAAATAGCCCAACTTCGTGGCAGAGTCTATTGCCAGGGATTCCACTTAATCGGGATCTGTGTCAGCCGCCTTGATAGGCCCCCTGTAAGTCGTTTATTTTAGGTAAACATTTGCAAATGAACTTTTTGTGTTCGTGGTGTCATTTGGGAAAGGAAAAAAAAAAAGGAATATCTTACCAGCAGTACTGGAGTCTGAGCTCTACAGAAATGTTTAGACCTTTCAAACTAAATGTCAAGTTGTTCCTATTGAGTCAAATTCTTGCAAATTTAAGCTAATTAACATAACCACTTTCCAAGTAAGAGCAGGCCCTTATGCTGTGCTTAAGTGGTTTAATACATGAATTCATTCTGATTGTCACGTTTGTGTCTGTAGGAAGAGAAGGGAAAGTTCTGAGTCCGAAGGGTTTTTTACTGCAGGCAACAAAATTCTTCATGGACATAAATGTAGCTTTGCTATGATCATTTTTAATACAGTTTGATATTATTTGCCTGAGCCAACTGAGAAATGTGATCCAGCTGAAATTTCTGGGACACAGAGAAGGAAAGGAATATTCAAATAATCATGGTTGGCTTTTAACCACAAGAGTGACCCAACAGGCCCATAAGGGTGATGAACTGAGTTCCAGGAAATGGGAATTAAATTCTGTATTGCTTTGTAATGTCAATCCTCTCCCTGTCACATCCGTGTGAAAGCTCACCTTGATTTTGAATCACTTTCTAGGTGCTGCACTGGCAAAGCAGTGTTTAGAAATTGAGATTCAGAACAAGTCATATTTTAGAGCTATTAACTTGATACAGCTAAAATTGTACAAAGGGGAATGCTTATATTCAGCATAAAAAATTTATTTGCCTGTGGGAGATTTTAGTGTCCAAGATATACATTTGTGATAAATAGAAGAATTTGAAAATGCTCTTTCATTATACAGGGTCACAGCCTGCAAGCAGCAATCCAAAACTGGGTAGACAGAAAAATGTGAGTCACAATTCCTGAAAAGTTTTGATTCTGGTGGCAATTTAGCAGCAAAATAATTAACTTTTGTATTCTAGTCTGTTTATTAGAATTCCAACCAGGATAATGTTCTACCAGAAAAGTTAATCAGAGATTTATTAGCAAACACTGTACAAAGTTATTTGCAATAAATTAATATATTTTAAAACTAATCCTTTTTTATGTCGCTTTCTGCACAGCTAATGATACATAATTTTGCTTAAGTGTGGAAACATGTCATTTATAATTTTAGGGGGAAAAGCTTTCAACAAAGTTTTAAGCCTAAGCTATTTTTAATCCTAACATTTTCTGTGAATAAGTAGAAATAAGAAAATGAATTGTGCTGTGAAAAGCCACTGAAACAGTTTTTCCCCCAGGAGATTATAAATATCTGTATATATGGGCAGAACGTTCAATTAACATGAGAAATGTCCTGCTAAGTTTCATGATGATGTACTGGGGGAGAGCAGCAATACAGCAAAACTGGTGAGCTATACAAAAGGAGTGGGGACTTTCTTAGCAAGATACATGATTGCAGAAATTAGCCATTTGTTAAAAGGATGTGATGCAGAAATGCAGCAAACGTGGCACTTCATCAGGAAAATGGGCAGGCAGCATTAAACATAAGTGACGGTGTGGGGTTTAGTTTGGAATGCAAAATGAATTTATAAATAATAGATGGGGATAATGTGGATAGTTATACAGACAGATGAATGGAACCAATTTTTTTCCTAACTCTCTCAAATTAATTTAAGGCGGCTGCACAGTTGTGGCCCTTCCCCAAAGAGTTAAGAAAATGTTAAATGGGGAGCTCACATGATGGAAAGTTATTATCCTGAGATGAGCCTTGGAGGAATTATGGGGGAGAGGGAGATAATATTGGAATGTATGACTTGGATTTTTATTTAACCATTATTACTTGAAATAGTCGCTAAAATCCTCGAGCTCTTCCAGGCAGAAGGCACAGGGCCTTGTCTGCAGGGAGCAGGAGATAAAGGTCAAGTTCTTCACAGGTTTCTCACCTGTCTCACCTTTTCCCAGCGCTGGCTCACAGCAGCAGCACCTGCAGGGAGGCTTGGTAGCCAAAAATTTTGGCTGCTGCTACTGCACTGAATGGAAAAATCAACCCACAGCAGCTCAAACTGCAGGAGAGGTTTTCACTGGGAGAAAAGCTTAGTCCTGGAGTTGGTGGGCTGGATTCAACTGGGAAACCAACAGAAACTTGAGGAACAAAACTGGTGGAACTCAGTGGCCTTGGGAATTGCTGGTGGACATGTGGGAGACTCTGAGGGCAAAGCTTGGTCATGGTCCTGTCTCTGTTAAAAGTCTTGACATCTGGTTTCAGGATGGAATATTTGGATTTGTGCATTTCTAGTCATTCACAGGCAAAACAAGCCCAAGTAACAGAAGAGCTAAAAATGCAGGTTCCTCTCACACTGAAGAGGCTGAGAAAGAGAAGACAGACTCCTGATGGAGACCTGAAGAAGAAAGTCACTGCTGGAAGGCCTGGAGGACCCAGATCCTGAGGAAACACTCAGTGGGTTGGATATGTCAGTAATCAGAGACTATTTAAAGAATTGTGGCTGCAGTGCTGTTGAAGACCTCTAAAACAATGGATCTATCCCTGGAATTTGATAGCAGGGCTGTGGCTGAGGTTTGGTGGCTGCAGAACATCTTGTCCTTCCCTCCCAGGGGACAGGAGGACGCAGAGCTGCCGGGATGCACGACAGAAGGAAGGAGTGCCAGGAGCAGGAAGGGGAGCAGGAGCTGCAGATGGCTGGGGCTTCTGACAGCCCTTCCTACAAACAAGCTCTCTGGATGGCAGGTCTTCATTTTGGAGCTGAGCTGGTGCAATTTGTGACTACAAGAAAGCGAGAGAGAAATGAGAGCTGGCTCTGAAGCAGAGCTACAGATCTTCCCAGCTCTTGGCAATCAATTAGTTTATACCTTCCTCAGCTTGATCAGAGCGTGTCTTGTCACCATCTAACATGGTTTCAGGTTGTCCAAAAGGGAAACATCACGTTGTTTGCATGCCAAGCTCTTTCAAAATAATGCTACTGTTGCATGTAAGAGAGAGCAGAGCTGTTTGGAATGGAAAGAGCAGGGGAAGAGCCCTGAGAAATTAATTACGGGAGGAAAGCTGGTTGCTGATGCAAAGCTCCTGGTTAAGAGCAAAGGGCATGCTGCTGGGATGCAGAGGAAAACACGACAGGACACATCACCATCATCTCCTCGCTCTCTGAACAGCAAATCAAGTTAATTTGAGGAGACAGGCTGAAGGGAAGAGACCTTTTTATTCTGCATCCTTCTTTCGCATCAGTGTTTAACTCGTGCCGGTGTGTGACTACAGAGAGGACCAAAAATGTCCAGCTCTGCATTCAGACCCGAGGTTTCTTCACTCACAGAGGTATCAAGGGCAGGATAGGAAGTTTCTCATACTGAATTCTCTCTCTGAAGTGCCCATGGCAGGTGTTTCCATGCCAGGTTAGTCTGCCAGGTATGCGTGGCCCACACGAATTTTCTTTTTCTACCTTTCAGATTCTTCCGTCTCTATTTCTGCTCGCAGTATTAAGGCAACACAAAGCTTGGCTCCAGTCACACGCTGGGAATTTCTCTGCAGTCACAGCCAGTCCTCCAAGCAAATATTGAGTCTAACTAAACATGGAGAATGAAGAGGCTACTGGAGAATAAAGTAGGAGCTGTAATCTCCGAGGTTTTAACCAAGGCATTAGAAAGACCTAATAATAGCAGGGCTTTGCAGAGATGCTGAGATAAAGAAAAAGCCATCTTGAGAATGCCTTGAAGAGAAGATTTTGCTGTCACCAGTCACTTGGCAACATGAAAGACAAGCCTGGACCGAAAATCACAGGGGAAAATGATGACGGCGTGATGATAATTGTCACAGTTCTGTGAATCTGTCATTCCCCTTGCCAGCACGTCCTGGGTCACCCCATCAGATATCTCTGCAGGGCAAAACGACTCTTTTATTAATGAAGCCCATGCTCAAACATTTCTGGGAGGCACGTTTTGCTGTGAGATGGAGATAATGATGGAACACCAAAGAATAAAGTGGTTTTTCTCAGTGGAATAGTTCTCCACACCACTGCCTAGAGCTCACCCAGGCTCTCTTGGACATGTGAACACGACCTTGTCCCTCCTCTCCCTTCACACTGAGGGTCCTTCCATGGCAAAAAAATGTCAATTTCCAGCATTGCTGGGTATTTTCTTCACACCATAAATGTCACGCAGAATATACAGCCCAAGTTTCACAGAATCACTGAATATTCTGACTTGGTTCCCTGAATGCATTAGGAAAATCAACAGGCAGTTGTGCTTCAAAGCCAACTTTCCAGCCAGCAAATAATGAATTACAAGGGAATCTGGTATCAATAATTTGGAAGTTTTATTGCTGTTGTCAAGTATTTAATTATTACTGTTTTTTTTTTCCCAAAGCAATATTGTTGACCTAATGTAGTGAGAAGCAGATGGTTTATTGCTCAAAAGTTGTTATGTGATTCTTGCAGAGGAAGTATATTGAACATTTATTCCATTTTTATCAAATAAACATTTTCCGTCTATTTACTAGAGGAAGGGGAAAGGCAAATACAAATCATAATGTATAGAAATGAATATGGATATGTTGACAGGAAATTAAACATATTGTAGTAATAAATAGTCTGGTATTTTATTTTCTTCAAAGAAAAGGAGCTGGACCCAGCAGCACCCAACTTTTTAAATTCCTAGGATTTTAAGGCCAAAAAGGAGGATTGTGAAAATTTAGTCTGATCTCCATAATACCTACAAAATAAAGGCCATTGATCCACACGTAATAAACTTGGCATCACACCAATGATTTCTCTTAAGCTGGGACTTATTTTGGGGAGAGATTGCCCAGTTTTGCCCTCAGGAATTCTCATGCTGACCTGGTGACTGTCAGTACTGTAAGCTCCATGTCATGGAAAACTGAATTAAGAGAGTGAATCCCTTCTGAGCATGGAATTGCCTGCACAGTGCTGCAGGATCCCTCTGAAGCTGCGTGTGAGACTTGCTGCCAGATATTTCCCCGTTTCTCCTTAATTTAGTTACACTCCCTGCTCAGTTCTGAACTGAGCACAATTTTGTAGCTGTTCCTGGAGGAATTCTGGGCAGGAAAATGATAACAAAGGATCTGTCTGCAGCTTTCCCCTCCTGCCAAACTGGAGATGACAAACTGAGATCAATGAAGCAGATGAGGCCCCTGTGCTCTGTGTCTCCCAGCAGCTCAAAGTTCAGATTTACCCAAATATTTGTGTCCTGGTGATTATTTGGGGAGAAAGCTGTGACTTGTGGTGGTGGCAAAAGTCTCCATGTGGAAACTTCCTGGGTAAGGTGGGAAACTCTTCCACTGGCACTGCTCCAGGGGACTTTCTTCTTGTACCTCTGCTGTGAGTTTGTCTCAGTGATTCCCAAATTGGAATTTTTCCTCTAATTTGGGGCTCCTTGGGAGGCTCTGCACATGTTGGTGATCTCAGCAAACAGGCTGAAAACAGATGATCCTGTTTCCCTTAATATGAAAATATTTCAGTGTTCTCTGCTCCTTCTCAGTCTGAGTCAAAAACCACAAAGTTCATCTTCTATGAGAAGAAAATGATCCCGGTTGTAACTCCACAGTGTCTTCACTGAAATCAGTGGATTTCTCTTAGAGGAGAACTATATTTTTTTGGTTAATTTTTCTATATTGTATCTTTGACATTAATATACATAAATTACATTTAAAACTCTGAATAGGGCTGTGAAAAGTGATCATTTTTTCCCAGAGATGTGTGATCTAGAGATCCTGTTTTATAGAAAAGCTACTTTTGATGCCAAGGAAGTGTAACAGCAGCTAAAGGGCAGCTCCTGAACAAACAGGTGATGTTGTGCTGAGGGTGATGCAAGACAGGAGGAGGTTTGCAGTGCCTCTGTCCATGATGTTTTGTGGCTAAATAGAGGATTTCAGTCCCAAGAGAAGTCAGAGGAGGAGCTTCTGTGAACACTAAAATCCACCAAGAAAAAAGCAGTGTACAAAACAATCTCAGCCGTGTCAAGACATATTTTTTAGCAAGCGATAATGAAATAATTTCTCTGCATTCCTGAGAAACTGAGTATTTCTTGCATTTTTGTAATGTTAGCCCCGATTTTCAAACCATTTGTTAAGGGTGTTTTAATACACAATTAATGTAAAGTATCATAAATTATAACTAACATACATTAATAAAGTATTTTTATCATCTAATGGAGCATGAAAAAATATTAATTTCTTATGAGGCTCCTGATAAAAACTGGGATATTAATACCTGTGACGGGAAGAGCAAAGACTATGGTGGGTTCCTATGGAAAAAATATTGAAGTTCATGCAACAGCAAAAGCCAGCAGTGAAAATTAAATGTAATTAATTAATTAATTGGGGTTTATTAGAGAGGAGGCTGCCGAGTGCCTGCTGCCGGAGCTGCCGCCGGTGCGGTGCCAGCAGATGGCACTCCAGAATGGGGACCTCCATTCTCCTCCTCATCATCCTCATCATCCTCATCATCCTCATCATCCTCATCCTCCTCATCCTCCTCACCATCCTCACCCTCCTCACCATCCTCATCCTCCTCATCA
>JAHLSL010000024.1:4091196-4109233 GCA_025920805.1 Petroica traversi | reverse complement strand
TCACCATCCTCACCCTCCTCACCATCCTCATCCTCCTCATCATCCTCGCCATCCTCATCATCCTCACCATCCTCATCATCCTCATCCTCCTCATCCTCCTCATCCTCCTCATCCTCCTCATCCTCCTCAGCATCCTCACCCTCCTCACCCTCCTCACCATCCTCATCCTCCTCACCATCCTCATCCTCCTCATCAGCCTCACCATCCTCATCCTCCTCACCCTCCTCACCCTCCACATCATCCTCACCCCCCCCAGGGCTCCATGGGACCGACCCCCTTCCCGGGGCCTCGCAGGGACCACAGCCAGCAGAATTCCACACAGGACACCCAGGGCTGGTTCAGGGAGAAGGTGCCTCAGCCCCAGCTGTGGGATGTTTGAGGATCACTGCAGGGTGTGTTTGAGGATCACTGCAGGGTGTTTGAGGATCACTGCAGGGTGTGTTTGAGGATCACTGCAGGGTGTGTTTGAGAATCACAGCTCATGCAATGGTTTGGGCTGGAAGGGACCTTAAATCCCATCCAGTCCCACCCCTGCCATGGCAGGGACACCTCCCACTGGCCCAGGCTGCTCCAGGCCCCGTCCAAGCTGCCCTTGGGCACTGCCAGGGATCCAGGGGCAACCACAGCTCCTGGAGAGGAAATTGTCCCAGTTTGTTGGAGCGTGGATTCAGTCCCTGGATGGGCCTTTCACTCAAGAGTTGGACTTGATCCTTGTCCCTTCCAACTCAGACTATGCTGTGATCTGAAATACCGGCTGAGGGACCGTGCAGCACCTTCCCTTTGTCCCTCTCTGGGAGCTGGGGATGATCCAAACCCTTTCCTCACAGCCCCAGTTTGGGCTGCTCAGAGCACAGGACCCTCCCCCAGCTCCCTGAGCTGTGAGAGCAGCCAGAGCTCAGCCCTCAGCTGGTAAAGCCAGGGTTAAGTAAGGCCAAGGTTTATCACTAAATAGGAGAACCTGTCAATCCCTATTTTAAACTTAAGCTGGGTTTTGTTCCTCCTGGCACATGTTTTGCTCTCATGCAACTTCACCAGAGGCACTTCCCTTGCCATCTCTCAACAAGTGGCTCAAGGGTTGGAGGCAACATCAGGCAGAGCCTGGCTTAGAACAGGACTGATCAAAAATAGCAATTTAGCTCCACTCTGGTTTTTAAGAATATGTTCTTTTCCACACAAAGCAGCTGTATAATATATGAATGTTACATGATAAAAAGCTTTAATGATAACTGAGAGTTCAACAGTCATTTCCTTGGAGATTTTGCTTACATTTCCATTAATAATATAAATTATAGATGTCCTAAGTTATAACACTACACACCACTTTTCCAAGGCTTTCATGACTTATTTAATCTGGAACTGTATGCTCTTGTTTTTCCATAATGGACATCAAAAGCCATGTCAAGATTTTATTAAACTAACCCGCTCCTCAAGGACTTATTTCACAACATGCAAGTTATTTCTTCATCAAAGAAGATGAGAATATTTGTTGCCAAATGAAAACTTCAAGAAATACGTGATTGTTCTGAGTGTTAGAGCGACCATGATACCAGATTTGAGCATAATCCTTAATTGGAAAGTTATCACTGGCCATGAAATACACAGGAACATTTAACTGCCTCCCACAGTGGCCATGAAAACGCGGAGACTGATGGTTTAATTAGCAATCCCAGAGATACCAGGCAGTGCTCAGAAGCTCCAGCACTCTCAGCATTATTGCTGGCGAGGAGGAGGGACTCTGAACCTTTCCACCAGCCTGTTCAGCCTTAGGCCTTTGCTGTCAAAGGCAGCAGCGATGATTATGGGCTGGAATCACCAGATTATTTTATAGAGGCCTTTGACAACAACGCTCGTAGTGAAAGCTCTGCTTCCTTTCTCCCTTTCAAATGCCTCACTTTGCTCCGATGCTTATGCAGACTTCAGTCAGAAAGTATTTCTCATTTACATGACCTAGATAGAATAATAGTGAGAAAGATGCTCCTTGATCTTTTTTTTTCTCTTGATTTGCTACATTCAGCCTGGAAGAAAAACACAGTCATGGGAATGCATTGTTGCTTTTATGTTGGCATTAGGAAGCAGTGCTAGGTGGGCTGGGGACAGATCTAGGCAGAAGCCTTGTGATAAACAGGCAGAAAAACACATGGCACAGTTTTAGGGATTACACAGTTTTAAAAAAATTTCCTTGTTTAGTGACTTTTCAGGCTTGATCCCACTGCAGTGACCCATGGAATGGTGAGAGAGCCGTGCCAGGAGTGGGGATGACAGCTCGGGGCAGGGGAGTGTATTCCATGATTACTCATTCCATTGTCATTGCCTCAGTGGGCAGAGTGGACAGCCTGTACCAAGAAGGCTCTGAACTGACTTGAACCGTGGTTCCAGAAATAGTCTGGACACGTCTCCACTCCATTTGGCCTTTCAGGTGCTCAGCTGGATCCATCACTGAGCCCCGTGGTCTGTCACAGCTCCTTTCCTGGTCCTGCCACGTTCCTGTGCCCTTCCCATGGGTGTGAGGAATAAACCCCTCCTGAAACAGCCCAAGGAGAAGCAGAGGAAATCTCCAGGTGGAGCCATCCATGGCTGCCAGGCTGAACACAGCCTTGGGAGGAGCTGAAGGAACATTTCCCTGGGGTTGGGATGATTCGTGACAAACCAGGGCCATGTGCGCTGATCTTTGCAACGGAGAGTGAACCTGAATAAATCATCAGGAAGGAGAGAAACAGAGGTTTTTTTAACAGCTTTGAATATTTCATTCCCAGCAGTAGAACAAAAAAGTAGACGGTTGTCCTGAAGGTTATAAAATCCCCAAATACAGGCAAGCTGTGAGTGGTAAGAATAAGGAAAATCACAAGAATTTAGCTAACAAAAATTTAACTTCCAGCCAAATTATAGTTGCTGCCTGAGCCAGCACCACGGTGGTGAATAACAGTGGGAATAAATGAAAATACAAACCATCTTTAGGGGGGAGAACCCTCAAAATTTCAAAATTTGGTTTGGAGCCTCTTTTGTCATCCAAGGATAATTTAAAGGAGTGGAATTATGCCCACTGACATTGATGAGCTTTGAATTCAGGCTTTGTCCTCTTTCAAAAATATGTCAACATATATAAAAAAAGTGCCCAGTCAAGCCTGAGTAGGAAATGTGAGACAAAGGGGCATTGACAGATGTCTGTGAAATGACAGGAATTAGGGAAATAGTCCAAACAATCATGAATGAAGATTTTTTTTTGTGCAAATGTGTCACAATACCAAGTTTGCACGCAACATACCTTATCTCAGATTCTTCCATGCTGGTATTGAACCTTAAAAAATTAAGAATTTGAAGCAAGAATAGCCCTCAAACAACTTGTACAGTTTCCAATACCTAATAGAAATATTTATTCTCAATTCTAGCCCACTTTTGCCTAAGAAGAGAAGTATTGTGCCTCTGAGAGCTTTGTCATCACAATGTCCATTGTAAACAGCTATTTAGACAGACTAGAGCTCCTGAAAGTGGTCTCCCAAAACTCAGAGAGGAAGCTGAGATGCTGTTCAGCCTTCTTGAAGGAGAATTGATGTGAATCCTTTTGTAAAGAAGATCTGTGCTCTGAGCACTCCGAATACATCATGGAATACTAATCACACCATTTCCCAAAGCTAAAGAAAAATAAAAAAGGGCAGAGTGCATCCCTGAGCTGAGAATGGCACATCTCTTTGGAGATGCTTCAGTGGGGGAAAGACGCCTGACTGCATCCTTAACTGTATAAAAAAGAGCCCAGAAAGGGTCGAGAATAAACTGGCACAGAGGTTTAGGTTGGATTTTAGGGAGGGATTCTTCCGTGGGAGGGTGGGGAGTCCCTGGCAAAGGGAACACAGAAGCTGTGGCTGCTCCTGGATCCCTGGGAGTGTCCCAGGCCAGGCTGGATAGGGCTTGGAGCACCCTGGGACAGTGGGAGGTGTCCCTGCCCATGGCAGGGGGTGACACTGGCTGGGCTTTAAGGTTCCTTCCAACCCAAACCATCCTGGGGTTCTGTGATAAATATTCCACTGGTATTTCTTGTTCCCCCATACAAGAGGGAGAGGACACATCTCAGCCTGGGGACTTTAACCCAGCACTGGAGGAGAAGGCATGGGAACATGGGAACATCCTCATCCTCTTCCCCTTGTGCTGGGGGAACTTGGAGCAGCACAGGAGAAAAAGGCACAGGTGAAAGATCACTGAAGAGAAAGGAGGAACTGCTTGTTCTGCCTTTTCTTCTGGAGTCTGAGTTTCTCCCCTTAGCATAACATAGTGGGGCTGCAGATCTCAGACAAAAGGTTGGAGCCAGCAGCACCTTCTCAGCCACAGAATGCAGAATTTGTGCTGCAGGAGGTGCAGAGAGTCACAAATGGGTCCAAAAAGTGCTGCTTGGCACTGTCTCATTGAAACGTTTCACCTTCATCTGTCAGAAGGGTGGTAAACTTGGGGATGAGGAATACTTAAAACATTTATTTTCCTTCATAACAAAAGGGAGACATTGACTAATGATCCCAGTACTGAGAGTCAAAATACTTGCTGTACTTGTCTACCCCGAAGTGCTGTGGCAGTACAAATTGACCCCTCGATGCTGTCATTCTTTCACTACAAAATGAACAGCTCATAGGAGGAAATATCCTGGATCTGAATGTGGCCAGGAAAAAAAAAAAAACCAAGAGTTTTCTCACAGTAGTTTTTTTTCTTGGGTAAGACTTTTCATAGTGCGTTTGACATTCTGAATTGCATGATTACATAGCACAAGACTCCAGCAACATTTTGCATTGTAAAGATGGAGATGCTCAGCATTTTGCCAGATGCCAGGCGATATCCTGACGTTTCCATCCCCACTTTAAGCCGAGTGACAGTCAGCACATTCACAATGAAGCCGAGACAATCTGCTATCAAGTTCCAGTAGTGACATTTCCCCTGATGAAGATCCCGGGGCTGCTTGGAGGGAGGCAGCCCCGCCGAACGCGGCTGCGGAGCGGCCCCGGCGCGCCCGGCTCCGTGTGCAATAAATGCCATGTTTTATCCGTGCCGGTGGCTCGGCGGGCAGAGGCTTTGGTAAGTAAGTCTGTACTGCACCATTTCCTGGCTCGCTGCTCCGGGTGTTGCAGGCTGTGTGCAGTGGGGGAGGTGCCAGAGCTGATCAAGCAGTGTAATTTTATACATTACTGAATCAGTGCGGGAGGAACCTGGAGGGACAAAGCATCATCTTCTCTTTGAACTGCACTGTAAAACCCGACAGCTCTCGTAGCCCAGCCATGCTCTGATACAATTTTTTCTCTCCTTTTTATTTCCCCCCCGATTTTGGTGTGAATGATAAAGTGATCTGATGATGGCTCTCGTTATGGAACCTATTAGCAAGTGGACGCCCAAGCAAGTAGTGGATTGGATGAAAGGTAGGACCGTTTATTGCCGTGTATTGTCTGTACTTTGGATCCTGGCAATTTGCATCTGGCATTCTTTGTTTTGGGAAGAGTTTATTCAGTTCTGATCATCCCTGTGCTGCTTTGCCCAGTAGTTGTCAGAGACAGGGCTGAGGAGAGGCTGCCGAAGCTGCGCCGTGTTTTGGGAATCGCTGCCGAGATCGGAGCGGGGATCAACTGCATTTGCTGGACAATGCAGACGGAAAGTGTTTGCGTCTCACGGCTCCATTATGCCTCGCACAGGGCAACGCCGGGATGTTTGGCTGCTTTAAATTTGCCCTGATTAGCTCTGGTTTGCTCATATCAGGTGATCTGATGCAGTGGCTGTGCAGCGCTTGTCTGTAGTTTTGGGTACCACAAGGAGCACCAGGCGCCGGCGGCTGGGCTGAGGCATCCTGCTCCTCCAGGGACGCGTCCTGCCCTGGCCAGGCTGCTCCAGGGACCGGTCCTGCCCTGGCCAGGCTGCTCCAGGGACGGGTCCTGCCCTGGCCAGGCTGCTCCAGGGACGGGTCCTGCCCCGGCCAGGCTGCCCAGCCCCGTGTCCGAGGCTCCGCGCAGGGCTGAGCGCGGCTCCGCGGGGAAACTCGCCGGGATAACTTGACAGGAATGATGATTTCCCCTGCACATTCGCAGTTTCACAACACAGCCGTCAGCTGTGACATGTTGTGCCTGACAATGCTCGGCGGTGCTGCAAACAGGAGCGGGATGGATGGGAGGGAGAGGGATTGCTCCTGGTGATGAGTGGTTTGAATTTCTCCGGAGCGGGGGGGACAATGTGCTCCCCCCGTGGGATGCATTAGCGTTGTTGTACAGTGTTTCTGGTGAGCTGTCTGTCTTTGAGAGAAATAATTCCTGCCACGGGGGATCTCTGTTATATAAGGAGAAGAGGTGCAAATTTGGCGTGGAGGTTACTCACGGAAATGATTCCTGTAATGTGAGGGCTGAACTTATGGAGGCTGGAATTGGATGCCCTTAGAGCTCTCAAAGTATTCTCATTAATAAGGGAACGGTTCTGGTCTCGTTTTGCTGAGCCACATCTCCTCACTTCGCTGGAGCTGGGCTGTTTTGGTGCTCTTCAGACACGTTGCCATTATCAGCTAATTATTCTTTCACAGTCACGGAGTCCCGTGGAGCCGGCGGTGTCCGGGGAATGGATGTACTTTGTTTCTCAGGTGTTTGGGAACCCGGTGTAATAGGGAGGGCTTAAGCAGGTCATTGGGATGGATCCCAAACCTTTAGATACAGGATTGATTCCCAGGCTCCAGTGTCATTATGTGATATCAAATTCTAATGTTCAGGAGCTTTCTGATCCACACCTGCATTCTCAGTACACAAAAGAGTTGAAAAGTGGACAGACCACACCGTTATTTCAACTCATTACTTGAATTATAGTGTAAATTAAGTATCAAAGTGTGTGGGATACTTGTTGCCAAATTGAAAAATAACTCCTGCTACTTTTTTATCCTTTCTGATACAAACTAATTACATCTTGGGGAACTGTAATCCATGATGTGCAGGGGAGGAAGGTCATGCCAGCAGCAGGTTTTTAAATGTCTGGAGTTTCCTGCCAGTTGGATTTGCACAGCAGCCTCCACAGAGCACCATCCATAGGGATATCTGGAGTAGGAGCACTGTCAGTGCTGTGCCTCTGTGTTCAAGCATGAATAAAGACAATGCAATGAGCATTGAAGTATCCACAACGTTGATATTTTCCTCGGTACCATGAGCTGCACATCCACAAACATTTGTCCCTTTTCCCCACCTTTATATCCCAAGCCCCTTTTAATCCCAGCACTTACCTTTGCAGATGTGTAGCTCAGTTGCAGCCAAAGGAAAGAGCTGACCCACACGAATGGCAGACCAGAACCAGTTTAAAACTCCTTGTAGCTGCCTTACTTTGCAAAAATTGCCCAACTGTGCCACTGTTTGCCTGCAATTTCCGTGTGTTCTGTAGCTCAGCTCCATTGGCTGCAGCCACTCTGCTAAATCCATGTGCCAGGGAGGTCCAAGGTCTGCACAGGCAGTGGTTTCCAGTCAGAAGGTAGTTTTCATCTATTTCTTCCATTCTGAAAGGTCATTTCTTTCACAGCACTAAAAGATAAATTAAAAAGGCACTTTCAAAAAATTACCTCTTTATGAATGAGAGTTATCTTGACTGTAGACAGCAAGATGTTAATAAACAATGGAACAAATGTTGCCACTGTTATATACCTTTGTGGGGCTTAAAAATGTGCAGGCAATCAGTTTTGTTTGTGGAGATTGTAAATGAAAACACATTTCACAAGGAAATGATAGAAACATGCTTTTAAAACTTGTATTTATAATATTTATTGAAGCCACTGTAACTTATTTCTAAAATCTGCTAGCAAAGCCCGTGTTTTAAAAGTGACTAGCAGTGAGTACCAGAAACATCAAATAATTGTGGAAAAGATGGAAGGAAGCCACAAAAATGATGTTAATGGTTTGAGACCCAGGTCCCCAGAACGTGTGCTGGTTACAGCATCCGATGAGAGCAGCAGCTGCAGCCTGAGCCCCCCTCAAGAGGAGACTCCCTTCTGTTCTTTGCCTTTAGGAAATGTTACTTGCCAAAAAAGTAAGAATTGGTAGGCTTTCAGGAACATTGTAATGACAAGTTGGCATCTTGTATTTATCCACAGTTCCTTTCTCGGGAATGCACTCAAGTGGAATTCAATTAGGGAGCTGCATCTGATGGTGTGGGCAACCTGAAAAGGCCATGCAAGTCTGGAGAAATTGATTCCCGAGGCTCTCAGAGGATCTAGGAGTTAAAACTCTGGATACTTTTGTGTTTGAGAAACTGTCTTTACACAAAAAATATTCCATGAAGTTTAGTAGGTACAGCAGAAGGCACTGTGATTAAAAGGGAAGGTTTCAAAGGAGCTGAAAACATTAATTGGGAAGGTATTTTTAGCAACAGTTTTCAGTCAGTATTCTGATTTTTGCAAATTTCTAAAATTCTCCAATATTTTAAACGTTTCTACATGATTTTCAGGTATTTCCCCTGGTATACAGCCATTTCTTACATAACTTACCTGTTTTCCTGGGGATCTGTGCTATGGACCCAAAAAGTGCTTTAGGAAACACCTTTGCCTTGCTCAGATTCCATTGTGGCCCCATTGGAAAAGAAGAATGACCCATAAAGCTCCCAGTGCATTGGGGGTCAGAGTGGTTTCCTTGGGCAGTTTTCCCCTGGATTTGGTTTAACATGTAAATGTGAATAAATGACAAAGTGCCCCCCAAGATGTGCACCTGCAATGCTTTACCTGGAGACTTGGGTTGCTTTTTGCTGCAGGAGCTCCCTGGGAAACTTGGGGACACTTTGCAGGTGATCAGTGAACACCCCAAACCCAAACCCAAACCCAAACCCAAACCCAAACCCAAACCCAAACCCAAACCCAAACCCAAACTCAAACTCAAACCCAAACCCAAACCCATCCATTTTAACCTGCACTGAGCAGGGGAGTCCTGAACAGAACCTGGGGGTTTGGGGTGCAGAGGGGAGCTGGGATGTTTTGCTGGATTAACAAAATCCAGTTTGTGTTTCCAACCTGAAGGGAATTCTCTGTGCTTTTACAACCAAGAGCACTGGAGATGTTGCACTTCCTAAGGGGAGCAGTTTACAAGTGGGTCATTTAAAATGTGAACTCATTTACAGGGAAGTGCCACCTCTGTCCAAATAAACACTCACTTTTCAAAGCAGTCCAAGGGAATGAAATGAAATACAATGCCATGAAATGCAGCTGTGGCTTTCAGAGAATGCAGGGTTATTGAGCAGCTGAAAATTAAAACGGGAAACCAGCTATTCCTTAAGTACCTGTGATAACTCCACACAGAGTCTGTGATTCAAACTCCCAGGGTCTGACAGGTTTGTCTGCCAAAACAGCCTGCAGTGGAGGTTTCTCTGCTAACAAATGCTCTGCTGTGGATACTCATTTCACAACTGCAAGCCATTTTTTCCCCTTTAAATCTAGGATTTCTGCACCCTCAACAGGAGATGTAGACATAAAAAAAAAATTAAAAATTAATTCAGTTGGTAAACTGATTAACTGTGCTGCACTGATCCTGTGCAGAATAATTATATGTTTAGCTGAAGGGTTTTCCTTAGCATGTAATTCCCTGATTTCAGGCTGGCTCATGAAAGAGCAAGGAGGGAGGGAGTGGAGAGCAGGGAAGCTGATGACGTGAGAGGACTTGTTAGCATTCACATCACGCCGGGCTCCGGCAAACCCCTCTCCCTCTTCCTCTGCTTCCCATGAGATCACTACCTGTGCTGGAGGGATGTGTCACAGCCTGGGAGCCTCCTCTCCTGCAGGACATCGCCTTTATCCAATCCCAGAATGTGCTGGAAACGCAGCTGAGTGACAGAACCTCTGCCAGAGCAGCCCTGGAGTCTGAGCTGGGCAAGGCTTGGCTGCCCGGGTCCCCCTTCCTGACCTGGGAATCCCAGAATGAGGAGCACAATTCCAGCAAATGCCATTTGGAACTGGAGTGGATAACCCAGGTCATCCCTTATTTAGAAAAATGTGGGTTTTATAGCACCTTTTCAGCTCTTTTACAAAGACAAATGGGTTTGGGAGAGATCTGAGCCACAAATGCAGAATTAGCCCTCAGTTCCCAGGCTGTTCTAAAGTAAAGGTTTCACCGTTTTCCTCCTGCTCTCAGCAATTGTGCAACTGAAACAAACGATTTGCTGTTGTGGCTCCCCCTTGGATTCCTGTGTTCCTCTGGCACCACATTTCCAGTTGTCTCCAGGAAGTCTCTGAATCAGAACTGGCTGCAATTCCTCCCCATTTTCTCTCACGAGTTTCAGACTTTAATACTTCTTGATAATGAATTTTGTGAACAACTGTTGAGTGCTGTTTGCTTTTAAAGGGTCAGCTGAGCCCACCTCCGAGCTGACAGCTTTGCAATATCAGTGCTGAAGGTCAGATCTCAAGGAACAGGTTCCCAATATCCAGCAGAGCTGAGTGTTGGGATGAGCTGTCCAGGCAGCCTGGGCCATTCCCTTTGCAGGGAACAACTGAGAAGAGTTCCAACATCCCTCTGGAAGAGTTTCTGTGCCCAGCCTGTCCCCAGTGTCTTCTCAAGGCTTCTACCTGCTCAGACAAAACCTTGGGATGGTTTTTGGAATGTGAAACAGCCTCAAAGGGATTCTAGCTCTGGCTTCCTCCTGGATATTTCACAGTTGAACTTCCCAGAATAACCATGAGAGGTGATGCCCAAATGTCTGAAGCTGAGGAGTCCTCCTGCTGTGGAGAGCAGCAGACTGGTGACTGCCAGAGCAGCCAACACAGACCTGCTCCACTTCCACCATCATTCCCAAAATCCCCATTCCTCCCTGCCCCAGAGCTTTCAGGCATCAAACAGAGCTCAGAGGACTGGCAGGATTACCAAGAGCCAGGGCCCTCCAGGCTTTGCTGTTACCACTTTGAATTCAGCTTGTGCACCACTGGCAGCCTGGAGGGACAACAAAACACTTTGTGAGCCCATGGCTCTGGTTGTGTCCTCCAGTAACTGCAGCCCTGGCCGGGGTCATGGCCAGCTGGCCCTCAGCTAAATATTGCACACAGACCTCCCTGAGTCCAGTCTATCTCTGATTCTCTATGGAAATTGTGTTTGCTGAGGTATTTCTGTGTCCCTTTCACTGTTACCTCATCTTCCTCTTTGAGGACCAATTAGAAACTGGGCTATGTATCCTCCAAGAACTGACTGGATTAGCACTATCTTAGTAAAAGATTTCAGCAACATTTAGCAATTTAATGGTCTGTATTTATTATCAGGTTATTTAGGACTATATCTTGAAATTTCCCTATCTGTAAAGCAGATACATCCAGGCCTTTTTAAGAAATGTAATTCTGCTCCCAGAGAAAAGTCTGAGCTCAATGAAAGTCTCCCAAGTCACATTTATCAAGCGTAACTAATCTTTCAGGTCATTATGTAAAGAAATCTACTTTATTGTCTTGCAGCTTAATATCAGCAGTCAGACAATGTGTCACTCGTTGCTGTGCCTTGTAACCTTTACCATGTGCTAAAATTATGCAAAATCCCAACTTTCTCCCAGCCCTGACCATCCCAGGGAGAGCAGAGTGTCAATGCAAGTTCAGAAGAGCTCAGCCTTCTCCAGCTCTCCATTGCTGCACTGTGCTTCATCTTAGGAAGCAAAATTCAGGATAAATTTGCTGCTGTGGATGCCACTTTCAGGCCACATTAAATGAGGAAGCTGCAAAGATCCTGGATCCTGCTCAGCAATAAGATGCTTTCATGGCTTTTTCCCAGACTTTCTTGCCCCACTCATTCCAGTTCCAAAATTTTTCCTTCCTTTGGCAGGACTGACATCAGCCCATGTGCCATAACTGAGGGCTCTGTGTGACACTGCTACTGGCTTGTAAAATTGGGGATTTCCTGGGAAAAGAGCAGAACATCTCAGTGCCACAGGACTCCTGGCTGCCTGGGTGGGAAGGCAGCTTGAGAAACATGGCATTGTGCAGAAAAATACATCAATAATATCATTTCAGTGCATGGAAAGCCCTGCCTGGGTGGGGGAGTGTCAGGCAAAGCCCTGCTCCAGATCCTGTCTCAGCTCCGTGTTTCCTGGGCCTGTCCTCAAGGAAGGCTCCTAAATGTAAATTGTGCTTGAGTAAAGAAATATTCCTGCCTAAGAAATCTCCTTACCTCTCGTTCTGGTGGGTTCAATGTCTTGCATTTCTGTTTGCAATCGAGGAAAAAAAATGGGAAGCAAAATGTAAACTGTGATTTGTCCTCTTGCAAAATTGTTTTAACGCCTATGAAGCTAAAAAAGCTAAAAAAGCTAAAAAATTATCCTTTTAATGCCATTCTTTCAGATCTGCTGTCCTGCCACGCTGGCAGAAATGGAGCTTGTGGCTCTGCTGCTGAAATTAGTAACTCTTTATATTAAATGAAGCATTTTACTGAATAAACAACAGTGGTATCAAATATTGCTGAGCAATAATCTACATTCATGCTCTCCACCCAGCGTAATTTTGTAGATATTTTCTAAATGCTGCTTTGCATCACTAATTTGAATTGCTACTTTTGCAGTTTAGGTTTTTTTGTAAACATGAGTTTCTCTACCCTCGTGGCATTGCAGTGAGGACAGGAGCTGGAAAGGGAAGGTTCAGGAGTTACTCTTGAAGGATTCAGAGAGAGGAAAAAAATTACAAGGTTGTATTTGTGAAGGATTCTAGTGATGAATCAAAATGAAATTATTTCTGATTAACCAACACTCAAACAGCTCCCAAAACATATCCTTGCTGACCCTCTGCAGGGAAGTGCTCAGGAGGATTCAAGGCCAATACAATGTTTGGGTTTTCCTACTCAAATTCTCCACCAACTCCTTTCCAGCAAAGATGAATTATAAAAAGACTCTGGAGCAGTTTTAGTTGGAACGTAGGTGGCATGTTTGAAATAAAAACGTAGCAGCCAGTAATTTTACAAAACACATTCAGCTTTATTCCCTACAAACATGCCCATCTTTTTCACTCTGAGCATCAAACAAAGCCTGGGGAAACTGTAGGGATTTCAGGAGTTCTTAGGGCAGAAATTGCATTTTGTGGAACACAAAACTACAGCTCTAGAAAGGATTCCTTTGGCACATCTGCTTCTTTTCCATGGAAAACTCTCCCTGAGTGCAGCCTGACAGGTCAGACATGTCAATGATCTCCTGAATTAAAGCAGGTCTTACTTCTCTCTCTCTCTCCACCTTTTGTGTCTCTCCTCCTGTTTATTCACATTTCTCTCCAGCAGAATTTTTTTTTGCCTTTTTCATAATGATCTGGACAATGAGCATCAGATTATGAAGGAATTTGTTCATTTAATATCAAAAATGTCCAGCTTTGAGTGTCTTGGAGAGGACTGCAGTGATTCAGAAGTGCATCCAAAATCCCAGGGGAAGTGAAAAGCACCAGGCTGGAGAAGCCAAGCTCAGCTCCTGGAGCTTCAAGGGGCAGCTGGAAGAAGGGAAATGTTGCTATTTCCCTGATTCTCCATGAAAATCTCCTGTGAACATCCTGGGTGCTCCTCAGTTCCCTTTCAGGCTGTGAGATGCTGCTTCCTTGGGAGACCTGGGGGAGGTCCAACAGTGGTGTCTGTTCTGAAATCCTTTCCAGTGGATGGAAGAGAAGTTAAGGATGAACCATCCCTGGAAATGTCCAAGGCCAGGCTGGCTGGGGCTTGGAGCAGCCTGGGACAGTGGGAGGTGTCCCTGCCCATGGCGGGGGTGGGGCTGGATGGGCTTTAAGGTCCTTTCCATCCCAAACCAGTCTGGAATTCCATGATCTTGCCCCACACAGGAATGTGCTGCTGTGGGCACGTTCCTAAATCCAGGAAAAGTCCTCTGCAGGCATCTGGGACTGATCACTCAGCATCAGCAATGAGCTCATCATGAAAATGCCAATTACAGAACACTGAGGGGAGATTTTAACTGCCCATTGTCAAGAGGTTTGAATTGTTCATTGCCAAGCCACACTGAGAAATTCCCTTAGTTATAAAAAAAATAAAAACCAAAACAACTTTATAGTTTACAGAGGAAAAAACCCACTCAAAGCAGAGAAAAAAGCCCTTGAAATTTGCCTTTGTATCATGGTTGGAAGGAACAGGTAGAGAAATGTAAGGGAAGTGCAGAACTTACAGAGTTTAGAATATTCATTACTTGAATGTCAGGTAAAAAGAAATGGATCCACTTAGGGCAGCAGCTCAGCAGTGCTGTTCTTGCAGAAATAAATTCTGGAGAACACAGAGAGCTAGTGAATAATCCATCAAAAAATGTAACAAATAATTATCTGGGTAATAAAAAAGATAAATTATAATAATACCCAGGAAATTTCGCCATATGCTAGAAAAAGAAAGATAAACTTAAAAGACAGGTTAAAAAAATTAAAAATTTCTCAGAAAAATGGAGGAAAACCCTTCTCAAGGCTTTCATAAGTGGCCTTAAAACATTAGGAAAGTACTAAGGAAGCCATCACCTGCTGGAAGATACACTGGGACTTCATAGTAACTATTTCTTGTTTTTCTGAAAATTCTCAGGCCAAATTACCAAAGCCTTTTGTGGCAGCAGCAGAAATCATTATTTGCATATCAGCAATGAGGCAGTACTTTAACTAGAAACCAAATTGCTCAAATGATCCTTCAATGAAAGGGTTTTAATTCAATCTGTGAATCATTCCAAGAGCCATCAATATCCCTCAGCTTGTGGAAAGAAGTTCTCCCTTCCCCATTTGCTGTGGATGGCTCTTTGTGTCCCCCTCCACCGTATTTTATTTATCTGAAGGTGGTTCTGTAATTTTTTTTTCATTAATAAGGTCTCCTCTGGTCTCAAAACAGCAGAGTTTCTCCTTAAAACATTTTTTAGATTTCCATTTTCTTTTATGACCAGCTTTTACAACTAAAGGTCATTGATAGATGAGGAATCCTGGCTTTTGGAACGAGTTAATTCCACATCACCTTTGCCATTTTATCAAAGTAAATACCCCTTTATGGGTTTGATGGATCTCCAGCTCCCAGATCAGACATCCAGGCAGGAATTCCAAGGGATACAAAGCTGTCAGGACTCAGCCCAGTGCTCTTTGCTTTCCTTTCACCCTCCAATGTCATACTTGATTTGAATTGCTGAAGTTCTCATCAAATTATTCTTTCAAATCTCATTAATATCCCATCTTTCCAGGGGAAAATGATAGACAATATTTCAATTTTTTTTTTGCCTGAAAACTGGCAGGCTGTCACATAAAAAGACAAAATTAAACCTTAAAACACAACGCTAAAGCCATCCTGGAACAGTCTCTGTTTGTCCTCATCATGAAATATCCAAGAGTGGTGGAACAGCACAAGAAAATAAATTGCACCTGTGGTTAACCCTAATAGGCATCCATGCCAGATAACATGATAATTACCAATTTGTAGCAGCTCAAAATATCCCAGAATAATTTATATTTGTCTGTCAGACCATCACTAATTCTTGTGGAGCCACTGTCTTTCTCTACTCCACGGTTCCCATCCCCAAAAACATGGTAATGAAGCCCCATGACTGAGCATTCCCAAAATGATAATAGAATTTGTATAATTTAGATTTGGTGCAGAAAAAAGATACAAATTTCTCAGAAGAAAAAAAAAAGGACCATGTAGTGGATGTGTCAAAAGATTGGCCAAGTACAGGTTGAAACAGGAGCTGTGATTCTTTGGAGAGTTAAAAATAATCAAGGTTTCTAAAAAACATCCAAGAAGAACAGAGGAGTTTGAAGGTAAGATTATTTCATATTATTTTGGTCTGAAGGTCATTTTACCACTCCTGTAGCAGTCAAGATCTTTTGGCAAATAATCCTGATTTGCATATCTGGATGATCAGTTATGCTCTGAGATAAATTTTCATGGTGCCTCAAAAGGACTGGAAATTGTGCATTTGAAAAAACAATGTTGTCTTCCTTAATCTCCTGTGACAATCTTTGGAATGGGGCATTAACTGAGATTTTTCCTGAAGAATTAGAAGTATTTACAGACTGGATGCACTGGGATCTGTGCTGTTCCCAATCCCAATGACTGTCAATACCCCTTGTACTGTAAAACACAACAAGAAGAGGATTTTTTCATTTTAAATTTCCTGCAAAACATATCCTAAAACTGGCTGAGGTTCAGTGAACCTCACCCACAGGTAAACCTGGCTCAAAAGTCAGTCTGGTGAGAGAGGGAGAGAGCTCTGAAAACAAATCCACTCTCGCAGTGCAGGATCCTCGGTGCAGAAGTGTCAGTACCTCCTGCAGGCTGGCTGCACTGATTAAGGCAATAAAACTGATCAAGCAATTTAATTAGGAAATATTCTTGAGGGACACTTTAGATCACAGACCAATCATGCACTGGTACAGTCTGGTTTTTTTTTATTTTAAAATTTGTAGTCACCTACCAAGGGTTGTCTTGTTAGAACCAATGCAAATGCAATGATAGAACCAGCAAAGAGGCAGAGTATGTTAAAGCAGAGTGTATTAAAGAAGGGCTTGTTAAAGCTGGGTTTGCTAAAGCAAAGTCTGATAGAGCTGGGTTTGCTAAAGCACAGTTTGCTAAAGCTGGGTTTGTTAAAGCAAGGTTTGCTAAAACTGGGTTTGTTAAAGCTGGGTTTGATAAAGCCCAGTTTGTTAAAACACAGTTTACTAAAGCTGGGTTTGTTAAAGCCCAGTTTGTTAAAGCAAGGTTTGTTAAAGCACAGTTTGTTAGAGCCAGCCTCATTTCCAGCCTCCATTATCTTCCATTTTGCCTCTTTGCAATTCCTGTTTCCCACTCCTGTGTTTTCACTTTTGGTTTGGCTCCAAAAATCAATACGAGCTCATAGATGAGGAGGAGACCAACAGGAGCTGGGGAAAAAACCTCCCTAGAAATCAATTGAAAAAAGGCCTGGTGGTCTGGAACTGCTGTGGACAAACACAGGACTGACTTCTGATAAAAGACAAATATGCAGCTGAAATTGTTAATGAAACAAGGATATTGACTGGCAGGACAGGGGGAATGGCTTTGAGCTGAAGGAAGGGAGATTTAGTGGGATATTGGGAAGGAATTCCTGGCTGTGAGGGTGGGCAGGCCCTGGCACAGGGTGCCCAGATTTGCTGTGGCTGCCCCTGGATCCCTGGCAGTGCCCAAGGCCAGGCTGGACAGGGCTTGGAACAACCTGGGATGGTGGAAAGTGTCCCTGCCCATGGCAGGGGGTGGAATGGGATGAGCTTTAAGGTCTTTCCAACCCAAACAATTTTGGGATTCTGTGATTCTGTGAAAGTGAAAAGCACTGTTTATGCACAGATGCACTGACACTGGTTTGCAGAACATCAGACTGGAAATGGATCCACTGATGTAAAGGTAAATATGGGATTTACAGTTCAGAAACTGAGAGTTTTTCTAAACCTGTGCTAAACCAAGCCATCATGGTGGTATTTCCATTTTTACCCTGATCAAAGTGTGTGGTATTGTGATCCAAATTGATTCCAGCAGGCTGGGGTGATGGAAAGCAGTCAAAATGCTTTGAAAAGCAACGTTAAAAGCTGTGGCCTCTCCCGTCCTGCAGACCCTGGCAGGACATTGTACTGCCTGTTCTCACCCTGTTGAGCAGATCACTCCTGCTTTAATGGACATTCCCATTCCAGTGCTGCATTTCTGGAAGGGATGGCACTGTCTGTGTGCAGCTGCTGCAGCCGAGGTCAGAGCTGAGGTGAGGGGCAATGGGTACAGGCAGGATCATTATCAGTGTCCTGCTGCTGGGAGCTTCTGCTCCTTATCAGATCAGGTAACCCGGCACAAAGCAATATTTACTGTCAAAGAGGAACCACAGCCTTATCTGCATGGTGCACTATTCGCTCTTTTTGTGGCTCTGGAATTCAGCAAAACTCCAGTGCTTCACTGTTTTTGGATTGGTACAGGGGACAGAGAGAGTCCTTAGGGGCTGAAGTGCAAGACAGGTATGATGCAAATAAAGGTTCTGAGTTTTCCAGGTATTTCGCAAGTTTTTTGTAGTTATTTCGCAAGTATTTTGTAGGTATTTCACAAGTATTTTGTAGGTATTTTGCAAGTATTTTGTAGGTATTTCACAAGTATTTTGTAGGTATTTCGCA
>JAHLSL010000024.1:4038309-4091186 GCA_025920805.1 Petroica traversi | reverse complement strand
GCAAGTATTTTGTAGGTATTTCACAAGTATTTTGTAGGTATTTCGCAAGTATTTCAAGAGTGACCATTTTTAATAGTGACAGGAAGTCACAGCAAAGTGCCAAGAAATGCCAATTAATGCCATCAGCATCTGCAACACGGGAAAGTTTCATTCGGGGTGCTTGCACTTTAGAATTCCAGTCGTTCCAGGAAAGACCTGGCTAGAAAGGGCTTCACCAGGGAAATCACATCTTCCAGGCTAAAGTGTTTTTGTGCACACACACAGCCCATTAATCAAGGGGGAGAAATTGCAGCGTGTTATTCATCATATTTGCTGTGTTTGGATTTGAAGTGATGAGAATGATAATAATGATCCTGAGAATTATTATTAAGTAATATGAAGTGGTTTGTCTGAAGGAATAAATATGATTTGGCCCGTGAAGGTTTAGACATCTGGTACAAGCATATGGGTTGGAAATCATTAGATAATTGTGATAAAAATACAAGGAAAAAGTGTTTTTAATGATAAAACGGAGCCCTTCAGGAGTGCTCTATGTGCTTCTCTCTGGAATGGAGCCTTCCTGTCCCTGTTACACCTCCCAGCTCACCAAAACTGTGCAATGCCTGTCAGGATACTGAGTTTACTTTTTGGGACAAGCTCGAAGTACCAAACAGCCTTCAAAACTCATTTTCACAAAATGTTTTCTGTAGCAGTGATTTTTGAGTGGTAAATTGTCCTTTCTTCTAAATATATGTATGTTGTGGGTTTAGATTGCACTGCAGTGCCAAGAATGAGTATGGGTTTACTCAGCAGAAAGTTCTGATCAGAGAATTCTGGAATGGTTTGGATTGGAAGGGACCTTAAAACTTATCCAGTTCCACCCCTTGCCGTGGGCAGGGACACCTCCCACTGTCCCAGGCTGCTCCAAGCCCCATCCAACCTGGTGCTGAACAAGAATGGAGAGCCCACAGCTTCTCCGGGCACTCTGTGCCAGGGCCTCACCAGCTCCACAATCAATGATTTCTTCCTAATTTCTGTAAGGTTTGGTGCAAGTGCTCAGGCGAGCACTCAGGGGGTGACAGGATGGCAGAGGGGACAGAGACAGCAGCTGGGGTTGTGTGGCCAGCAGGGAGCCCCCTGGTCCTGGGGAAAACCAGACAAATGATGATTGTGGTGTGGTCCAGGATCTCCTCAGATACCCTGAGAGGGGCCTCTTCCTCTGCCAGAGCTCAGGCACTCCATCCCCTGCAGCAGGAGCAGGGTCTGCCCTGAGCCAAGCAAAAACATCCCTGAGCATCCTTCACCCCAAGGGATTTCCCCAGGCCATGGAGAACATTTCTGCCCAAAGCCAAGCCACCCTCCCAGATCCCTTTGTGGGTCATCAGCAATCCACAGCCAAGCCTTGACCAGGAACCATTTACAGATCTCATCACCATAAACGCTTGGGGAAGCAAAGCCTCTGGGAAAACACAATGTTAATTCTCCCCTCCTCGCTTTGTGTATTTTGATTTCCTCTCTGATTCTGTTAAGCTGAAACATCTTCACAATTTATTCAACAAATATGACTCGCTGCAATCTTCTTTATGCTAAGAATTTAAGGAAAAAGGCCTTGGGCTGCAGAGCATTATTAACATTGAGAGTACCTGCTGTTTCCCAGGTAGCTGTCAGCTCAGCATAAGGAAAAAAGCTAATTATTTTAAGCAGGTCAGTCAGGAAGAAAACTGAAATTCCATGTGGCAGTAAAAAATCCGTGCCTGTTGACTTCAGCTGGAATTCGCTGCAGCAGAAATATGTGGCTGATGAAGAATCTGCTGGTAAAAATACACAGTGCAAATATTTAACAGTGTCATCTTGGCAGGCTTGAAATTAAAGTATTGCATGCAAATTAGCTCCTTGATTTGCATCTGGATGAGGCTGAGAAGGATGGTGAGGAAAACGAGAAGTACAAATAAAATAAAATAAATTAAAAGCGTGGAGGTAGATGTCATCTTTCTTGATAAAACAACGTTTTTCTGTGATAAAAGTGGATAATAATTATAGAAAGCTCAGTGGATAGGTCACCCTAAGTAATTAAATTGTGATACATTCTGTAGTTTTATAAAATATTTATAAATTTTAAAAGGCTGAAATTACACTTGGGAGTGTCAAATCCCTTGGAATTCAAAAGCATTTAAATACTTCAGTGTATTTACTTATGTTGAAGAAACACTGCTAGATTAAAAACTCAATAAATTCAACAAAAACATTAATTTCCCATATCCTGCGGTACCAAAAAAAGTTTTCGTACTGTGAAACATTCCACTACCCAGACTACTCTTTCCAGCATTGAATGCTCAGCTTTAATACTCCATTTATGTTGAGGGATGCAACAAGTTAGAAAATTTCCCTTTCCAAGAGTTAAATTGGATTTTTGTTGGGATGTCCCATCCCTGGAAGTGTCCAAGGCCACTTTGGGTGGGGCTGGGAGCAGCCTGGGACAGTGGGAGGTGTCCCTGCCTATGGGGTTTAAGGTCCCTTCCAATCCAAACTGGTCTGGGATTCTGGATTTATTTAGGAAAACAGTCATGGAGAGGGATATGGGCCCTCAAACTGGTTATAAAATCAAACTGATTCAGAAACAAAAGAAAATGTCTCATAAAATGTCAAGGAAAATCGAGTTGTACTTTTTGTTATCAGATAATTCAAACCCTTTCCTTCACCCATGGGTGACACCAGCAGCCCCTGCTCTGAAAGGGCCACAAAAATCCATGGGACCACTACAGAAAATGGGATTATTCCCTGTGATTTTGTGTCCAGGACCAAACAAACTCCAAAAATCAACGGTGTTTGGTGGCACTGAAGAGCCCAATGGCAAAGGCACTTCTGGGGCTTTTTGAACAGGAGTTAAAGTCAAGTTTGTGGATTTGTGGAGTTGCTGAGCCAAACCCTGCGCTGGCTCTGAGAACCTGGAGAGCTCTTGCAGGGATCATTTGTCTGTTCCTGTGAACCTCCGGGCACCTGTGGGCTGAGCTTGGCTCTAATCCCAAAACTGACTGGAGCATGAATTCCTTGACTACAACAAGCTCCCTTTTTACAGTTTCAGTAATTTTTTAAAATGGCATTAATTCACATTTTCACCACTTCAAGAGCTAAACTTGTATGTTGAACTATGCATAGGACACAGATTTTTGTTATTTAAATATACATTACCTATGTGTTCCTCTTAGAGAGAACAATTTTTGTTTTCCTTTCAAGTGCATAAATGGAGCTCTTCAGATTAAATCCATTCTAGATAATTCAGGGGTCTCCAGACTCAAAAGAGATGCAAATACAGGGAAAAAAAAAAAAAAAAAAAAAAAAAAGAGAGAGAGAGAGAAAAGTTAATTCAGTTAATAAAAATGATGAGCTGCCCTGCACTGATTCCAGCCCGACTGATTCCAGCTTGGGTTCAGGTTTTCCTTAGCACGGAATTCCCGGCATCCAGGTGGGCTTGGAAAAGGAGGGAGAATGGGAAGCACAGCCGGAACGATGGGAATGAGCTCCTTAACGTTCCTCGCCCGGCAAAGCCCTTCCAGCCTCGGAGCTTTTCATTAAATCGGGACCTCCTTTGGACCTCGGAGCTTTTCATTAAATCGGGAGCTGTTTGGAGCAGCCCCTCCCGAGCCGCGATTGTCCCGCATTCCCAGAGCACCGAGCATCCTGCGGGAGGGACCAGCCCCGGTGTTATCCCCAAAACCGATCTGCCATCAGCACCGAAGTGACAGAGGAGGAGGCTGAAGAAGAGCTCAGACAGGACAGATGGACAGCTCTGGAGCGCTGAGTTTGGACAGCCAGCTCTTTTGGAAGGGCACAGCTGGGTCTTTGCAGGAGACTGTGCAGAAAGTGCCGGCCTGGAACGTTGATCCTTCTCAAAAACTCGAGCTGCAAAGATCAAACAAACGTCAAAACAAACAAAAAATCCCTTCTTCAAGTGCCCTAAGCCAATAAATGTAAGCACCACAAAGGAGAATTGCAGGAAAACTAAGAATTTTCTGCCACTGAACTCCCTGGGAAAGCTCTGACTGCCATCAGCTTTGTCAAAACTCGTTAGTGTTCCCTTTTGATAGCTCTTTTTGGAAGGAAAGAATGAATTTCAGGCAGAAAATTATTCTAGCAGAGCAGTGCATGTCCTCAGCCAAACTTCCAGTGTCTCTTTCCACACTGAGAATCTGACAAATCCCAAGCTGGAATTCAGAAACCTGCACAGGTAATTAATTATGGACTCTGATGTGCTGTGCCTGGGGGTCCTCTGTGCCCTTTGGAAGCCAGGGGACATCACTGTCAGGGCAGGGACAGCAGGTGATTTCTGGATTTCCAGTGAAATATATATATATATATATATATATATAACTAATATATATAATACATATATATAGATTACATATATATTTAATCACTAGAGAGACAGTGAAAATAACACTGTCTTTGTGCATTAATTCCAGGTGTGGAGCTCCCAGAACTAAAGCCATGGGTGATGCTCCAAACCAGAACGATTTCAGGGATGTGCTGCTTAATATTGCCAGAAACTTTGCCAATTATCCCGTTCTCCTGTTTCCCATGGAGGGCAGAACTATCCCTTCACAGCCAGCCCCGGACACAGAAATATTTGTTTTCACAATTTACAGAGTAAAAAGGCCATGCTCAATTTCCTTTCAGTCGTGCACTGCCCAGATCCTTGAGACAAAATCACACTGAGTGTTGGACATTAACAGAATGTGTAAAATTTGCTGGTTTCTCTCTCAGTACTCCCTCATTACAGATTTTAATTAGCTCATGAATCTAGAGAACACCCTGGTTTTGTGTCTTGGTTCAAAACACACACCCAGCCTGTCTCTTTTGTACTTTAAGGAGTGCATATAATACTTTTTTGTCCTTTTTCTGTAATGAATTTATCAGAAAAGATTGCCACTTCACAGAGTTCAGCTGTCTGCCCTGCCATGTGTTGATACCTCTGAGCTCAAAGAAAACTCCAGGCAATCCCCTGTGTTTCTTCATACTTTTTATGATACCTCTAATCACAGAATAGATTTTATAGGAATTTCCATCGCATCTCTCCCTCTTGGTTCTATTTTTTTTCCTGGCTGATGTAATCTCACAGACTTCATTTGTAGGGGAAAAGAAAGGGAAGAGTGAGAAATTATTCTGACACTTTTTCTTCCAGGTTTCTACCATACAAAATTAAAAGGCACAGTCAGAATGTGGAGCAGTAACACAGCCAGAGTTACACAATTTTCACTTCAGCTTTCTGAATTTCTAACCAACAGTTCCATTTTGAGAGTTCCATCAGGAGAAAATGGAAGTAAGCAATTAAAGGGGAGGAAAAAAAGAAATGAGATAACAAATTTGATTCCAGAAGACAGATTATTTACTTGTTTTACACAGATAGAGATTCAAGGGCTCGTTCCTCAGCACATTTTGTCTCAGAAGAGGGAGCGCTTCAAGCACAGGAAGCAGCATCCCAGAATATTCCTAAATGCAGCCTGATGGGCACGTCCTCTTCCTAAAATGCCTGATCTGGCTCATCCTGAGCTCAGGAGATGAATTCAGACCGAGTTCAGCTGGAGCTGAATCGACTCCTGCAGCCCCCAGTTCACGCAGGTCCCTGGGAATGCACAGAAGTTCATTGAAGTGGATTTCCCTGGGCCAGGCCACGACGTGGAGCCAGAACAGGACCTGACAAAACCCTGGGCTTGTTCTGAGAGGCAAACACATGAATTATAGATGGGCCCTGCACTTTGCAGGAGGGGAGGCTGTGACAAGTGCCAGGAAAGTGGGAGCACAAAGCTGGGCACGAATCGATCCGAGCGGCAAAAGGGGATTTTAGGGGTGAGGTTTCAAAAAGAAACCACAGAGGGATCACCAGGGGAGGCACAGAGGAGCAAGTGCTGTACAAAATAACTCGTCTGTGCTGAGAATCAGGAAAAAAGTGGATTTCAAATCCCAGAGAACTCTGCTCAGAAATAGGGCAGCTCCTGGCTGGGTCCCTCGGACATTTGAGGGTGTCCCTTTTGATGCCACCCCCAGGGAAGGTCAGGGCAGAAACACAAATGACAGAATGTTCTTTTCTCTATGGGTTTTCAAGACATGTCTTCTCCTAAATCAAAAAGGCTCCCAGCTGATCACATAATTTTTCAGCTCCAGAAGGAAAAAAAATTCCCCAGATTTAAAGTAACCTTGGGCAGAATTATAATCCAGTTGTTTGCTTTTCTGGGAAGGCAGAGTTGTTTACTTCAGCCACATCTGGTGCACTGTTGTGGGCACCAGCTCCCACTGAGTGCCTACAACATCTTCACTGGGCTGCTCATTCTTGAATTAATTTGGCTCAATTAGCAACATCTACAATCCACATTGAACACCACAAGTACGACTTGGCCAATTTTCAGAATATGGGCTGGGTCTTTTAGGATGAGGAATTATCTCTCTCACCAACAGGATTTCACTCCAAAGAGGTACCTGTGAATTAATGCAACCCTTTGGCATTTGGGTCGTCTGCCTGGAAAATTAGGATTGGTTTTGCTTACCACTGAAATTCCCAGTCATCACATTACCAGGTTGGCAGATCTGATCATTTTTACTCAGTTAATTTCCATCTCAAAAGAAGCCCTTTTTTCCCTGACTTTTAAAGCTTGTTCTGGCTGCTGGCGAGAATTCAGTAGCGCTTCAGATATTAATGTTTATTTTTTAAATAAGTTTGTCCTTTAGGGAAAAAAATATTAAAGGTACATGTGGCTCCTTTAACACTGTAGGTCTGAAAGTTAAGTATGACAGTGGAGAGACCTCTCTTTTTAGTTTTGCAGAGTTTAAATTTGAATTTGTTCAAATGGGTTTTGACCAGTTAATTTATCCTGACAGCTCTCCGGGTCACATTTAGTTTATCCCCATAGGTGCCTTGTTCTGTAGGAGAATAAAATGCATTTGTCTCATCCAGTTCCCTTTGATTTCCATATTTCTGTGAGTAACTTTGAAATCATAAGGATTATTAGAATTAGATTAAATAAAAAGTAAAATAGGATAAATAAAATGCCTGAATTTCCCAAAAGTCTTGCCTGAAAGAGCCTCTGATGGACAAAATGACCACTGAGAGTATCAAATGTTGGAAACTTGTGATGTTATTGCACCCATAAAGAAGGAACATTTCTTCCTTTAGCTCGTAACCAGTCTCAAACACTTTCATAGAAG
Organism: Petroica traversi; assembly: GCA_025920805.1. Taxonomy (NCBI): domain Eukaryota; kingdom Metazoa; phylum Chordata; class Aves; order Passeriformes; family Petroicidae; genus Petroica; species Petroica traversi. The sequence goes on along the minus strand of JAHLSL010000024.1, from coordinate 4,084,010 downwards.
TATTTACATTATGGTTATGGAATTTCTGTGTGTGGGAGGAGGCTCAATTTGCCTCAGATGATGATATTCCATCATGGGAGGACATCAAGTTACTCCAAAGAAAGCAAATCAGGAAGCACATGAAGCAAGAGCTCATTTTGTGTGGGCAGGAAGTATCAGCATTAGAGAGTACAGCTCTCTAAAAATATATTGAATCCTAAACTAAGCTCTGAGGGCACAGGAAAGCTTTGGAAAAGAGGTGCATGAAGAGAGTGTCTTTTAATGTCACAGCTGTTTGTAAAAATGAAAGCAAATAATGAGCAGAGTTTCCTGAGCCCAGACACCTCGGGAAGCTTGTGACAACAGAAAATGGGTGACTGGAACAGACTGGGGCCACAGGAGCTTTGTAAAAATATATCCATTTATAGATCAAAACCAAAGCAAACCCACCAGAAGCTCAGGGACCATTCCAAATGGCAGGATATTGGTAAAAATATACTAATTTATTGATTAAAACCAAAGCAAACCCACCAGGAGCTGAGTTACCATTCCAAATGGTAGGAGATTGGTAAAAACATACTAATTTATTGATTAAAACCAAAGTAAAGCCACCAGAAGCTGAGTTACCATTCCAAATGGCAGGGGATTGGTAAAAATAGATCCATTTATTGATTAAAACCAAAGCAAACCCACCAGAAGGTGAGTTACCATTCCAAATGGCAGGAAATTGGTAAAAATATATCCACAAACTGATTAAAACCAGAAGCTGAGATACCATTCCAAATGGCAGGGGATTGGTAAAAATAAATCAATTTATTGATTAAAACCAAAACAAATTGACCAGAAGCTCAGGTATCATTCCAAATGGTGGGGATTTCTAAAAAGATATCCATTTATTAATTAAAACCAAAGCAAACCCACCAGAAGCTGAGTTACCAGTCCAAAAGGCAGGGGATTTTTCCTGCCAGGGGTGTGGGAGCCCTCCGGGCTCTGCTGTTGCTGTCAGCTGTGTTCTCCCTCACACAAAGAAGCCGTTCCCTGGGACAGCAAACTGCACATCAGCACATGCCATGCAAATCACAGCCACTCCAAACCCTCTCCCTCTGCAGAGGAACATTCAGAGAATCATCTCTCTTAATAACAGGCGTCTGCAGCTGCCAAGGGGTCTGCTATTGTACCAAAATTCAAAGAGTTCAGTGTCTGCAAAGAAGGAGCTCGTGGGTTTGCACGTGAGTGCCAGTGACAGTGGGAAATACAGTCAGGCTACGGCAGGAATTGGAATTATATGACAAAAAAAGGCTTTATCTCAGAGCCCTTCCAAGAGTTGTCTTCAAGAAGTCAGCCAGGTGTGTCCATCTGGAGATAAGAAAAAATGTAAATAGTTTTTGGATGTAAACTCAGTGCGGTTCAGGGTCTTGCTCACACAGCAAATGTGAATTTCAACTCAGGTTCCCCTGGATCCCACACCAAGTGAGCACCTTTCACTCTGAGGCTGGAAGCAAAATCAGTGCACTCAATGAAGGACAATCACTTCACATCAAGATCACCACAGCAGGCAAACCATCCAGCCCATGTGTTTCCAGGGGGAAAAAAAGGCACTGCAGAGGACAGAGGTGCCTGGCGTTTTTCCAGAAAATTGAAGGTACTAAACCCAGTAACATCTGCCCAAAAAAAAGGGAGAATATGAAATAAGTATATAGAATAATGCATAATTAATGCCTGTGAAAAGTGAGGACCTCGAACTGTGGCATAGCAGTCAATAAAATACTGAAGGAGAAGCACAGAAAAAGCAAGATTACATCATGAGGGTGAGATCTCGGCCGTGCACCTGGGGGATTCTGACAGGATCATGTTTGCAGCTGGAAAAGAACAGACAGAAGGTTATGCACTGAAAGCCTGAATTTATACTGCTGCATTAAGTTCTCAGCCTTGAACTGGGAAAAGAATGATTTACTTAGTTCTGAGGGCAGTCAGAGACAACTGTATTTAATAAAGCCAAAATAACAGCTGACAATAGCTGCCTTCATCGATTGCTAACTTCTGTCAAGACAGAATTTACTGGAACAACTTTCCAGCCTTTCATTCCACTGTTTCACAGGAGAAGCTTTCCCAACTCAAAATCTCAGGAATGAACTGAAGAACTGAAGCTGACTCACTAAGGAAAAATGATCTGGATGGATTTTATTTCCAACAGGCACACCTTTAAAATGGGAGGCGGAGTGTTAAAAACCACATTAGCCTTTCAGGGATCCAAATCCCATGGAAATATCTGCTGGCTTTCAGCAGCTGAGGAGGACTCAGTGATTTTGGGGTCTTTTCAAACCTCAATGATCCCATGACCACAGTTTTGACATCAGCTGCATATCACCAGGATCTCATCCTGTGGAAAGTCAATTCTGAAAATTCTCTGTTCAGTCTGGACACTTTAAATGGCAGAGGTTTAACCTGGAGCTTTTTGACAGCCTGGCTAAGGAAAACCCAGAAATGTGGTGTGGGAAGGATGAATAACCACTGAAAGAGGATAAAGATGGAAACAGGATAAACCCACATGTTTGTGCCCCTCAGTGTACCACTGAAACCCCTGAACTCCACATCTACCCCCTGGAATCAGATCCTAAAGCATTTAGATGGACTTGGATTTCTACTTTGCTCTTCTGAAGAATCTTCAGGCTTGAGGGCTCTTCACAGTGTCCACCCTAACACTGGGAGTGTCCAATCCTGGTGGTGGAAGCTTGAAACCTGAAAAGGATGGTTCCTGGGACATAAAATGCCCTTTTTGGTTCATCCTTCTGAGACGGGATGACTGGAAGTGCTGACACAAAAACAAGAGCCCTCTCAGGAATATCCACATAAAATATCCATGGGAGGGATGGAAACTCCCTACAGGAGGAAGGGAGCTGAGAGAATCTCTGTCAGCTTTCCAGGTGAGGGCAGTGAGGGAATTCTGAGTGTCCAGCTGAGCAGGGCAATGCTCCTTGTGCTGCCTTCTCCTGGGAAGGGACAACGTGCAAGGCTGCCTTTCCAGAGGCATTTCCACTGATGCCTTTTCCTGGTGTTTAGGAAAATGAAGCCAGACACGGTTAAGAGGGTTGGGGTCTTTACCTCAGTATTTTAATCAGGATCCTGTTTGGTGCATCCACTTCACCCAGGTGACAGCGTGGCAAATGCACCCCCGTCAGTCACACACACCAGTTCTAGACTTTCCACAGCCCAGATCCAACAAGGGAGCCCAATGCTGGGGCTGGGCTGGGCTCAGCTCGAGTTTCCAGAATCTGTCCTGCCAGGAGACCTTGGGTTCCTGAGACAGTGGGAATGTTTGGTGTCCCTGGCTCTGCAGCTCTGGGCTGTTCAGTCTCAGGCCTGCAGAACACTTACAGAACATTGAGCACTGAACTAAGTAAAAGGTTGCAAGTGTGCATGCTGCTAATACTTGTGGATACACAGAGCTGTGTAAAAGGGATATAAAAGAAAAGACAAAAATCATTCCGGCATCACCATGGGAGAGGCTCTGCAGGAGTGCTGGGAGGACACTCCCACCAAACTTCATCTGGATGCTCTGCCCTGACACTCAAAGTGCAGCTTTGGGTGGCTTTCACAGCTCATTTCAGTCCAGCCCAGTGGGTTACACATGAAAATTGCTTTCAGCAGCCCTGTCACATCCCGGTGGCTCAGCAGCCACTCTCACAGGGGTGGTGACAAACCCGCAGTGCCTTGGTCAGGGATGTCCCAGCAAAGTGTCCCTGTGCTACCATTATTGCACCTTTACACACCAGGCCTTCATGATTTATCCAAGGTTGTACAAATTAACTTTTTACAATTGGCTCCACTGGAAATGAATGGGTCAGTTATTTCCTTTCATGCCTCCTTGCTTTCTTGGTTTTTAAGGCTGTCAATGAAGAGAATAACGTGGGTGCTATGAAATGCATGTGTGGATAATTTATAAACATTTTTTTTGTAAAGCTGAGACAAAAGAACAAAAGCACAATTTGGTTCCATAAAGTTGTCACAAAAGGGACAGTGAGTTGTTTAATTGTTTAAAAATCAGTTGTCTTTTCTACCTATAAAACCCAGAAATATTCTACAATACAGCCAAGTAGCCTGTAAAATCAACACTGTTTGACAAAATATAGTTTTCAAAGGAAACATTTTCCAGTGGCAAATGAGCACCAAACACCTTCTAAGAACAACGACATTAATGTTTAGGAGGAAGATTATTTCCCTTTTACCAGGCTACAGAAATGTGAACTTTGAATTTCAGCTCTTCAGTTCTGACCTCGAGAGGTGCCAGGGAGAGCACAGATGGATGATGTGGCAGCCACTTTCTGAAGTGCTACACAGAAAAATAAATCAATATTTATGAAATTGTCTCTCTCCTTGGAAGACAAAATGATGCTGAACTTCAGTGCTTTCTGCAAAGCTCTTGGCCATGGAAAAACTATCAAAATTATCTAGCAAATGATGTCTTTTTTCATAAAACCAGGGAGGAAGTAAGATTAAGTATGTCTCAACTATTTTTGATAATGTCATCTCCTATTCCATCTTGTTACTCTTGACAGCGAGTAAATATTTAATAGCACTCAAAAGGTAAGTTGTCTGGAAAGAAGGAACAACATAAATATGTAAGTGAGAGTTGAGTACTGAGCTCCTCAGCCTTTGGAAAAATGATTTTCTTGCAATAAACCTCAATAATGCAGTCCTGTCCTGTTGAGAAATGCACAGTCACAGCCTGAACAAAACTGAATTCACGTCCTGAGAGTTGGATTATTTCTTGGATTCCTGCAAATATATAGATATAGATATAGATATAGATATAGATATAGATATAGATATAGATATAGATATAGATATAGATATAGATATATAGATATAGATATAGATATAGATATAGATATAGATATAGATATAGATATAGATATAGATATGTTTGTACATCTATGTGTGTGTTCATTCCTGTATCTCAATATTGCCATATATTTTTGTTGACTGAGATTAATACACACATTCCTGTGACTTGATAATGTCCAAAGTTTTATCTCCCTGCTTTTAAATTAGGCAGATTCAATTTTAGCCATACCAGAACAATCTGGCTGATCCAAAGGCAAGTATATTTGGTTTACTCTAAGTTTCCCACCATAATATTTACCATTCAGGAGCAGTGAGGATTTGGAGTTTTTCCCTCTCTCCTGTGGAATTCTTCCATGTGAATGGGCTGCTTCCACCTTTTTCTTTTATTTTTTTTTTCCTGAGCTTCTTTCTCCCCAAATAATCTGAAAGCAGATGAAAGCCAGGCAAGTTTAAAAAAAGGGTTGTCTTTATCTTATTTACCCAGCACTGGTTTCTACCTTGTCCATTTTAAAGTTTTTAAGTTGCATTTAGAAAATCCAAGGAGGGGAAAGCCCGTGCCATGAATTTGGCAGTGTTTCTGCTCCAGGCTGCAGTGAGCTGATGGGGGGTACTCACCTATGGCCATTAAATTCCCATAAATCTGTCCATAGCACCCACCCTGTGTGTTGTAAATGTTAACGTTGGACAAATCCTGATTTGAAAGCTCATTTGTCTGTTTGGTGTTTGCTTTCTTCTCAAACACAGTTTTGTTTTGATTCTCTCAGGCTTTTGGGAAGGCTTTGTCCATGTGCAAATAGCACTGTTTTAAATATACTACCAGAACTACCAAGAAACCCTATTTTAATGATTTTATTGCACGATGGGTCCCAGCCCAGCACTGAGCTGCTCTCAGAAAATACAATCAATGGGCTCAGGTATTCAGGCCTTAAACTTCCAATATCCTGAGCTCACAGAAAGTGTTCAGGGCAGAAAAGAGCCTGAGGATTATGATCCAGCTGTCCCTGCAGCCTCCAGAAAGCTGCTTGGAAAGAGACTCCGGAGCCTCTTTGATCTCCAATACTCAGAGAAAGGTGTGAGGGGACCGTGCTGAAAAATCTGAGTTTTCATTACCACCTCCAGGTATTTCAGCGAGAGCTGCAGCACTTGTCACTGATTAAATAACACACTTGGTCATTTAGTTAATTGCCTGGGTCTCCAAGATAAACAAAATCACTGGAGCAAAACTTGCTGTTGGTTTTTACACGGCTGTGAGGTATAAGATAGCGGGCTTTTTGGTGTGGATTTAAAACATATTTTTCCTTAAATAATTTGCATTGAAAAAATTATCTTATTGCACACTAAATACTGCATGTTGTGCTTCCAGCACCAAGATCAAGAGAGGACACTTTAAATATATAAATCTGGGTAGTCACAGCCTCAGCATGCTTCTTCTCAAGGTCTCATTCCTAAATAAGCTGATCATGGGAACAAGCTCCCTGCATTTTGCTGTGCTAAAATATCCTGTGCAGGATCTGAAAAATACAAGCACACTTCCAACACACAATGCTGTTTGGAAACTGGATCTCTCCAGAGGCAATCCCTACCTGCTTAATTTCATGTTCCTGCTTGGATTAAATGGCAGGGAGAAATCCTTCCCTGTGATGGTGTGAGGCCCTGGCACACACCCAGAGAGGCTGTGGCTGCTCCTGGATCCCTGGAAATGTCCAAGGTCAGGGCTTGGAGCAACCTGGGATGGTGGAATGTGTGGGATGGGAGGGGATGAGGGGTGGGATGGGATGGGATGAGGGGTGGGATGGGATGGGATGAGGGGTGGGATGGGATGGGATGGGATGGGATGGGATGGGATGGGATGGGATGGGATGGGATGGGATGGGATGGGATGGGATGGGATGGGATGGGATGGGATAGGATGGGATGGGATGGGATGGGATGGGATGAGATTGAGGGGGTGGGAATGGGATGGGATGAGCTCCAAGGTTTTCTTCTACCCCAAAGCATCCTTGGATGAAGGGCCAAGGGAGGAAATTTAGGTCTGTGTCTGAGGATTAGGATAAACATATATATATACACACACACATATATATTATATATATATACATAAATATATATATGTATTATATCTATATGCACACACATTAATTATATATATATAAATATACATATATATTATATATATGCACACACATGTATATATATGTATGCAGTTATACAGATATTCATATACACATATACACACATACACATGTACACATATACACATATACACACATACACACATACACATATACACACATACACATATACACATATACACATATACACATTTATACATTTATACATTTATACATTTATACATTTATACATTTATACATTTATACATTTATACATTTATACATTTATACATTTATACCTCAGCCGAAGGATTCCCAGCAAAGTGTGAGGGCCCAAACTGTGCCCAAAGTGAGTGGGAAGGGCAGGGCCATGAACGGCTGCATGGAGGGGGGCTGGGATGAGGACCTGGAGCTGGGATGAGCCATGGACAGACCAGGGCCATGGAAATGCCAGAGCCCTTGTGAGCACCTGCCGTGGCCGTGTCCGTCTGTCTGTACCCTGTCTGTACCCACCCCTGGGTGACAGAACTGCCCAGGGTGTCACCATTCCAGGAATGCTCCTGAGGGATGAGCTGGCTGCACGCTGGGAGTGGGCAGGACAAACACAGCTCTGAGCACAGATTTGTGTGAGGGAGATGCTGCTGCTGCTGCTGCTTTCCAAATATTGATGAGGAGCTGCTAAAAGCAGCCTCGTCACTCTCCTCCTTTGCCTGTTTGGCTTCTTAAATTGAGCACAGATTGAGTAAGAACCAAAAACAAACCCCACACTCCCTTCTGACCTCACCCACACCTTTAATACCCCACTATAACGTTCCCCCCCAACAGTTTTATGTGCCTCCTGCCAAAAGGAACAGCTCACTGAAGGACTTGCAATTTCTCCCCTGGGTATTATTAACTAAAAATATACCTGCATTCAGCCCCAGTGTGTTGGATGTGTGTCTGTTTGTCCATATATCACATACAAATAACTGTAATTATGTACAGTCCTAAGAGGATGCGATGGAATAAAATGCCAAACCACATTTTGAATTCCCATTTGTTGTCAATTTTTGTGCGTGTGGTTTTCTAAAAAATGAACAGATATATTCAAGTTTACTTTTAAGCTGTCGAGGGAAGCACTAGTCCATTATTTCCCACCCCTTTCCTAGTCCCCTACAATCCATATGCACTGCAGCCAGGCCTTGGTGAGAAATAGCTCTGCAGAAGGAAAAGCTTCTCATTTTCTTTGATTCCATCTGCAGGTTGGCAGCTTAGTTTTAACCAATATTTCAGTCCCACTGTTTAGCTCAGATAGATTTCACTAAAGTTCAGCCCATGCACATTGTCATTTTTGCTTCATTCTTGCTTCCAAGAAACAGTACTTTTTTTTTTCCTTAAAAAAGGAAGTAAATATACTTTAAACACCACAACCTCACAGAGAGTCGTGTAGAAAACCCCATTTTTTAAAAGTGAGTTGGGTATTAATAGTCAGCCCTGGATGTCTCTTTAGCTGTAACCAGTAGTACAAATGCTCCAGGAGTGAGTCATGCTTTGAGTTCTTGCCAAGGATGACGTGAGTAAATATCTCCCAAAGCCAGCTCTTTTTCAGCAGACTATTGTTAACTAGCATTTGATATATTATAGCAGCATTCATCTCAGCTCTTCAGATAAGGTTCAGTCAGGAGTCCAGTTGCATCTGCTATTTTCCTTTTCCTCCTCCCTTTTTTCAGACCATCTCATTCAGTTTTGTTTACAAACTGGAGCACTTGACCCACGATAAAATAGTGGCCTAAAATTCCAGGCAAATGTTTTGTTACATTTATAAATCTCCACTGAAAGTGCCCGTGGTTTAGCTTTTTCCAGCCTTTGTATCTGTGGTGGGGACTGTTTGAAGCTGTGAATTGCACAGAGGTTGAAAAACAGTTTATTTTATATTTAAGAGCCAGAAAATTATTCAGAACTATTTGAACTACTGAAGGACTGGGTTTCCAGGAGCTGATCCTAGGGTGAGGTTTAAACCAAGGTCTGAGACACCAGGCTGCTACTGCACAGATGTTTTTGGGACAAAAAGTTGATATTTTCAGTTCTGTGCATGATGTGGCAGTAAAACCAAAGCCACATGCCTGAAAATATTCATTGAATTTCTCAAAAATGTTCTAAATGCATCATTTCTGGAAGACTCCAGTAACACCTTCAACACTCCCAGCATTTTGGAGGCAATGCAGTGCTCAAGGGCTTTTTGTTTGTAAATTATTGGTACAATGTCACTGCAAAACACTTGTTAGCAAACTGAAATCAGGAACTTTGTAACTTAGGTTCATGATCATAATTAATCATCTAATATAATAATATAGTGATGGAAACCAAGCTTGTATTATTATTATTATTATTATTATTATTATTATCATCATCATTAGCATTATAATAGTCATTATTATTATCATTATCATTATTATATTTATTTATTTATTTTATTTTATTTTATTTTATTTTATTTTATTTTATTTTATTTTATTTTATTTTATTTTATTTTATTTTATTTTATTATTTTATTTTATTTTATTTTATTTTATTTTATTTTATTTTATTTTATTTTATTTTATTTTATTTTATTATTAACTGGCAGCAGAATGCTGCAAACACACATGAAAAAGAGAGAGTTTAAATCCTGCATGGGATTCTTCCTCTGCAATTCTGCTGCTGTTTCCTGAGAGAGGCAGCTGGCAAATGCTGCCAAAAGCTGCAAACCACGATGTCAAGTCCCTCCATCCCCCAGTTACTCCAGCAGGTTCTCAGATCTTGGGGCACCAGGCACGGAGCTCCTCTCTGCATCTGCAGAGAGAATAACTCTGCAGCAGGGATGTGCCTTGGAGCTGGAACATTTATTCATGGATCAATGGGTGGCACTGCTTGAGAGGAGGCAGCAGCCTCGCAGTCTTATTCCTGTCAGTGTGGTTTGATGTTAGACTGGAGGAGATTTGTCTAACACTTGAAAGGAGTCTTGGGATGAAGGGGAAAAAAAGGGGAATGAGATCAAAAAGAGGCCTGATTATGTGGTGTTTAAATAGGAGTTTCCAGGGCATATCTAGTGGTTTTGAAATATTAACCTTAAACCCATTTATTTTGGTGCAAATAAAAAGATTATGCTTCTAAACAAACCAGCAATGGTCCAAATGTGCAGGGTGGAGGCCTGAGAGGTGAGCTCTTAACTACATATTAATATTACATATTAATGTGGGCAAAAAAGAGCTGTTTTACTGTGTATCTTGGAATGACAAAGGAAGCCACCACACTGGCCCAGTTTGCATCCTGGCCAGAGCTACAAGTTATTCATTTTTGTAGGGAAAACATCTGGATGGAATATCTTTTATTTTTTAAATTTTTAAAAAAACCTTTTTTTGCTATTCTGCTACAGAAAAAAGAGAAATGGAACTCCAGCGTGAGCACCCTTACAAGAATAGAACCTGCTCAGGAGTTCAGAGCAGCAGAAGTGTTTTCAGTGTAAAATCGTGCTCAGTGCAGAAATTGATCCATTGGTGCAGGAGCTGATTCTGTGTGGGAGCACGTGCCTGGCTTGGCAGGAATTTCTAGTGGGATATTTGTGATTGGAGAAGGTGTTCAACAAAGCACTGCTCAGCTTTTGCCCAGGGGATGGGTCTGAACGAGGGTTATACAGCATTTAAACATTGCTCCAAAAATATCTCCAGGTTTTGCTGTGCAGAAAATCCTCCAACTGCAACCCAAGGCAGAGATGTTGTCACTGGAGCTCAGGGAAATGCTCCTACAAATCAATCCGAAATTCTGCACAAACTGGAATGGCAACGTGGACAGATCAACACTTTAAAACCCCACAAAGAGCATTGTTGACTGTGACCATTTCTGATCAAAACCATGTTGGTTTTCCAAGATCAGTCTTGGAATTAAGAACTGCTTTTGGGATTCCTTTAAATTATTTTTAAAATGTTCTGGGTTTGGTTTTAGCATTCAGGAAGGAATCAATCTCATGTAAATAAAGGAAGGGTCTGTACTGAAAACTGCAGAGCAGGGCACTGGAAACCAAAATATTTTCAGAGAAATCCACAGCCAGCAAAGTGAACCAACTCATGACAACAAGATTGGTTCTCTTGTTCAGGACAGGTTTTAAGCTCAATCCTTTTATTTCATTTCAAGGCTCTGTTGCAGACACCAGGGCAACCATTTCCAGAAATTCATTTATTATGATCATACAAAGGTAGGGACTTAAGAGTGCAGCCTTCATTTCTTTCTTCCTGAAGTTCTCTTCACTTGAAGCAGAGGGAAGTTTAGTCAGCTTACAGTGATCCATGACCAATTTTACATTTTTCCTATGGACTGATCTCCGGGGAGTAATTCCACTTTTCATAACCAGAAAGTCACTGTGTTCCTCCCTGTGAACTTTCTGCCTCAGCCCTAAAGAATGATTTCCAGATCAGAGGCCTGGCAGTGATGCTCCAGTTCTTGCTGGAATAAAGAAGGTATTTGGTATCTCACGAGGAATGAAAAATTAATTTGAACTGCACAATTGTAGAGAGTTTCTCTTTATTTCCTTGACATCTTATGTTCTTTGCAGTCATATCTAACAATAAAAAAATATTTTAATTATTCAAGGAGTTCTGTGAACACTGAGCAAGTCAATCTAATCTAGATTTGGAAACCTACTTTTTTTTTTAGTTTTTTCCTACTATTAATAACTTAATTCATCCAGTGACTGGCATTCAATGTTTAGCACTTTGCAAAACTTCCCAGTTTTATACCATAAACAGCTACATCCAATTTATCCCCTCCTGGTAAATAAAGAGCATCTCATGAGCTCAGGAATGAAAACATCAAAGTGAGCTTTGTCAAGGGGGCTCTGAGTGACAGATGCTGACCTAAATATTCCTGAAAGATCTCAAAGTTGCTCCCAGTTAGGAGATGGTGGTGATGCCTTAATGGCTTTGTGATTCCAGGAGTTATTCATGCTCCAGTTTTTTCCTCTGTGTTGATGCCAGCACGAGAATTCTCTGAAGGGGCTTTGGAACAACAAAATTGCTCTAAATGGAGGTGTGGTTGAAGCAAGACCTTAAACAAGAATAAATACAAATTCTTTATATAAGTTTTTTTCAGTTTTGAATAGATATAAACAGAGTGAAGTCATAATTTCACTTCTACCTTCATGGATTATGGTATTTTCTCTCTAAACATATTAAATTAACAAGGGAAAGGGTTGAGTTTGGAGGAGTTATGCAATTGCTCCCAGTGGTATTTTTATTGACATAATTACAGGGAATTTCTAAATGAAACATAACTTTTTTTTTTTTTTACTTTTAACTGCTTATTTGACTAAATTTTCAGTCTACCTTAGAGTAGCTTGAAACCAAATTAAAAAATGTAAAATTTAAAGCACATTTCCAATGATTGCAGATTGGCTCTAAACTGAAAGGCTATAAAGGGGCATGAGCAGATATTTTCTCTTTTCAGTGCATTTTCTGAGGGCAGATTTCACCACAACATAAAATATGAATTAAAAATTTTGCTAAGATGTGCAGAATATCAAACAGAATAGTTCCATTCCTCCATATTTTTTTTTAATTCCAGCCATTTCTGGCAAAGCTGTGGAAAGCTGCTGTTTTATTAAGGAAAGCAAATTACTTGGCTGGTTGTTGAAGGAAAAAACAAACAGCAATTAATACTGTTTATAAGCAGTTTTTAGAGTGTTAAAATTCAGAAATCAGTCTTGCTGAAAGTATTCTTGGCTGAGTAAGATTTTTCTTATTTTATTAGTTAATAGAGATTAATATATTTTCATTATTACCTGAGTTCTTGAATAGTATATGGAATCAGAATAAAGGGAAAGAAACTTATCAGCCATTATAAGTTTTATAGAAGTTGGGCCAGAAACCTTCTCAATCTGTAAAAATAACATTTTGTGGGTACATGTGGATTTATTTACTAAACCTCTTAATTTAAGAATAAAAATTATAGGATGTGAAGTTTATGTGCATTTTTCTGATTGGCCAGATCAGTGGAAATTATTGAGTACCCTGTGAAAGTAGAAATATAAAATATTTACCTTTTTTTTTTTTTTTACCTTAAAGGAGAATAAGATAGTTGTGGAAATGGATTAATTTAAGGAAAGTTTCTTTCATCTTTTGGGAGTGTGTAAGTGACACAATCCTGTATTTTCATACAACAAAATACTTCAATAATTTAATTATGAGTTACTACAGAGCAGTGCAGGGCATTCACAGTCCATTCATTCCTTTGGTTTTGGTCAAAGTACGAGAACTGCATAGGGGAAGACTCTTGAAAAATAGAATTCCTAAGAGGATGGATGCATTTATATTTAATTCTACATAAATGCAGCAACTTGTAATCATTGGTAGAATAATTGCCAATTATTGGGCTCCTTTGGAAGGGGTTTGTGGATAGGAGGTCACTGATGTTGACTCCAGGTTCTCTTTTTGAAAGGGAGAAATTCTTGTTTCCAACATGTTAAAATTTATCCAGGCTTTGAAAATTTGTTAGGATGCAAAATTCAGAATGTTCTGATTATTTCAGAGATTTGGGGTGATCCACACATGAAGGTAGACATCAGGAATTGAAATCAGATATAATGAAAAAAAAATGAGGAAGAATCAGCTTTTTACAAGGCTAATGGGGATTTAGGAGTGAAAATACCAACAGTGCAGGGAGCTCTGGCACCTCCTCAGAGCCAGAGCAGGAGAGGGGTCCTGGGGAATTTTTCAGGGCTGAATTCCTCTCCATTTTGGGGCAGCCTGGCCAGCAGACATCTGCAGGCACTTTTGGCAAATTCTGCTGGCATTTGGTTCCAGATCTGAGGAATTCTGCTGGACGTTATTTTTAATGCACAAACTGTTAAAAAAAAATCACACTTTGGAGAATCCCATGTTTATGTCTATGCCACATTTGCCTAAAAAATAAGGAGCAGGATGTGTAAATCAGCAAGTGCCTCATTAGACCTTCTATTGTTCCTTTCAGAGCTTGGAGCTGAGCCTTGGTGAGTTTTAATATATGAAATTCTTCCCTCTTCCTGCTGAGTTATTGGCTCTTCTTTTGGGGGTTTCAGGGGGGTTTGTGTGTGTTTTATAAAACTGGTTTGAGGGGATGTGGCTGTGAGGAGTTCAGCTGATGCAATGAGCCCATTTTAGGTCCCTGTGAACAGGGAAATGGAATTAGGAAGTGCCAATAATGAGCTCACTCCTGCCAGAGCAGGAAGCTGCTTCTCAGGTTGATGAACCCTCTTCCATCCAAAGTCTGGCTGTAATTTCTGAATTCCTGATTAATTATGGAGGATGGGGTTCTAATGATGAAATCCTCCCAACAGATCAGCTGGAGGAGCCTCAGCTGGTGGAGAAATGAAAGCCTGGCCTTTCTCAGGTGCAGATTTTGTCTCCATTAGGTGGCTCTGCCTCATATCCTTTTTTGGGAGGATAAATTCAGGCAGCCTTGGTTTTGGGGTGAGTGTGAAATGCAGTTTTCTTTTGGTGGTTTTTGGAGCTGCTCATTTATAGCAGAGTTTTTATGGGCTTGGAGTCCCATCCCCTAAACATTTATATTATAGAAATTTTAATTTTTAAGCACAAAAATTCTGGTGCTGGAGAGGATACTTGTAAAGCAGTTCTAGAAGTTTTGTTTGTTTTTTTTTTTTTTAAGCAATACATTTTAAAAAGCCCTTTTTTATTCCAGTGGAGCGCTGCATGTGCATGATCATAAAAATTGTGTCAGTGAGTTTGGGGCTCTGGGGAATGTGTTTTGTTTTCTGTGGATGCTCAGCTGGGCTCACAAACAGGAGTTTGGTCCTTGTGATGTTCAGAGAAGAAAAGAGGTATGTTATGTCAAGTGTTTCATGCAATATTCACTGGATTTTTCTATTTTATTTGCTTTCAGTCATGTTTGATATTCTCAGCTACCAAACCAAGTGTAGGGTAAAGTAACTCAGGAATATTTGGGGTAAACTATCAATATGTCAGATGATTTTTGGTTACAACATCAGAGTTGAGTTCTTCCATGGGGTCTGGATGGAGATGAGTCATTTTAATGAATACAGACAATTTATTGTTTTTTGTAATTAATACATAATTTATTATTTTTTGTAATTATTGTGTACCCCTTCAGTTATAAAAGTTTTTTCAATGTCTATAACTTTGCATATTTCTGCTATAGCATAGACTGGAGAAGAGTCTGTTCCATAATTTCTGAGGTGTGAAATGGGAAAAAGCTCCTGGTCACTGTGGTTTAGGCAGCTGTTAAGTGTTATCCTCAAGGAAGAAACAAGCATTAACAATACAGAAAATAACTCAGTATTGGAATTCTAAAAACTCCTAAACTTTGTTCTCTGGCCCAAAGAAAGTTCTCTGCTGGTTTGTGCTTCAGTGCCAGTGTAAAAATTAATTACCTTTCACTCATCACTGCTGAGCACAGATTTGTGAGGTCCCTTCTTTTATCACACATGACAACACTGGTGCTACTGAAACTCAGTATTTGAAATAACAACTCAGCACCAAGTCCATGCATTTGAAATCAGGGTACAAAGAAAGTGCAGCAATGAGACTTTGAGACTAAAATTATAACTGGGAATAGTCAAAGAATTCATTGAGAGACAATAAATGAGCACCCTCTCAGTTTCTTATCTCTTATTTAGAAAATATGGATTTAATGAAAGCAATCTCTGCCTGTGGAGTTTGGATTTGGGTTGGCTTTGTTTTTATTTTATTATTTGTATTTATTTTATTTATTGCAGCTTGAATAAAACCAGCATTGCTTCTTTTATGTGTTTTCCTGCATCTTGGTTATGACACAGGGGTGACTTTTACAGATGAGGAGGTTTCAGGTGGAGATTATGGTTATTGATGCTTTAATTAAGGACCTTGGGTAGTAAATGGTTTTCTCACATACAAAGAGTTAGTTGCTTCCACAGGATAGTAAACTGAAGAGATATTATTTAATTCAATTGAATAATTAGTTCCATAATTCACACTCCAAGTGTAGCTGTTGGACCAGCGTGCAGCAATATTCCATTTTTGTCATATTTAGCACTTACTGTAATACAGAGATTTTCAGCATGCACACGAAAATCTCTGCTGAAGAGCAAAGATTATCATTTTCCCACTCGATGAACACACAGTTTAATATACACTTAGATAAATCTAATTTATGTGAGATTAATTAAATTCAGCTTAATCCAATTCCATAGGTCCCCATCTGACTGTGGTGGTAACAACCATATGCAGGCTTGGCTGGGAATTGAGTCACTGCTGAAAATGCCTCTTTTCCTTCCTGCAAGGTCAATTTTAAGCAGGATCTTGTCATTAATCCTGTTTATAATCCAGTTCCAGGTGGATCAGGAACCCTGCGAGGAGAGCAGAGACCTCTTGGAGTGGCTTTGCTGATGGAGGGGGAAAAGTTGCACAGAATCTCTTCTGCCAGAGCTGGGGCTTGCCCTGCCTGGTTCTGCTTTTCAGGCTGATTTCTGCAGGATCCCTGCAGCCCTGATTGCAGCAAAGCCAACGTGCTCCAAAGAGCTCTGAATTCTGTAAAACTATCTGCTGCCTCAGCAGATGGAAATTCAAGTCTCAGTCTGTCTTTAAAAATCAGGCTCCAGTCCTAACCTGATAGGAAAAGTGACCTAAAACTGCATCATTTTAAGCAAATACTGGATTTATGGTGATCTCCATTAAAAAAAAAAAAATCAGGAACAAAAAACATTCACAAAATTCAAAGCCAACTCCTTGCCCCCACCAGAAAACTCTGTTTCGGTGTTCTGGAGTCTTGAAACTGTTCTTTGTTTTGCTCTTGTTTAAAAGTGGGAGAAAAAAAATGTTCCAAGGAATTTAGGATATATCGAGACATATATATATATTTATATAGGAAAGCAATGAAGAGAGCATTATTATTGTAGCCCTAAGAGAATCTGAACTCCACTCACACACACTTCAGCACTAAGATAATTTCTAAAATCTTGTTCTGTTATTATTTTTCCATTCTCCTCTTCCTCCATTCATTTCTTCAAAAATAAGTTGCAGAGAGATTGAAGAGCAGCCAGATTGTGCAGCTTCTTTATCCATGGAATTATAAAAGAGGCTAAATGGGAGCACACCAAAATCCCAGAGTCTGTGTGGAAACGATGCTCAGAGCCCAGATAATTATTCTGGGATTTGGAAATTGTCTGAATGGACAGGGATCAGTCGAGTTCAGTTCCACAGCCCCTCTCACGCTCCCCTTTCCTGGCCAAAGTTGCTTTTTCACATTTCAGTCCCTCAGATCTGAGTTCTGCACAGTTCAGGGCTTTGCAGCCCCAGGCAAGGTTTGATTTACATGAACAGCATTCCTGCAAGGGTAGATTAGGATCAACCAAAAGTAATCTCAGTCAGGAAAGGAAAAAACAAAAAAGAAAAAAAGAAGATTTTTGATTGAGCAAGGTGATATTCATAAAAATAAAACCAGAACCTGTAGAGCAGTAGTGAGAGCACTGCAGTGCTTTGGCTCTTGCCTTATGTGCCTGACATAATCTCCATATTTCTGTGGTTTTTTCCCACTTTTGGTTTCCCAAAGTATTTTCCTAAGGCTTGCAGCAGTTGGTTTGATCTTCTTGCAGGTCTGCAGTGAGAAGAACTGAAACAGACAGCTACACATAGTATTTAAATATATGCATTTTTCTATATTAAATGTTGGTAATAAATTAATGTGATCAATACATTGCTGATGGAACAATGATTCCAATCAGGGTATTCCCAGAGGATCAGGATTTTGTGCTACCAAAGCACTGGGCCTAAAATCTCTTTCACTAAAGCAGAATTTTCCAGAGAGGAACATTTGAAAAGATTGAGAACCAGGATTTCCATCCCTTGTCTGGGGGGGCTGCTTCTGTTGAGGAACATTTGCTGCCTGGTTTCCAGAGTTCTGCTGTTTGTTTGTTTTCTAAAGCAGCTCATTTCCATCCTTCTGCCTGCCTTTAATCTTCAGCCAGTCCTTCACTGCTGAAATGAAAGTGCTTCAGCTCCTGTGCTGGTGTTTTCTTTCTTTGAACAGGTACAAAGAAATTGGAGCTGGATCACTGAAGTGTTATTTTTTATAAGTTGAATGAAGTGAGGAGATGAACTAAGGATGCTCCTCTCAATCCTGTGCCACTTTTATTCATTCTTTCTGATTTTTTTTAACATCCTGAAACTGTAGGAGGTAAAATCCCTCCTGTTCCAGCCAGTGCATTTAGACATATTTATCTAAGCTCAGATTGTGTCTTTCTCCATGGCATTTTTTCCTGGGGCTCACATTAACTGCCTGGACCATCTCAAGTCTTTCCCAGAATATTTGATTTCCCCCATTCTCCAGGAGTGCCCTACAGTCCTCACTCCTGAATGTGCAAAATGGCCACTTAAAAATGGATTTCTTTGAGGAGTTCAAACCCACCAAATGGCCCAGGTTGTGCTGTCTAATTGCCCTAACATCATCATCATTTACATTTTCATCTTCCTTGCTGGAATCTGTCCATTTTGTTTGCCTGATGTTTAATACTAGGGGAAACTTTTAATGAAGGGCAGAGAGAAACTGTGGTTGTTCATGTCAAAAATGAATCACCTGTCAATGGATTGGGATAATGAAAAGATTCAAAAACTTGGTTCAAAGGAAACACTGGGGAAAAAAAAGATTGATAAGATTATAATAATGCATGAAAGGAATTGAATGGGGTTAAAGATGCTTGCAAGGTGAAAATGAGGATTTTTACTCAGTTGCAAAAGAAGACAAGGTGTAAATACTGTAAATTTCCTATCCAGTTCCAAGAGGAAAGGGAGAACAGATCTCAGGGTGTCTTATGCACTTCAGAGAGAAGAAAAATAGGACAAATAACTGAAATTAGGCGTTCTTTGGCCTGCTTCTCTCTTTTAAAATCACTGTCTGGTCAGTATATATTATTTTTATAAATTTAAAATACATTGAGAAAAACCCCTAAACCTCTCCAGGTATCAAAAAACCCCTCTCCTCTCCAGGGATCAAAGCTGGGAGTTTTTCGGCCGTGTTTCTCAGCATTGCTGTTTCCATGATGTGCTGTGAGTTGTAGAAGATTTCCTGGCCCTTTTCCCCTCTGTCCATGGAGGGATCTGCTGAGTCTCAGAACCTCAGAGTGAGAAGCCACTGAGTTCCCACTTTGATTCCTGATTTCCCATCCTATTGATAACTGAATCCCATATAAATCATTGTATAGATTCCTATATGATCCAGCTTTATCTATGGGTTTTTTTCTCTGTAGTGTTTTAGGGTTTTTTTTCAGATCTGCTTTAATTTAAAAGCAAAACCCCACAAACTCTCCCCTCTCCCGGGTTAATAAATGAATTTGGTGGGGAAGGGAAGGCAATCGGGGCTTTCTGGGAGGTTTTTGGGAGGCAATCACGGCGAGCCCAGATCATTTCCTAGAGGTGAAGTTTTGCATAATGCCTCCACAGCATTATTACTCCTCCAGGAATCCCCTGGCTTTCCTCTGGAAGTTAATTAGAGTCTGTGCAGGGAATGAGTCAGACAGAATTGTGTGCCTGAGAGTGTGTGTTGATTACAGCACTGAAATCATCCTAATGGCTTCTCTGTCTGTTGCTAAAAGCAATTACTGGCTGGTAAATTTTTAAGCTGTGAAATGTAATTTTAAGAAATACTTTGCTTAAAATAACATTATGAAAATAATATACACAAAGAAGTGGTGGCCTTCAAGCTCTGCTGTGATTTCAGCTGAGCCTTTTTTCTTGGAGACAGTGACTCCAGGACCTGCCCTTGGGAGAGGCTTTTTGGGAAAATATGAAAATAAATTCACTGAATTGAAAACTCTGTGGAGCTGTAAATGATTTATAATATTGTAGGATGGCAGAAATTGGTTTGAAGTATTTTTGAAAGTGAAGGACATGCCTTTTAAAGATCTGAACATGAAGGTGTTCATTCCCCCTCCTACTGATTCAGGCACTGCCTTTTGACTCATGTATTTTGCCTTTCATGAAAATGAGCAAATTCAGGGTTGAAGTGAACCAGGCGTGAAAAAACAGATTCCTCCTTTTTTCTTTCTTTTTTTTTTGCTATTCCGTTTCTTTCCATCTGAGAAAGCTCAAGCAAAAGCCTTTTCAGGCTCCTGGATGGCTGAACTTGCAGGAGTTCTCAACAGGAGATTGGGATGGAAAGCTGAGCATGGGAGACTGGGGTGCTTTCCTCACAGAATGGATTTTGCAGGCAGATAAGGATAATCTTCCTATGAAGATTTCATTCTCGTTAATAATATTTGAATAATGGTGTGATGGCTCCAGGGCTCTCCCAGATGCTATCAGTGAATTTATTATCCCACTGCTGCTTGTATGTTTTGCTTTCCACTCTGTGGGGATAATTTCCATTTTTTTTTTTTCATTTTATTCCTTTTATAGATCAGCTGCTGTTCAATAAAGTGATGTTCATAGCAAGTTATAATAAATTCTTTAGATATATATATTTATATTTATATATATAAATATATAAATATATATTTATATGTTTATATAAATATATATTTATATATTTATATTTACAGATGTATTGATTTCATTTTTTTATTTCCAAAGAAGGAAGTGATGGCAGCAGGAATCTGCACTTCCCTAATTTGGTTTTGCCAGGAAAAGGAAGGGTTCCCCTGAAGTTCAGGTCTGAGTCAGGGAGAAGCTGTGGTGCTGGAGCATTCCTGCAGCTCCAGGTGAAAGGCAGGGAATTACAGTGACTGATATTTCAGATGAGCCCTTTAAAGTCATCACAACGTAGCAGGGAAGTGATGACTCCAACTGACAAATCCGTGTTTTCTTCACGGTGCTGTGATTCATTTCGGCACCAGTCAAGAAGTAAGAGGTGCTTTCTCCCTTTCAGAAAGGCGTTTTCTTTTTAAACCAACATTTTAAGCTTCTCCCAGGTTCAGAGCAGCAGCTGCTCCCTCAGGAGTTCCCCTTTGCTGTGGCCCTTCCTGCACTGTTTTACATCCCTGTTTACTTTTTGGATGGAAGGATCTTGTTGGAGGAGGGAGTAGGATTTCCTTTTTTCTTTTCCCTTTTCCCTTTTCCATTTTCCTTGTCTCCTTTTCTCCTTTTTTCCTTTTTCTTGTTTCCCTTTTCCTTTTTACCTTTTATCCTTTTTTCTTTTTTCCTTCTCCCCTTTTTCCTTTTCCCTCTTTCCTTTTCCCTCTGCAGGTCCCAGCCTGTGATCAGGAGCTGGGCTGTGCTGTCACCATCCCAGCCCTGCCTGCCCTGCACACACAGCCCCTGGCTCAGGAGAGCTGAGCAGCTCGTGTGGGACATCAGAGCACATAAATAAAAGCTCTACAGAGATTTAATGGTCCTGATCCTGCAGCGAGGGTGATTTCCAGCACCTGCAGGGTTTGGAGGATTTTCCCAGCTGCTCAGACTTTCCCTTCTCTTCCCCGGTGTTCACTGGGCTCTCAGAGGAGGCACTTCCCAAACCTCAGAACCTCTTTCCAGTGCTTGTGTCCCACTTCACCCTTCCACTCCCAGTTTCCAAGTGTTGCTGCATTCCAGATTTCAGAATATTTCCTGTAAAACCTCTGAGGGCAGAAGAACCCAGTGCTTTGGTTTCCAAAATTTCTGCTTGAATGTCGGATTCTCTCCTTGCCTGCTGGAAACCCCAAATTTCCAGAGGCTGCTGGAGAGCAGGGACCTGTTTGTGGAGTCATTGCTGGATGTGTTTCCTGCAGATTGATTTGCTCCCTCCCAGGATTGCTGTGACCTGCACAGGTCTCTTGGAATTTAAAGCAAACTTGGAAACCTTCCAAGAGCTGAGCTGGGTCTCACAGAGACCTCGTGTGCTCCTGCTTTGGTCCCTCTGTCTCCCTCCTCCCTCTTGTTCTGTCACTGGATCCAACAATTACAGAAAGAGCTCAGCACCCAGGTGTGAGCACTGGATACGAGTTTTAGACTTTTTATTCCCTATCATTTCATGTCCTTACTGTTTTCCAAGTATTTTCCTTACTGTTTTCCAAGAAAGCTCCCAGCTTCCTTTCCCCCTGTTTTGTTCCTCAGCCCATTACTCTGCCAGCACATTCCCTGGAAACCACTAATTCAGAAATTAAGTTGCATAGCTGAACCCTGGAATTACTTTAGAGGCAGGAAAATCCATGCAGGTATGAAATAATTGGTGAGAGTGAGTTACTCTGAATTGAGAGCTGTGGCAGGAGCTGATGGGGTGCAGATGAGCCCTTATTGGATTTTCTTTGTGCAGCCATTTGATGCACTCATTTTTCATCTGTTAACAATGGAGTTCCACTTTGATAAGAACTTTAATTTGTCTGCTAATGATTCATTTCTATACTTGCATATCTGCATCTATTAGGGACCTGAGGCCTGTACACAGGGGAGGAAAATATTGAGGAAAAAACCTGATTGAGTTTAAGCACAATATTCATCAGGACTCTTCCACAAGTAATTGCCTAATTTGAGCTTTGTATTTTCTTCTGTTAAACCATATTACACACAGCACCATTTGTTTTTTGTCTGCAGTGTTGAAAATGCAACATAAAATAAAGAACTCCTTGCTAGAGGAGATCAGGAGGGTATTTTTACAGGAAATACGTTTGGATCCTTGTCTCCAATGGAAGTGACAGCAGCCACTGGCTGATGTAATGAATTGGGGGCAGTAAGAACTTGGGACAAGCTGTTCTACTGAAGTAATTCTGAAAGCTCGAATGCAAAACCCCAAATGCAACAAACCCTCAAATATTATAACAGATACATGAATTTGTTCAAGTCAGTCCCAATGCCAGAGGGACAGAAGGCTGCAAATGAGGTATAAATCTTTAAAAGAGATTAGCACGTGACTGAAGTACAGTGGAGAAATAAATCTGATTTCCCTGCTAGGCAGGTTGTGAAGGAACTGCTGTTAAGAATTAAGATTTACATGAAAAAATATGATTCGTTGGGAAGAATCAATAAGGTTTTTATAAATGGGCTCATTGCCTTCTAAATCAGAGTTCTTTGTGGGAGCTGTGAGTCCTTGGTCAGCTGATGGTGTTTCACATTCTTGTCTTAGCCCAGTAAGGCTCCCTAAACTTTTATAGACCAAGTTCAGTTGCAGCTGAATTATGTTAGAATTCTCTAAATAAGGACTTATTTTTATTCCCCTGCCTCATTCATGAGAACAGTAAAAGGAGAGCCTTTCCCTTGAAAAAGGAGTGTGAAATTTAAATTTTGTATTTCCCATCTTTTACTGCTTCCAGCTGGAGGAGTTCTAAGCATTACCCTAAAACTTATGTTCAAACTTTACTCCTTGAAGTATTTTTGTATTTGGAATTTTAATGTGTAACCTTGTAGTTTTCATTACCCTGTAAACTGTGTGCATTGGAAGGTACAGTTTGTGTACTGCTTATTTTTTACAGTGTAAGACCTGAGGACCAATGAATTTTTTGGGGAAAAAAAAATTTAAACCACATTTTGAAATAACTTTTACATGGCTCTTAGGTTTTTTTTTAATCAATAAACCCCAATCCTTTCTAATTATTGGTTTCTTCCTCCAATTCTAGTTCTTTACTCTCAGAGACCTTGCTATGTTTATCCTCCATGGCAAAACTGCACATTTGTGCAAATCATTTTGCATTCAGATCTACCTTCATAACACATTTGTGATATTTTGCGTCTTAGCAGTTGTGAATAAAGTTTCACAGGCCTGAAAAAAAACTTCTGTGGAAGTTAAATAAAGTCTGAGGTAATAGCAAATCCTTCTGTGTTATGTAACAGGCACTGCAAGCGTGCCAGAAAAATGTGCTAACTTTGGTAATCTGATAAATCGATAAATGTGACAATACCCAATTTTACACTGCATTAATATAATGGGATGGGAAAAAGTGCCTGGTTAACCCAGAAATTATGCTGGCAACTCACACTGGTAGCTGCAGATCTGCTAAACTCGGTGGCAGCGAATTAAACATCTCCTAAGGCACTCGAAGGCTGACAAGGCAGAGGATAATTCTTCTGAAAGCTTGTAGGAGCAGATGTAGCAGGGAAAGAGAACTGTCCCTATGGGATCCCTCACTTGTTCTATACAACTCCACTTTATTATTTTCCTTGTGTATAGGTCTGTCATAAAGAAAGATCTGTTGATCAGTCACACTCGAGTTTCTGCCATCAGTGCTGCTGTTCCTCCTCTTTGGTTTTTTGTTTTTCTTTTCCAAGGAGATTTCCTTGATGCAAAACCACTGATTTGTGGTAAATCTTGAAATCAGAATTGCAGTGAGCTGAGCAGAAAATCAGAGCATCCTCAATATGATCATCTAAATCTTGTGATTTACATTTTTTTTCCCTGGGAAATGAGGGGCTGAAAAATGCTGATGGAGCAGGATGCCTTGCATAAAACACCTGGAAGTGGGAACTAATTTTTCTGAGTGGTGCTGAGAGAAGGCTGCTCTGCTGATTTGATTGTGACCTTTAAGATCTTATTTGAAATTTTGCATCCTTTTACAAAAATTAATTAAGCAAGATGAGTGTGCAGTTAATTCTTGTGTCAGTGGGTGGGAGAGGAAGACGAATCTCTCCCTCCCTCTGCTTTGGCCACTTTGGCTGTAGTGGTTTTTGGGGAAGAAAGAGCTGGAACAGGGATAAAACTCGTGGACAGGTGACACCCCTTGTCGCTCTGGGTTAAAGACAATCCAGTATGGCATTGCAGACTTTAAAATTATAAAATAATTAATACAATCAGCTTGTAGGATGTGCCTCGAGTCATTTATACGTGTCAAAAACTGAGAAGAATGGTTTTGCTTAGCAGCAATAAAACTGATTGTTAAGGAAACTTTGACAGATTTATAATAGAAAAGGAGGAAATCACCACAGATTTTTAATTAATTTTAGTAGGAGTAAATTAAAATATGAAAAATTTATCTCCCAATTCACTTGAGTTTTGTATTTCCCTTCCTCCCAGCCCCTCTTAACGCTGTCAGGAGTCCTCTTGGAGTACTCAGGTTCTTCCCTTTTCCACTCCTCTTTTTTTGCTTTATCTTTTTTTCCCTGAACTGATGACTCTCCTCACAGTAGCAGTAATCTGTTAATAGTCCCCAGATGGCAGAGCCTGTTGTATTTCTGTATTTCATTCATTTCCTACTGGTCTAGTCCTCCGTCACACGGATCTCTTCAGACAGTATTTCAGCCTTTTTATTGATGCAGCCTTTTAAGTTTCTTGTTAATGTGTTTCATGAGCACGCCCTGCCTGCCATGGCTATGGAAATGAAAGGGAGCAGTTTGGGTGGAATGTGAAAGAAGCCAATTTTTAAAAGGCAGGGGAAAATGGAAAATAACGTCATGAGACTTGGAAGGTGAAGTGGTGGAGGAGCTATAAAGGGTTTGGAGGTGGATTCCCAGAGAGACTTGATGTTTTTCAAGAGAGAGGGAAGCAGAGGCTGCTTAAGATGAAAAAGGACTGAGTAATTAAAGGACCAGGAGAGTGAGACTGAAAGGGGAATTTTTGTGTGCGTGAGGCTTCACAAAATGGTGCTGCGAGATAAATGTAAATTGGGGGAAACTTCATCAGTTTCTACCCTTAAATTCAAGGTATAGCAGCAAATCCAACAGCAGACAAATAAAAAATGTAACGTTCCAAGCTGCCTTTGCCCACACCTTTAGCAGTTGGTGTCCTTGAGGTGAGCAGAGGGAAATCCCACGAGTTTTCCTGTGGGAGGAGTCTTTGGGCTGAAGTCTGATGCTCTGGAACACAGCAGAGTGGGGTCTCACATCAACCCCACATCACTCGTGTTCTGGTTTGTGCTTCTGAAAAGGCAGGATCTGCCCTGGAGCTGGGTGTGAGACTTTGAGCTGCTTTTCAGCCAGGGGGATGGTTCAGAGCTCCTGCAGCTCTAGGAGCACTTCATTCCCACTTTGCCTGTGGAATGAGGCAGAAACCAGAACTCCTCATAGTGTAGTCCATGAAGGCTTCCAGTTTTGGCAACATTGGTGAGATGCTTCATGGATTTATGAGATGTTGTACATCTTCCTGAAGAGTTTCAGTTCGGTTTTTTTTTTTTTGCTGCAGTTGGAATTTCACTCTTCCATGGATCCATCAGAGATTGAGGCTGTGTGGAGACACAGAGCCTGGGGATCCACTGCAGTGGGAGAAAATGTTGTAGGAGAGTTCTGAGAACCCTTTGGGCTGAAGTGATTGATAAACAAGGAGGGGAGAAAATCTTATGCTACTGTACATCTAAATTTTGGAGAAATACAGAATAAAATGCGTTTTTGGTTTATCAACTTGGTAACAAAGCCTTTGAAAGGGTGAATTTTGGCTTAGCTGTTTGGGAGGAGAGAAAAACAGCAGCAGCACACACTTGGAGTGGAATTAAAATTGTTTAGAAGGGGATGGAGTGGAAATGGTACCACGTCTGCATCCTCACCGTGTTCTCAGCTGAGCCTTGGTAGAAATGGCACCACAAATTGCAGGTTAGGAAGGAGGAGCTGGAATGAGAGTGCAGGATGCAAATGGGAGAAACAGAAGGGTCGCTCTCAAAACTGAGGTACTGAGATAAAGAAATGGGAGTGCAGGGGATTAAACTGAAAAAGACAAGATAACATTTGCAAAATGAACAAGAGATGTGTGGGAAAACAAGGGGAGTTAAAGAGCAAGCGACAGAATGTGTGAATACATAATACAGAGTAATTTGAATTTTTTGGCATGAAGAATGTGATAAAGATGTGGTAGACCAAGTGGATGTAATTTTCCATGTCTCATTTGCAGTACTCAGAATTTATTTTGATTATGAACACTTGCAAACTCAAATGCATTAGAGGGAAAATGTGGCTTGAACAGTGCATATTGCAAATATTGAAAGATTCTTTTCCAGAAACAAAGGGCGAAGGGCATGTCATAAATTTTCCTTTATTCTCTCAGAGCCCGTGAATATTTTGGTGGAGGATCAGGTAGAGTGTGAGCTCCCTTTCACTTCTGCTTAGAGAATATTCTAATTTTTCCCAGTTAATTAAACCCATACATGAAAGCTGTGAACAGACACTGGGCCCGTTTCTAGTTCTCCTGCTGCTCTTTGGTGTGATTTGATGAAAATTGCTTTACATCTCTTTGGTTCAGTTTTCCTACCTGTGAAATAGGAAATCATAATGAGATCTGAGCTTTGCTAACAAAGAAAGTGCATCAGAATGTGCAGGCAAGAGCTGGAGAGCAGCAGCACCTCCCCATCCAGCAGGAGGGTGATTGCAGTTATGGAAGTGTGCTCCAGTCTGGAAAATATTCCCTCTCTTTTTTATTTTTTTCCAGGTGAATTTTATCTCTCCCATTGTGTTTTCTCTGTTGGACAGGCTTCAAAGAAGAGAGCTGTCATTTCTGTGAGGTTTAAAAAGATTAACAAAATCCATATTCATTGTGAGAAATGAGATCCTTACCAAGGGCTGAACTCTGAATTCTGACTGTGCCTCTTCCCAGCCTAGTTCTTTTTCATGCACTTCTAACTAAAATTCTAAAATTCCCTCTAAAATAAATTTATGTCTTCTCAAAGGGGCTTTGCTTCAGCCTGAAAACCCCCAGACTGGCAGGCTGGATGTCTCCAGCAGGATTTGGTGGTGTTTGCAGCAGATTTGCAACATGTGCATGGCCATGGAAGCCAATCCCTCCCTGCCCCAGTCAAAACGAGCCATTTCCTACAGATCAGAATCTTCTCTCTCAGTGAATTTGAACACTGAGACAAATTCAGCTTTTTTGACGTGTGAGAGGAGATCCACTGAATGTCTTTTTTAAATTTTTTTTTATGTTCTTTCGTAAGCAACAGCTAAATTCAGCTCTCTGGGCTGCAGAAGAAGCGTGTGAGAACACGGCATATGGCTGCTTGCCTGAGCTCTGGGCCTCGTGTTTACTGAAAGAAACTGTAATGTGTTGTTGGCATTCATTGTAATTCAGCTTAACTGGGAGCCTGCCAGGGCCCAATCAAAATGTGTTCACAGTATATCCAAAATACAGCGCCATTGCCAACTTTGTAGTAGCGAGATGTAACAACCTGTTTGACAAAGGAACGTGAAGTTTCCCCCACACGAGAAATAAACTCATTAAACTTTTCAGCATAGTTATCATCCTTTATAAAAGATATTTTTTTAATAGGACTGGAGTGGCATAAAGAAAGCCCTTAAAATCAGTGTCAACAAGATTTAGAGTCAGGTTGGGCATTTATAGCTGCAAAAATAGAGGGGAAAATGCCTTAAATTGTCCCCTGATGAGATCCAGCACTGGATTGCTTGTTCAAACATGGGTGGCTACTACATTTGGAGCCACTGGAACTCCTAGAATGGTGTCCTGGCTCTAAAAGGAGAGGTGGAGGTGGCTGAGCACCTTTTGAAGGTTCTTAATCATAAAACTGATGAAAAGAACATCCATTTCGGTACCATCTGTTATCAGTCAGGTCCCCAAGGATTTTTTTCCTTCACTCCTGGAAAAAGAAACTTGTTTTGACCTTTTGTCTTTCCCAATGTAGAGCCAAATCTCTTTGATTTCAGTTCAGACTCGCTGTATTTACCAACCTGACCTTGCTGAGACAGACTTGTCCAGGGAAAATGGAAATAGGAATTTCTTTCATGTCTCTGTCTCACACTCCTGTCCCTGTGCTGAAAAGTGCCCAGCAGGACATTTCCACCTCTCTTGGCTCCTCGCTGGCTCCAGGGCTCCAGAACTGACCCAACCATCAGTCATGGGCTGGAGGAATTTTTTCTCATCATCTCTTTGTGCTCAGTAACTTCACTTTGAAAGGTGACTGCTGTTCTCATATTTTCATCCCCTGGTGATTTTTTTTCCTCAATCCACTGAAAAAAGTGAGCCTGTGACTGTGAGTCCCTTAAAGATTATGCAGTATTGTTGTGAGTAACCTAATATTTATGGACAATTTTAAAGGGTTTTGTAACAAATTTCTCAAGGTACTATACAAAGATTTTGAGAGACAATGAATATGGGAAATGAATATATGGTTTGGAATGAGAAATTTTCTTTGATGTTCTTCTCTTTCTTCAGCCAGCAACCCACCAGTACTCAAAGGATGAAATCTCTTTACAATCAGGGCTTAAGTCACAGCTCATCAAGTTCCCGGGGTGGAAAACCTTTGAGAGTGGTGAAATGATCAGACCTGGAAGATGTAAATATGCTACCAAAAAGCTTCTTTCCTGAGGAAATTGGCCCTGATGTGTCCCAGGAAGTACCAGGGGAGACATTAATTCCTGTAGGGGATTTTCCAAAATGGAGGAGGGTATGGGGGAGGTATGAATTTTCTGTGGGATGTCCTTCCAGAGACGTGGTTTTCGATCTGTGAAATTGGATGGGACCATCTCCAGAGCTTTGGGCAGCGTGGGCTCAGCCCTGCTCTGCTCAGCCTGCCCTGGCTGGGCTCCAGCAAAGCACTTAAGTTTGATTTGAATCGTGAATATTCCCATGAAATCAATTGCAGGATTAGCATTTTACAGGGAAGTGAGGCAGGCACTTCAGTTCTTGGTTGAATCAAGGCCACGCTCTCACAAATCACTGCTGCAGTGCCTCCTGTATTAAATAATGGCTGGCACCAAGGATAGGATCCTCCACAATCACACCAGAATTCATAAAAACAAAATATTTTTCAGGTACCTTTTTGTCCAGGAGTCTTTTCCATGAAAGGGGAGATCTTTGGGTGGGAACTTTTGTTCCAGTTATGATTTCCACGGACTTTAATTATCTCATAAACATGGAATGGGAGATAAATCTAATTAAAATTATATTTTAAAAGAAAACGTGCCTGGTTTGGAGAGTTGTGCAGCCTGGCAGCTGCCTCAGTTATGAAATTAAACAATCACAGAATGTGTCAAGTTGGAAGGGACCCACCAGGATCAGCGAGTCCAACTCCAGGACCATTCCCAAAAATCCCTCCCTGTGCCTGAGATTCTGATTCATTGTCCAAGAGTTTCTGCGATGAATCTCAAAAAGATTTCCTGTAACTGTCAAAGGTTTAACCTGAAGAAGTTGTGTACAACAGAGGCTCAGGAGCAAGGTAGACATAAAAAGTACAAGTTTTGCACAGAAACAGAGGAAAATGACAGAATTTAGGGCAGAATATCTTGGCTGATCAAGCCTAGGATTTCTGGTGGCAGACAGGGAAACCTAGAGTAGTAGTGATTAGGATGGAAGTCCTGAATTTCAGTTATATTTTATATTAGTTATAAATTCTGCATCAGAAACTTGGTTAGCAGGGTTATCACAATAGTCTTATTAAATTAAAAATAACAATAACAGCAACATAAGAATAATATTCAAAGTAAGGATTTTCATATATGCATTGCTTTAATTTTGTTAAAGTTTAAATTCATACTAGTGTGGTACTGAGATAGACTTTAAAGGAATTCTGGTTCTCATAAAGAGTAAAATTGCAAGAAAACAAAGTGCAAATTTATTAACTTCAGCATTTCTAGTAAGAACAATCACAGAACCATCAGTTCTGGAGTCTCACAGCAGCGCTGGGAAGTGAGGACACAAATCATGGTAGGACCAGCAGGGTCTGACCCCTGCACTCCTCTAATTGTGAGGATTTTGGCCCAAAGCAGCAGCAGTCAGAGCAAGGAGCCTCTCTGACCCTCCCTGGTGCAGCCACTCAGTGCAATCTCACTCTGACTTGGGGAATAATACAGATCCTGAAGCCCTCTAGAGGAAATACTAATTTTTCATTCTGTCCCTGAAAATGACTAAAGTAAGTCAAGGGCATTCAAGTTTTGTAAATGACTTTTAGCATTTTTGCAAGCACCGGCTTTTTTTTTTTCTTTTAAGTTGGAATCTGCAAATTGCTCACAGGGAGCAAACAACATGGTTAGATGTGTCTTAAAGGTCATAATTTGAATTTTTCCAGTCCCATTGATATGTTTTTTAGGGAAAAGAAACACTGTGATAGTATTAATTCATCTTCATTATCAAATTACTTAAGCTACATTAGAGAATGTAACTTGTTATTGACAAAAGGATAGTAAAGGAAAAATCCAAATTCAGTCTTAAAAAGCTCCTGTGACAGCTTTTTGTTTCTGAAGTCCTTTAAATTCTTAATTACAGAGGTCACGAGCTTGGGAGAGATATGATGGTAGAGATGTCTTATCTAAAGTAGATCTCTTCAAAGCTTCTAAAAGGGAGAACCTTAATATATGTAAAATATATGAAATAACTGAATTAATTTTCAGATTGAAGGTAATCAATAGTTTGTGCTCACTTCGGGGAAATAATGCACTTAACCTTTAATTTTTAAAAGAGACCAATTAAGCCTGTGCAGCGTGATTAATGCAACCTGAAATGATTTCTCAGGAGTGAATCCATTTCCATAATTCTTTCCCTGCGCTGGTTTTGTGGTTTTGGCTGAGGTCGGGAGTGCCTGGAGCTGGGGCTGGGGTTGAGTTTGGGGTTGTGTTTTGGGAGGGTGTTTGGCTCTCAGATCCAACCCGAGCCTCGGTGGAAAACCACACAATTCCAGCAGAAACTGGAGCCAGGAGTGAAATCCTCTCATGCCCAGGGCTGGGGCCAGGCTGGAAGTGCTACCTCCTCCTGCCCAATCCTTTTGGCTCAGGTGTCCCCTGGCCAGGTGGGAACAGGAACCACAGCATTCCCAAAATCCTCCCCAGCCTTTTTGGGGCTACCTTAAAACTGAGGCCAGACAGAATTAAGGGAATAAAAAGCAGTTCTATTCATCGAAGGGCCTTCAGGTACATTTTGGGCAGACAAAGCTCCCCAGGGGCTACACCCAAAATGGGTGATGGGTCTCAGGTTTTCCCACTTTTATAAGTTTGGTCCCTTTGCAAATTGGGGTTTCATCTTCCAATTCCAGCTTCAGGTAATGAAGTCATTTACCCCAAATTTGCTCCCCCCAACTCAATTTTGTTTCCATCTCTCAGGGCCTGGGACAGTCAGGAGTCCTTGATTTCCAGGCCTGGAGAGGAATTGTTGTGTCTGAGCAAAATGGGGAAGCAGCAGCTGACACTGGATGTGGAGTTTAGAGTTATTCACTAAAGATTTGCAGGATTGCAAATAAAAAGTATAAAAGCTGAAATCTGAGGGCCTCAGGAGCGGCCGAAATTGTGTCTGTGGGATCAGCAGCCCAGCATTTATAAATGGTTAAAACACTTGCTTTATAAATTCTAGCTGTTATAACCCTCACAGAAAAACTTTTACAGGTTTTTTTCAAGTTTTACTTTTGCTTTTCCTTAATATTTGAATGTTGGATAGAAAACCTCTTGGATCCTGCATGCACTGAGCTTTCTCCATATGTGCTGAGAGTGATTGAAGCAGCCAGATTTACATTTTAATTTACCGAGTAGTGTTCCAGGAAGAAGAAATTGCAGCAATAGGTGGCACAATGCATTTTAATGGAGAGATTAATAATATGTTCATTTCTTAGGATGAGGTTGTCTTTGTTTCGTGTGATATTTCTAAAAGTTCAGGAAAATGGCAGCTTAGAAAAAGTTAATCAAGCAATGATTTCAAGAAAAAAAGTCTCATAAATATTGAAGTCACATTTACTTCCCTCTTCTGACATTTCGGGACTATCTCAGTCTGAATTTTCCTGCTTTTTTCTCATCACAGCTCTTTTAAAGAGAACTTTTGTAAAATTCTTCATTTCCCTCTCACTCATTTTTTCTGTGTTACACTTTGCTCCATCCTGTCAGAGCAAACCACTTGAGCTTGAGGAGCCAACTCACCTCTCCTGTCCTTCCATGTTCTGTTCTCTGGCTTTTATGAGAAATAAACCAGAAAATAATTTCCTTTTTTGAGACTTCACTGGGAATGGCTGCAAGGGAAGTACAAAAGAAGCCACGGGGAAGTCCCCAGGAACATTATTTCATATTGAGCTGCTTTTGCTGACACAGAATTAATTTATCCTGCTCAGTAGAGTATTTTTAGAGTAATTACATTTAACTTTTCACCAGCAGCTCTGTTAGAGGGTTTCTGGACAGCTCTTGCACTGATTTGTTACCATTGGGTGTCTCTTACTCCTTGTCTGAGGATTTGAAAGAAAAGCTTTGACCATTTACCTGTGCAGAGCATAAAAATAACCAGGAATGGTGGCTGGGAGCTCTGCAGTTCTTCCATCCTGGTCTTCCTTGTTGGAGAGATTGAAATCCAAGCACAAGGCCTGCCCCAAGTCCCTTTTCTGCACATCTGCCACGTCAGAGATTTAATCATCTTAGGCATTTTAAAGTCTTATTTCAAAGATATGAGTGAGTGACATCCTATGGCTTTGAAATGTTTTGTAATCACTTGATTTTTACTTTTTCTTTGTACTGAATTATTGCTTTGCTGGATGGATTTTTCTTATACATTGAGTTGTAATCATATTTTATTCGTGGACTTTAGGCTATATTGTTCTTTAGATATTATAAGATTCCTGCTTGTTTCATGTTACTTCACAGAACTATTTAATCTTGGATAAACTACATCCAGATCAAATAGCAAAACATTTAGAATTCAGAATTAAAACACAAAATAATAGTGATTTAAGACGTAGTAATATCTTTCATCATGTAGTTGAAGTCAGAGACTTAATCTATCTTAATCTGGCACTGCATGAAAAGTGGTAGTGAATAAAAATTTCTAGCTCTCATTTTGTTCAATAACAACCATAATAAATTTGTCTGGTATCATCATGGAACAGAAACATGGAATGAAAACAGGGAAATGTAAGGAGAGGGAAAAGCTTCTTCAGTGGGATTTACAGACTGATGAGTCTTTCTCCTCTGAAAGGGATTTCTTCCCTTTTGCTTGCTTTTCTTAGTCTCACATAGTTTGTATTGATAGAAGTATGGATTCCTAGTTTGGGAATTGCCTTAATTGACAATTCCTGCCAAGGACCTGACTTTTAACTGAGCTCCCCACTGATTGCTGGAGCTAATTTCTGCAAACTGCTTAAGGAAAGAGCCTCGTTTAAGATCATCCAGATTTACAGATCCGACAGGATGACATAAACAAGAGCTGCAGTGCTGAGCATCCTCAGGTTTCCTGGGAACAACAGGAATGGGAGGGATGTGGGTGAAACCCCAGATCAGCTCACTCACAGCCTTTGCTGAGTAGCTGCCAAGAGAAGCCATCACCAAAATTTCTGAATATCCCTGAAAAAAGATCAAATTCTCCCACTTTTCCTTATTTCTTGCAGCAATCTGATTTTTGGCATCTCTGTGAGGAATTGCCAAGGCCACCTTCTGCTTTGGGAATTTGCATCTTGCAGGTGTCTAAACTCTGACTCATGAATTAGGTCATGGACTCGTGGCTGCTGAAGAAATTGGGTTGAGCAGAAATCTGATTTGTTTGGGCTTTTCACTCCAAGCGCCCACACTGGATTTGGCTGTTCTTTTGATATCTGGGATTTTCAATAAAATATATCCGTGAAGTCGAAGCAGAAGTGAATGTATTTTGGCACTGAAACATCTGTAGCACTTTTTGTTTAATTCTCCTCTGTCAGCTCTTTATCCCCCTCAGCTTTGCACTTGTGGGGGGAGGACTGACCCGGGGATTCTGCCTGTCCCACACGAGTTTGGTTGATGGAGAAGATTCTGCAGCTGTGGCTCAGGAAATTTCAGGGTTTTTAGGCATATTCTGGCTGGGAAGTCACCATTCTGAGGCACCTGTGACACTGTGCCCAGATGGGGTTTGATATGGTGATGAACTGTATTTAATGTGCAAAGGGATCAGAGAGACTTTTAGGGCAGCACTCATTTCACAGAACTTTAAATGTCTGCCTTGCTCTTACACGAATTTTGTCTGACAAGTTACTTCCTCTCTATTGATTAGCTCAGACAGGCTCGTTATCTCACTCTTCAGTAATTTTTTTTCTCCACATTTAAGACAGGGACAAATGGGGCATATCCCTGTAGTACTTGAACAAGAACTTCCTCGGTGTGAGGTTTTCGTTTGATTTTCTGTGATACCAAAGCAGTTTTTTGAAGGTCAATCTGTGATTAAGACTTTCCTGTGCAGAGTACAAGGTGGAGAAATCCTCAGAAGCTGGAGAAAGGAGCTTTCAGCTATATTTATTTGTTCTTGTACTTTTGCTTTTAAGATCAGTGCTTGTAGATGAGACATGGCTAATGCTGCTCCTTCCGTATTAGACTTGTTAACCTTTCTAAAATGGAAACTGCAGAGGTCTGGAATAAAATCACCTCAACATGCTCAGGCTCTGGTGAAGGAAATACTGATTCCCTGATGTTTGTCTTTCTGCCCAAGAATTGTTCCTTTTTCCTGGTGGTTTTGGGGGGTTTTGTTTGGTTTTGTTACAGTGAGAAGTTTTTCCCCCTGCCATCTTTGGCAGCAAGTTAATGGAAGTGTCTGAAGCAGAGAACTGGAAAAATTTCCAGCCAGGGCAGAGGAGAACACAACCTTTGGCACTTGCTGCCAAAAGGAGGAATGTGAACCCTGATCACATCAATTCTCCACTTTTAAGCAACACAGCCCCTCACGTATAAAGGGTGGATGTTATTTGTTCTTCACTCATCCCAGAGATGTTTGTTATCACCAGAATTATTCTCATACAGAGATCTTTGCTCTTCTGGGATTGTACAAAGAGATTTAGGAATTTAATTGGGTTGGTTCTGCATTCTGGTTGGAGAATAAATCAAGAAGATTCTTCTAGATAGATTCACAAGGCCAAACACATTTTGTATTGTCATTTTAGTTGGTTCTGAAAGGTTTTTTTAAAATTTTGATGCCTATTCCAGGATGTCTGTGCTGGAGCCAGCACTTCTGTCAGACCAGGCTGCCATCAAACTCTGTCTCAAAAAATAAAGCTGTGTTTACATAGTCCAGTGCAGGAAATAGAAGCACTTGCCTCGCACTGGGCCAAAACATTTCTCTTTTCAAATAAATGTGACAAATTCAGGGACCCGGTGTCCTCAGCTCAGTCACCCTGGAATGTGGAATAATTTCATCAGTTGCAAATGAGGGCTGGACATGGAGGCTTTGGAGGCTTGTGAGGACTTCCAGGTCATCCCTCAGCTTCAGGAATGGCTGGGGGCTGTAGTTATATCTTCATCAAGGAGCAAATTAATGAGGCTAAGCAGAGATGTAGATTTTCATTAGCACCCAGAGCTAATGAAGACGCTTCTGGGTTTTGTCACTTTTCTGGGGAGTTCATCAGTAACAGCATCAGTGACATACCTAGAGGTTAAATTGTTGGGAATGTGGCAGCAAGAAGCACACACCTGGGCCTGGAAATGAGATCCAGTCTCTCTGTGTGACACTTCTCTTCCAGAAACCTCTTCATGGGCAGGTCTAGCTCCAGAGAACTCCCTGAAAATGCTGTTTATTACTTCCGTGGTATTCCCACAGGTCCATGACACTTGTCAAGTGTTGAGGACAAAGTTAGGATGGCTTCACTTCCTATTATTCATTCCTAGGTAATGAAGGCAGAACTATATTAAGTCATTTACTTCATATATATGAATGTCAATTTAAGGGTGATGGCATATCATTAAATCAAATTTTATTAGTTCAGCAGTTTGTTCATTTGCTATTAATACTGCTTGACACATCCCCTTACAGAACCTTCTCAGCTGCTGTGAACTCTTAAAATATTAATAATTTGAGCCCAGCTTTTGTCTTGATAATATAGTTATCTTGGAAAATTGCTGCTGGAAAGATCTTGGACTTGTAGGCACTGAGATTATGGGAAAGCCCCTGGCTTTTGCTGTACTAAAAATGAGATAATGGAGTTACAGTGGTAAAGTGGTGTTACATTGGTTTTTATTAGGGGGTGGAATTTAGGAGGCTGATCTGTTGATGGTGAGGGGGCAGTGATGTTTGTCTTGATTTGGAGGAGGACAATTTGGAGTGGAATAACAAGGGTGCTCAGGAACTTGCTGTGGATTTTTATATTCCCTGAGGAGTTTGTCCCTTTGTGAGCACGATCTGTGAGTGAAGCTCTGACCTGTTCTGGGGACAGAAGAGGAGCAAGGTTGGAAGTTTCCAGCTCGTGCTCTCCCAAATCTCCCTCCCTGCTGCTTGCAGAGGAGACAAAGCTGACAGGTTCAGGCAGGGAAAGAAAGAACAGAGGCAGCATGGAAGGTGAAAAAATGGGATATGGAAATGCAAGTTGACAATGAATGAAGAGAGCTGAAGATATACAGGGTTTTTTTTAGGGGAAAATTCCCCAGAAATTTGTGCTGAGAGGGGGAAAGGCTTCTTGTGGCTGGCACTGTTGAGGCAGGGACAGCTGCAGGATGAGGATGGGCAGGATGAGGAGCAGGGAGCCCTTAGGATGAAGGGCCAGAAATGCAGAACTGCTCCAGCTGTCGAGAGCCCAGCTGGATCCTGGAGCTGAGAGTGTCTGCAGAGGGCTTGGATGGGGCAGATCCTGGAGTTCCTGAGGATGCCGGCACTCCCAGGAGAGAAGGATGGAGTGAGGGAAGTTCCCTGTGAACTGCCCAGCCTTGAGAACTGGCCTGACACCATGGAAGAGCTCGTGCCCAGTGCAGTTCCACCCACTCTGCAGCCCAGAACGGGAGCCAACATTTTTGGTGTCACTCGGTGCCTGGGATGCATTAATTCAGAGTGCTCATCCCGCCCCAGTTCCTGTTCATGCAGATGAGGAGCTGTAAATTCAAGCAGCACAAGTCTGCCTGTATTTGCATCTAAAACATCCATCTGTATCCCTGTGAATATGGGAGTGACGCAGAGGAAACTCAGCCGGGAAGCAACATTTAAACACATTCTACTTGCACAGTCAAGCATTCAAAGGTCACATAAAGCCAGAATTGAGGGATTATTTTTTTCAGGATAATCAGAATTTTTTTTCTTCTTCTTTTTTTTTTTTTTTTCCCTTTCATTGTGAATTTCTGCAGTGTGTTGCAATTTTAAATGTAGCTTTTTGGTGAAATTTTTTACCCTGGCTGCTATATTTCTCTAGGTCAGGCTTGTGACACGTATGCTTAAAGATGCAAAATATTGCAATCTTTAGTTTTTAAATAGACTCTGAAGTTTAGGCAAGTTTAAGGCTGAAATATTCCAAGCTTGGTGAATTACAGTGTTTTGAAACACTTTCCCTCTGTCTCTTTCTGAACTGTGGTGGTATGAAGATCCTTCTTTCTAAATAGTTTTGATATTTCCTCCTGAAGAGCTTAAGAACAAATATCTGGTATTTGAGAGTCAGCTTAGTGTGAACATGGCCCAGAGGATTATGCCTTTTCTTTATTTGGGCTGAATAATTCTTAAAAAGCTTTTTGAACGTCACTGGCAAAAATACCCACCTGATGATTTGCCTTGTCACAAGTTGCATAAGAATTGGAAAGGCTCCACTGTACCTGAGCCCAGGGTAATAAATCAAAGGGGTTTTGATCAAGAACACGGCTGAATTGATGTGTGCATTCAATAAAATTGCATTTAGGACAAGGCATGAATTCTCTCCCTCAGTCTGTGTCAGCCAACCAGTCAATTCCTTCCAGTTCTTTCTAGCTAGCTGCTAAATATTGCTTTACACGGAAAATATCCCTTCTTTCTTCAAAAAAACCCCACCAAACAACTTTTTTTTTTTTGCTAAAAATTACTCTTGGCCTGAGCCTGTGGATGCTGTTAAATGCTGGATATATTTAAGCAGATCTGCATAGATAAACTGAAGGTTGTGACAGGAGCAGAAGTTCCTGCTGCCTTCCCCAATTAATCAGAGAATTTTCAGCACAGCAGAGAGAGATTTTATATTTCCTATGAGGGAAAGGCTGGTTTTCTGGAATTGTGAGTCCAGAAACAACAGCACAAACAACATTTGAAAATTGAGATTTGTCCCTGTTTCACTTTGATCTGTTGATTTTTCACAAGCCACCATTCTGCAAGAGCAGAGACAGGGTTGTTGTACAGCTTTTATTAATCAATTGAGACACATTAATAGGTTATTAATTTGTCTTGGCAGGCCAAAGTGCAATTCTTCTGAACAAACAGGTCACTCCAGAGACTTTCAGGTTCTGTCCTTTGCATCCAGACCCCACTGACACTTCTACCTCACATTCCCTTTGTGCATGTGGGAGTTTTATGTTGTGCTGTGTGCTTTTAATTTTAAAATATGGTTTAAATTAGGAAAAATGTTGAATACCTCGTCTGACCCTCCAAGCTGATTTCCTTCTTTTTTCCCCTAAAACCCCCCCCAAAAAGTTGAATTTTCCTACCAGAGGGGCTGGTTTTGCCTCCCCTCCCGTGGGAGCTGCTGGGTCTGTGCCAGGCAGGGCTGGCAGGGACCTTCCCTGCCCTGCCCGTGACCCCTCCGTGTCACAGCCAGGCTTTGCTGCTCCTGCCAGCTGCCCTGGATTTCCCCCTGGGAATCTCATGGAGCAGCAACCAGCCCATCCTTCGGGCAGGAATTTTTTAGGAGAGACAGCAAAAGCAGCGTGGTTTTCAGCAAGCAGCAAAAATCTGTTAAAGCACGTGAAAAAGGGGAAGCGAATAAATAAATGTAAGTGATGGTGAGATTTAGGAAAAATTGGAAGTTACGGAGTTTTAAACTTGGGAATTCCTTCTGGGCTGGATCCCATTTGGCAGAGTTATTGCACCTGCAGTTCCCTGTGAGAGCTGCATCGTTCCTGCAGAAAAGGCACCGACTTGTGCTTTACCTTAATTCATTTTATAGTCATTTTTCCAATAAAGGTAACATTTTCAATATATCTGTCTGATGGCAGAGAGGAAGGGACAGATGTTTACATAACACAGCAACAATGTTTGTGCTTTTAATGGAAACCAAACCTGCCATTTGTCGACACCGATGGGAAAATTCATTTTAATCTCAGTGAACCTTACTGCCCCACAATATGTGACATCTCTTTTGTAATGTTTGCTCTGGGTTAATACCTAGATCTGATTTAGAGATATTTTTTAAGATTTTGCTTTGTCTTTCTGCTTCAATTATTCTTTTTTTTCTTAATTATGCATTTTTAAAAATAAGGATTTTCAAGCTGACTGGCTCTTCTTTTCCTGCCTTTTCTCTCTAACAATTTTCTATTTTCTACCTCATGTTTCCTTGACTTTGACTTTAGATGCAAAATCACAGTTTGCAATCAATATATCAGAGATGCTTTCTTTTCCTTTTCCTCTGCTCTTTGAATATGGAGATAAAGTTTTCCTAGCCCATGTGAATTCAATAAGATTTTTTTTTCTAACTTAAAAATGGAAAGAGAGAATATGGAATCATAAAATATTTAGGTTGGAAAAGACTTTTGAGACCATGGAGTCCAACAATAATCAGGGAAAATATCAGGGTTTTCAGGTGGATGTGGTTTATGGGAGGTTTCCCCTGATTTCCCCCTACAAGGCCATTTTCTGAGCACAGGGTTTTTCAGCTTTTAATGCAATGTTCAGCCAGAGCTGCTTCCCAGCTGACTCAGTCAGCACTTGGGCTGATGGATAAGTCCTTTTTTCTTGGATTGTCCTCTCAAATAACACTGAAAGATTAGTAAATGTCTTCAACCTTCATCGATTTTCTGTTAAAGTGAGTTAACTCCTTGAGCCCAGCTGGGCTGGAGAAATAAAAATTCTTCAACCCCCAACCATAACTTTCTCATCATGGGTGTTAAGCGTTGGATTTAAAGTAAAATTCCCGTGTTTAAACACTTTTTCTTGAATGATTTTATTGCACTATGAAGGAGTTACAAATTGTGCACAAATAAAATAAGAATGGGCAGCAAGAGAACTGCAAATTTCTGTGTTTCTTGCCTGACACTGATATTGTGTATCCTGGGAACAGTGGGTTAATTTTATTTACCTTCACCTAAGCAAAGCTAAGGCCCCTTCTTCTGAATCTGAACTGCTTTAATACTTCTCTGTAAACACAAATGAATCTGGGGGGGAAATGCACAAAGAGCACTAATGAGGCCTGAGTGGCTTGAGGAAATAAATATTTCATTTGGTTTGGGCGAGTCAACAGAGCTCTTTCTGCACCTTTCCTGATTTCATCTTGGATCCTCTCATGCTGGGAACAATTGGAGCCCTGACAGTGAAGGAGAGGCTCCTGATGCTGAATTCCTGTTTGGAATGTCTCACATTCCAGCACTGGCTCCTAGAGAGGCAGAAAAGCAGAGAGCAACGGCCAAATCTCTTTTTTTTGTGTGTGTGTGTGTGTGTATTTATGAAGTGCTGTCATTCTGTGAGACAGCCTGGCCCTTTAATGATATATTTCTATATTTTCTTGTCAAGTGCCACACTGTTTGCACCAGTAAGTAAATGCCTGGTAAAGGTGCCCTGGGGAGCTATTACAGAGCAGCACAAATAATACAAATTTGATATTTTGCTCAGCTGTCATACATTCTGCTGGCACAAAGGCAGGTTTAATGCATCTGACTGCACACTTCTCACAGCGTGGCATGTTCTGCTGGGTTTCCCCAAATCCCTCTGAATACTACAAGTGCTTGTTGTGGCCACTGGTTCCAAATTTTGTAATTAATTTGCTTGAAAACAATTTAATTCCTAGTGGCAGTTTTGTGATTTTTTCTGATTTTGGGGGCAATGACCACTACAAAAGAATCTGGAATGTGTGGGGCCTGGAATTTTTGCTCTAAAATAGTTTTAAGAATTGTTCTTGAGCAAGCAGGAATGGAAATGTGCAAGAGCTTGGAGTTTAAAATGTTAAATTATAAACAGAGAATTTACAGTGACCAGTTCTCAGCCAATTGAACTGAACAATACTTACATAAAATCATTCATGAGATCATTAAAAATAATGAACAGATGCAGAGGAAGTGTTTCCTATTTGCAGACCATTCTAGAACAGAGAAAAGGTTCAGTTATTAGTTACAGACTGCTGATTTGAGCTTTAAAAATCCCCCAAACTGCCTCATACTTTTGAATTACACCACAAAATATGACATTTTTATCACTGTACTAGTGTTGTATGGGACATAGGTGTAAGTGGCTATGAAGCTGTGCACTTCCCTTGGTAAATGAGCTTTATCTACAACACAACCCAGGACTATCAGTTTACAGAGT
The DNA here is from genome assembly GCA_025920805.1 of Petroica traversi. NCBI lineage: Eukaryota > Metazoa > Chordata > Aves > Passeriformes > Petroicidae > Petroica > Petroica traversi. Next base: position 4,042,161 of record JAHLSL010000024.1, on the reverse strand, counting down.
AAATAATTGGGTCATGTTGAAAAAGGAGTTAATTAAATGAAACTGCAAGGTATCCCCTCATATTTACAGACTGAGGTCAAATCCGTTGGATTGTTTCATTCCATTCCTTTGTCCCAACTGAATTGTGTTAATTGGGGTGCAAAGTGGTGGCACCCAGCACACCCAACTCTTTCTCTCAGATGCTCTGCAAAATTGATGTGTATTTGACAAAGGCTGTGGGCAGAAATTCTATTTCAAAGCCCTGTCATAAATGCCCAAGTTGGTTATTTCTGCTCTTCCTGGATCTCTGTGATTTTAGGGATCCTGGATTTGCTTGCATCGCCACAGGGCAAATAACTGAGAATTGTTTTACTTTGCTGGGTAGGTGAAGTTATTGAAGGTGAAATTTGTAGGTCTCTGGAAAATCATGGGGATGTCAGGTTTCTGTTGAGTCTGACAGTCCTTGAGGGACCTCTGAGGGACCTCATGTAGCTCTCAGGAGAAGATCCTTGTGTTCAACTCATTGTTCTGGCTGGAAATTCAAGGCCTGTGTGGCTCAGAAACAGATTTGGAAGAATCTTTCAGCATCATTAATCAGTTCCTTCTCTGGTCTGAGAAACAAAATAATCTGTTATTCTCATCCTATCAAGTTTCAGGGTGAAATGGAACAATTCTTTGTGCATGGGCAGAATTGCATCAGTTGGAGGTGTTGTAACAAAACCATTTTTTTGTTGTTGGGATTCAGAAAACTGGATAGTCTGGGGGGATTGGCAGTGGGTGCAGCAGAGTTCGTGTGGGTGTTACAGAGCCTAAAAAACTCCTCCTGATCAGGGACAGCCAAACTCTGTGACCTTGAAGAGTCCTGGAAGAGCTACAGGAAGAATTTGTTCCTTATCATAAGATAAACTTATATTTAGGTCTTTGCAACATCACGAGAAAAAGGTTTTCTGTAATGTCACTCTCTGTGCTGCTTTGACCTTCCCTCGTCTCCATGAAGGTTCAGAATTACCATTAAAATATTTAAGAACATTGAAAATAACATCAGCAATATAAACTTCTCTCTTCAGCAGCATGTCCTGGAGAATGTAGCTCAAATTTAATTTCCTTTGCACATTTTCCATAACAGCCCCAAACAAGGAAGCACACTTGAATTTCCAAGAAATTTCTGCTTTTGTGAAGTATAGAACTGTTGGATTGGAATTTTTTTCTCCGCTCTCTGAATCTGTGCTGCTGGCTTTTCTCCCCAGGCCTCGATGATTGCCTCCAACAATACATCAAGAACTTTGAGAGAGAGAAGATCAACGGGGAGCAGCTGCTGCACATCACCCACCAGGAGCTGGAGGAGCTGGGGGTGACCCGCATTGGCCACCAGGAGCTGATCCTGGAAGCAGTTGACCTGCTCTGTGCTTTGGTAAGTGATTCCTTGCATCGCTCACCTCCACCAGCTGCATTTGTGAATTTACAAACCAAACTGGAAATAACGGAGATTTTCCTCTGCGGCCACACACTCAGCATTGGCTTCAGTGAAGGACAGGCATGTCCTGGCTTCTCTCAGCTGCAGAGGAACTATATTTATCCATTTAATGATTATGTGTGATGGTCTTTGATTGCTTTTCCTCTGACTTCCTTGGTCCTGCATTCAAATGCTGTTGACGATCACTCCTGGCATCCATATGGTTCTGTAATTATGTGCCATATGCCCTCGTATTTCACTGACATTTGCCACACTGCACTGAACCAAGCAGACCTGAGTGGTTTAACCATGCCAGCATTCAAAAGGATGGTACTACACAGCCAGAAGGTAATGCTAATTAGACTGGAAGATTGTTTAAAATGAGCTTTAAGATGAGACTGGAGTGGCAAAATTGACTTTCTCTAAACTACAGGCACGTGTGTAGACTAAAAGTTGAGTTTGAGTTTTTCTTTAGCAACCTGCAAGCATTTGGAAGAGCACTGTTTGTTCGTATTATTAATTACTAGGTTGCCAATTCAGTTAGCCTCTTGAGATTAAAAAAAAATCACTTTTCCCCCTTCTATTTATTCCTACCAGCTAAATAAATGCTAAATAAAAAATAACTTCTGTTTGTGTAGGTGAACAGGTAAAAGAATATTTAAAATACTAAAAAATAAAGTAGTGAAATTACACAGGAAAATGACATATGACGGTCACAGTATTTTACCTCTCGATCTGGAGTTCTGCTTTTGAATAACTGGGTTATCCTGTGGGATTTTGATAAATTGCCACCAAGAGGGAAACTGGCACTTAGAAGTAAGATAGAAAACAAGTGAGGCAAAATGCACTTGATCTGGAGGAAAAACCTATTATTAAGTACCTCTTATTATTCATCTTCCTCTTCCCTGCACCTCGGATGACAAAATACCCCCAGTGTGGCTGAGATTTGCCCCTCCAAATTAAACAACTCCTTTTTCCGAGCAGGGAACTGCTTTAGGGCCAGGTGTGTGCTGCAGAACCCACTAACCAGTGCCTTTTGGAAACCTCTGAGCCCAAACTCTGGAGCTTTTCCCTGGAAAATTCGTGTTCCCCCCAAAGGAGCCAGCACAGCTCCAATGTCACTTTGTGTCACCCAGCGAGCAGAGCAGAGCCTGGACCCTCCTCAGGAACAGCAGCCTGAGAAGTTTCCTCTGATAAAACACCTCCCTCAGTCCAGTGTGTCCCTGAGGAGGACCCTGCTGACTCTTTCATTGTGATTTTTTTTCTCTTTTTTAAGCCCAGAAAACGAACCTCTTGCTGCTGGTCAATAGAGCAGCTCTGGCTGTGCTGTCTCATGACCTTCCTTTTCCTTTTGAGGCAGGATGGGGATTTTCCAGCTCCTGGGATCATTTATTTTGCCTCCTGCCTTTCAGCCCTTACCTTTCTTTTCTCACTCTGGCTCTTAAATGTCTTTTTCTTTTTTCTTTTTCCTTTTTTTTTTTTCCCCATTTCTAATTTTTTCTCTCTCTGCCAGTTCCGTGTGCTTTCTGCTGAGTGAGTCTGCTGCCTGCAGCTCTGCTCCTGGGGGTATTCTCCTGCTCCTGACATTTCTCCTTGGCTCTCTGTACCTCATCTTCTTCAATTCTTGCTGGAACACAGAAAAGTTTTGCCAGACTCAGTAGAATGTCTATTTTAAATCTGTGCTCGTTTGTTAGGATTTGGATCCATGCAATCAAAAAGCATTATTAAGAATCTAACTTTAATTATTTTAAATAATGGCAATGATTGAATGAGAAGAGAGCTGATGCTGCCTTTATTAGCTGAAATACATTTCTAAAATACCACAATTGTATTCTTATTCTGTGCTAACTTTGAAAAATTAATAGATTATATCACTAACATCTGACTGCTGGCCGAGTGACCAGAAAATATTGTGACTTGGAATATGGATTTTTAGACCAGCTAGCCTAAAAAATGTGAGGAAATATCTTATTTTAAATGTAATTTTTAAAGAGGCTACAGGAGTATCTGTGTTTTATTTATGCCACTAAGCAGGAGTTAACATATAGGAAATTATTGAAATCAGAATGTCTTAAGGAGCATACAATTTTGCCCCTGATTCTCTGAATTACATTATAAGCAAATTGAATACAGTTTATGGGCAGGTAAAACAGGCAGTCAGGATTCAATACTTCAGTGTACTCTGTGTGTGTTGGAAGTATGGCCAAGGTGCAGAGCACAAGGTAAATTTGTAGATTCATAAATATGTACACCTCAATTTTATTTTCAACGTTTTTTATGGAAAAAGGAGCGAGGAAGCACCAATTCCAAGAGTCTGGTCTTAAAATCTCACCTGTGGGGGAGGAGATGCCACCAGCAGTTTGCTCTGTCCCTCTGTCCCTCCCTGTGTCCATCCTGGTGTTCCCTGTCCCCAGCACCAC
>JAHLSL010000024.1:3930444-4038299 GCA_025920805.1 Petroica traversi | reverse complement strand
AATCTCCCAGGAAAGCTCAGGGTGATCAGGAATTCACACTGGGAAGGGCTTTACCTGCAGAAATCTCCCAGGAAATCTCAGGCTGATCAGGAATTCACACTGGGCAGGGCTTTAGCTGCAGGAATCTCCCAGGAAAGCTCAGGGTGATCAGGAATTCACATTGGGCAGGGCTTTAGCTGCAGAAATCTCCCAGGAAAGCTCAGGCTGATCAGGAATTCACGCTGGGCAGGGCTTTAGCTGCAGAACAGCTCTGCTGCTTCAGGAAACCCGGGGAGATTTGAGCTCAAGCCCTTGGGACACCCTGGAATGTGCCTTTCCTAAGGGTCTAAGGGCTTTTGTGGGATGGGGAGTGGGGTTTTGGTGGGTTCTGGTGGGGTTACACCAGAGGTGTGCCTTGGCTGCTGTTCCAGGGGTGCAAACACTGGAGAACCCCCCCCAGAACCAAATGCTGACCTGTAAAGAAGGTTCTCAAGCCAAGAAGAAATTATACTAAAGTAGGAAACTCCTGGTTTTTATTCCCATTCCCAAACCTCCTTTTAGCCAGATTCCAAATACAAATTATTAAAGGAATGGAGGGTTTGCTATGTTGTGCATCAGCTTTTAGTGCGGTTTTTACACCCACTTTTCTTTTGAAAGCAAGCTGAATTCAGGTAGGAAATTCATGTGGCTGAAAAGGATTCCACTCTGGAAGAAGATGACTTGCAGTGGGAAGGAAAAAATATAAGAAATGTGAATAGGGAATAAAAAGAGTATTCAATACAGCTGTGCACTATGGTGATATAGAAGTATATTTTACCTGAAAGTTAAATAATGTCAAATGTTAAAATAAACTCATTTATGAAAGGGTAAAATCAGAGTGCAAGAGGTGAGAGGAACTTTCCCTGTAGGAAGGAAAGTACAGGCACTGTCTGGGGGCTGCTGAGGGATGAATTCATGTGCTGTGAAATGCAAAGTCACAGGTGAGCTTTGCTTTCAGCTTCAGTTCTTTGGCCATTCTGGAAAGAGATTTTTGAGTTGTGCTTTAATTATGAAGAAAATTGGGAATGATGGCTGTAGGGAAAAAATCCAATCTGCAACATCAAAGTCCTTTCTTGCTGGGGTGGTCAGAAACTGCTCTGCAATTATTTATTTGAAGTGACCTAAATAATATTTAGGGACTAAAAATTGTGGGCCACTTGGATTTAGACTGTAGCTTTATTAAAGTGGAAATATTAATTGGGATATCTATTAGAGGACTTGTTGCAGAGAGGCTGAATCTGAAGAAGAAGCAGAGCCTGGGGAAAATAAATTTATGATAGAGGGTAAAATATACTGGAAACAAGAAAAAGGAATATTTTTGAGGTCAGTGGGGGTTGCTGTTCACATCTGAAAGTAAATTTAATTTAATTAGGACAGTATTGGAGTCAGTATATTATTAAAGCCTGCATGAATTAAAATATAAACAGTCTAGTTGGAAGAAAGACTGATAATGAAAGGATGAAAAATGAATGGGAAATGAAAAGAATGCTCCAGTAGAGATTGTATCTCAAGTAATTAAAAGTACTGTTAATTCACAGGCATTCAACTCATGAAATAAGGCCTTGTGGAGAAATTTCAAGGAGAAATAAAGATCAGAAACTTTGTCTGCAGTTTCTGCAAAGCAAAAATTCAGGCAGAGTGGGTTTTCCACCAGAAGGAAGAATAAAGTCACCCATAGTCAACATGCTTAGAACTACAGCAGGAATTTAATTTATTTTTCTATTTACTTAAAAAAAAAAAAAAGAAAGTATGTGACAGCAACCAAACAAATTCTTTTTTTCCCCTATCATTTTTCTAACTTATTTCTATGTTAGACATCTCCCCAACAAAATTACTACAACAATAGGAATTTTTAGGTCAGGTGGAAAGCAGTTTGCAGTGATTTATTTTGAAGCACACCATGGTGAAGGTGAAGTCTTTCATAGCTGTCTCTGTACCTATTGATAATGTTGTTTCTCCTGAATTAAAATTATTCATGTTTTTCCCAAATTAATACTATTTTAATTTCCACACCTACAATGACCTCTCTTGAGATTCTTTTCCATTTTCCTTCTGTTAATGTGCTTTTTGATTTGTCAGTTCTGTGAGTATATTAGGAAGTATTTTTTTCCAACTTTACCTGATTTGTAATCAAGTTCCATTTTTAACAAGTCCGTCCATGTGCCAAACACTTCTTTTCCACCCATATTTCAGGGCTTATTCAGAGGTAATTATTCTAGACTGAAATCTTCATTTTATATATATTTTGATGCTTGAGTAGATGGAAATAAATCTCATTTCCTTGGAATGGAATGCCATCCCTCTTGGTGGGAGATGAAGAAATATTCCATCTCCCAGAGCAATGAGGAACCTGGCACACTCATTATTTTTGTCTCCACAAACATGTGTGCATCCAGAGAGCTTTATGAATTTCCATTGGAAAAGAAGTTCAGCTTTTGGCAGTCCAGTGTTATTTATTGGGCTGAGCCAAAACATTGAATTCATACTATTGAATCGAGCTGGTTAATTATTGCACATGTTAGAACATGTGTATCATCTTTTGATTAGCCTAATTAGCAGCTTCATTCTTTCTTTGCCTTTCAAATCATGCAACTTGGAAAAATAACTGATTTTAAGGGTTGTCTGGGTTGTTGTTTTTTTTTTTTTCTTTAAAAAGTCTGTTGACAATTTTGGCGTTTTTAGATTTCTCTTAGGACGAGGACATTGAAGGAAGATAATTGAGTTTGTCCAATCAGTTCAGAGTAGCCTAAAGTCCTTCTGTTTACAGGGATTTTGCAGGTGTGTGCATGACTTTTGCCTTACTGGGGAGAGGTAAAAATGTCATGGTCTTACTAAGCTGTGCTGGAAAAGTTTGGATGGAATTACACATTATTTGTGTCGAGTAACCCTCAAAATGAAATCCTTCCTTTCTAAAATCCCCTGCTAAGGGCAGCTCTGGGGGTTGAGCTAAACAGAGAGCAAAGTAAAGGAGAATTTTTTTTTAATGTATTCTCAGTTTTCTGTTCAAGAATCTCTGGTTCACACCCGTTGTTCCACAATTACACACAGCAGGAGTATTTTGGGTACTGCAGCAGCACTGGTGTGTAAGTGCAGCAAAGAAAATTTTCAGAGGGTTCTTTCAAAGGGAATTTAGGACAGAAGTGACTTTGGGGTTTGTGCTTGTGTGTTAAGTTCATTGGAAGCTGAGGCTTGGAGTCCCTGGAGAACTTTATCCTGTCTGAGTTTATCACTCCTGTAGAGCAGCCACACAACCTCTGATGGAGGCACAGAGCCCTCTGGTTATGGGATGTGAGGATATCCTGCAGCCAAACACAGCCTGGGAATGGTCCTATTCAGGTATTCTGATGAGAATTTCATCCTTTGCCATAATATGAGGTGCATAAAGTGGAAATATGAGAAAGGATTTTACTCAAATTTCAGCTTCCTGCACACCGAGCAGAGGGGAATGCAGGGCTGCTGAAATCCAGGAGACCACATCTAATTCTTGCCCACAAGCAATGGTATTGGGTTATCAGGATTCAGATAAATTAATTCAGACTGTTTCTGTGTTCTTCCTACTTATGGTTTTGCTTATGTTAAGAAAACCAGAAAAAATACAAATTTGCTGTGTTGGCTGCTGTTAATTCCTTGAATTTAAGCACATCATTTGCCTCTGAAGCAAGACTTTGTTAACAGGCAAATGAGAGCAAGGAGACTTCTGTTTTTCTTGTCTTCTGACATAGTTGAGAGATCTCCTCTTGTCACACAATAATTCTATTTCACAAAATTGAGAGAAACATGTTCTATTCAAAGTGTTAAACCTGTTCCCGAGCTTGTAATTTTCTTCTGCAAATGCATCTGTTTAAGTAGCAGTGAGAATGATGATCTTAATCCATGGCTGGTGAATAGGCTCCTACAGGAGCTCCTGCATGCTTCTGAGAAATAAATGGACTTATTTCCATGTAGAAATTTGTAAAAGAATCCGTTTATAATAATCCATTGCTGTATTTCATGTTGGTTCTGTGTCCGGGTGAGCTCAGTGGTGTTCTGATACTTTCATACCCTGAGTTCCTGTCACTCAGTGGCAGAGAACAGCATCCCATAAGAATTGCAATTAAATTGTGTTGCTGCTTATTAGGCCAATGCAGGAGCAGAAATTTCTGCAAATGAATGGGTAGGTAACGAGCTGGGGTTAAAAACCATGTGTGTCCAACACTGTGGGGCAGGGCAGGAGGGCTGAAATTCACTTCAGCTAATGTTGGGGTAATAGAATAATATTATATTATATTATATTATAATTTCTGTGTGTTCTTCTGTCCCTGGTTTAGGGGGCATTAATAGAACACTCATTTGACATAATTTTGATTTCTTTTCACGTTTGGAGCTGGAAGTCAGGGGCTGTGTTTGTAATTTCAGCCCTTCTGGGTGTCTGTTTTTTCCAAGGCTGAGGGTGGTGATCCCAATCACTGTTGATGATAAAGGATTGTACATTTTTGCCTGCACAGGGATAAAAGAAAACCCTTTATAGCAGCACCCAGTTCCATTTCATGGTGTTTCTGTTGACACCAGCTGCCCCAGCATGGCTTGGTGCAGGGTTAAGGGACTGTTCCTTGCTTCTCTTGCTGGGATTTTCTGGGTTTCACAGGCCAGGTTTCCTGCACACTAATCCAGCCTGCCAATACCTGCAGAGAGCAGAAAGCAGGAATGCCAACTTTAATGTTTTAACCTTAATTTTAACCTAAATTGCTCTGTGTAAGCTCCCCTGGGCCCCCAGCCTCAGACTAGCCAAGATTTGGATACTTGATTTGTCTGCAGCAAGGTGGAGATGAACCCGTGGTGTCTCCTAAGGATGCTCACCCAGCCTTTGTGGAACAATTAGAATTGACATATCCAATTAATTTATATGAATTATTGCTTTCCTAGAATCTCAACGTGAAGTGTATGGAGCAGCCTTGCAGTGACACATGAACAAATTGTGCAGCAGAGCATTCACGTTTTCTTTTCCATCATTTTCTTTCTACACCAAAGGTTTAAGAAAGAAGGATGCTTGTAATATTTGCATCCTGTGTCATCTCTTACTCATGATAAAATGTGTTGCTGGATTTCTACATTTATTTTCATCAAATACATGCAAATCTTACCAAGAATTTTCCAAGTAAAGCATAAAAATCCAGATGTTGCCAAGTTTGCTGTGGCTTCATAAAAATGCCTCTAAAACAGCACCCTTTTGTGCAGGAGTTAAGCTGAGCAATTTTAAATTCTATATTTTGGAGTGCCCAGTGGTAACTATTTCATTCTGATCTTTTATTGTAAACACAGAAACAAGACTCCAAGCAGGGCATATGAAAGGAAAACATTGGTTTTCCAAAATCATGGCTTGGAGCACTGAGGGCTTCGTGCTTTCTGTCAGAAACTCGCAGAGCTTTGTGTCTATTGCATCACAACACTTAATTGTACATCTGAATGCATCATTTAAATCCTTTAGCCAGCTGAGGTTGAGAATCTTGACTTGGCAGCTTTATGAAAGGTCTTGTGGGAATTCCCATATTTATTTGGGTGGGAGAATCACCCAAATGGGAGCAACTCTCAAGGCAGATGAGCTTTTCTGCTGCTGTGCTGCCCAGTCCATTGAAATTTTGGGAGTTTTTGTCTAATCCCAGCCAAACTCAGTGGATTGAGTTCCCAAGGGTTCCTGCCAGTGCTGAGAAGGTCCCAGAGGGACATTCTGGCAGAAAATTCTCCTCATCCTGGGGAGAGGCACCAGCCCTTGGCCAGTGGCAGCCAGAGGGGCTCTCCCTGGCCCCAGAGGTGCCCTGGGAGCCCATGGACCAAGGATGAGGGACTGAAGGGATAAAGACCTGGAAATTCCATCCTTTCCAGTGCCACTGCTCCCCAAAGGGTTTGCTACTCCTTCCAGAGGATGCTGAATTGGCGTGGATGAAGATCTGTGCCTGAATCCTTGGAGCTGGAATGCTCCAGGCACTGGGGAACAGCCCATTGACTGCAGCCAGCTAATGGAATATTGATTCAGTCCTTGGTAATTACGTTAAATAGGAGGGGGAATATTAGATTATAGAGGATGGAGGGTGCTATTTTTAGAACAAAAAGGAAGAATAATACACACTAGTGTAGGAAGAGATAAACCTCTCTTTAAATGAAAAAACTATTATTGCACTAACATAAAATTTAAATTTCTTTAAGATAACCCAAGCACTCGGTGATATACAGATATTTTCTTGGTTAATTCAGGTGTTGAAAGTCTTAACCATCAAAGAAATTGTTGTTTCTAATGACCCACATGAAATACAGTGGCAATTCCTAGTCTTATAATGAAAAATAATTGCACAATTACTTAAATGGCATTTCAAATATTTAGATACAAGCAATATTATGAACATTTAAAATTAGCTTTTTTTTTTTTTGTAAGACTTTCTCCTTTTTTCCACCGGAAAGGACTATGCTGCCTTTATTAATTTTGTGTTTCATTTGCAAAATCTTCTTTCCCTTGCAGAAAGCAACAGTTCCCTTTTTCTTTAGGATCCTGCTTTAAAATCTACCCCGTGCAATTGATGGTAGAAATTCACCATGGAGAATTTCTGTGCCAAGGAAGTGCTCAGTGAAAGTTCAAAAAAAGGACATTTTCCCCTACCAAAAAAAAAAAAAATCTCTTCTCTAATTTTCAAGGAGCGATTTCTTCCATAAATTCCCAGTAAGATATTTTTTCATGCTACTGTGTTACATTATCAATGTCTATGAGCTGCCTGAATTGCTGAGTAATTATCTGTGATCAGTTATTGTCGGGGATAAATTCATCTGCATGCAAATACCCGAGCATGCACATGCATATTCATGTCACTCTTGTTGACTGAGTTGCTCGAGCAGCCTTCAGCAAATTCACCATCCAAATAGATAAATGAACTTTTTTCAAACTCTCATTAATGCCCATTCAAACGAGTCTTGTTGCCAATTTAATGTCTATATGCTGCTCGGAATTGTTATGAATATGTGGAACATTTCTGCAGAATTGGTGTGGTTTTTATGTGGAATTATCACTTCTGGAAGGATCTCAGTTAAATGTCTGACTGAGGTGAAATGGTCAGTGTTGACGTAATATTTCCAAGATCATTTATTCCCTGAACTTTGAGGAATTCACCATTGATTCAAATTCTGATTTTGTGTTATGCACTGAATCTTTTTATCTCTGCAATCTTACGTTTTCTGCCCTATAATTCATTTTAAGATATACTTTTTTAAAAATTAGCAAATGAGTCTTTCTGGGGTTGGATGGTTGGTTCTTACACAAAACTAGGAAATAAATGGTAAAGTTTAATTGCTCACGGGGTTTTAGCAATAATTAAGGTTTGTGGTTATTGAACAGTGCATCACTCATGTACAGCTCCCTTAGATACTGCAGAGAAAGCTGATAAAGAGCCCTGAAAGGCACAGCAAAGGCTTGAGGTGCTTTATCCTTGGCAGTGGAGTTCCCTGGGTTGGTAACTGGGAATGCAAAGAAGAATTTGGGTGTGATTTAGGCATTTCTGAGGCAGAACAATGCAACAGTAGCACGGAGCACCCTGGGGAGCAGCAACAGCAGGCTGTTAATGACTAACGCAGGCAGGAATTGCTAATTGCTTTTAGAAGTGGGCAGATCATGGTCCAGTCTGGTTTTGGAGGAAACATCTCCTGTCATCCTTTGCTCCTGTTTGTTTTTCACAGCATCCCCAGTCAGCAGATTGCTCAGAGCTTGTTTTCCTACACATATGGAGGAGGTCAAGCCACGCTGGCTGCCTGGCTTGCATATGTTTTGTAATTGAAGCCATATGCAGATCAGCCCATCCTTAGTGCCGAAATAAAACATCGGAAATGATTATCCTTGGAATGTGGAGAGAAGCCACAAAACACCCCAACTCCCTCCCTCCATCCTCCTGGGCCTCGCTTTTGTGCCCATCAGAAAGGAAATGCTGCCACAGCTTGATTTCCCTGCTGGTGTTTCCTTGGGAATTGATACTGAAGCTGTTAAATGTGCCCAGATGTCGGCTTGGCACGGGCCAAACGCTGAGTGGATGCTGCAATGTGCCCACCAGCATGTCAGCAGGGTTCTGAGGAGGGTGTTATGGTCATGAGAAGGTTGTTATGGTTCTGAGAAGGTTGTCATGGTCATGAGAAGGTTGTTATGGTCATGAGAAGGTTGTTAAGGTCATGAGAAGGTTGTTAAGGTCATGAGAAGGTTATTATGGTCATGAGAAGGTTGTTATGGTCATGAGAAGGTTGTCATGGATCTGAGAATGGTGTCATGGTTCTGAAAAGGTTTTTATGGTTGTGAGAAGGTTGTTATGGTCCTGAGAAGGTTATTATGGTCATGAGAAGGTTGCCATGGTTCTGAGAATGTTGTCATGGACACAAGAAGATTGTTATGGTTCTGAGAAGGTTGTTATGGTTCTGAGAAGGTTTTTATGGTCATGAGAAGGTTGTAATGGTCATGAGAAAGTTATCGTGGACACAAGATGGTTTTGTTATTTCCTGCTGTTGTGATATATAAAAAAAATTATGAGAAAGCATTTAATGCATTTAGAAACAACAACAAAAACATTTTAAATATGAATTCACTTCCAGGGAGCTTAGATCTAAACTCTTGGTGAAGACAGAGCTGAGCAGAAAATGTGAATTAGAAGCGGAGTGGGAGAGAACTCAGGAACAGCTCCAAGGGATGCTGCTGAGGAAAAGCAGGAAAAGAGTTCTCCCAGAGAAATTAAATCCCAGGTTTGGATCAATCTCTCCTGTTTCTGAACCTGAGGGTTCATCACCTCTGCAGAAATAACTATTGGTGGTGCAGATATGTAAATAATCATTCTCCACTTTACAACTAAAATGCCACGTGAGCTCTCCTCTCTTCTCTTAAAATGTTCCTTTTTTAAAGCTTTTGGTGAGAATGGGCACTAAATAGATAAATAGCTGGGCTGATGTTAAAGTTTTTAGATTATTTACCAACAGAATAAAACACTTGCTGAATGAGTAATCTAAAACTATGAAAAATATAAGGAGGTTTCAGATGTTAATTAAAATTTCTTCAAGGGGGAGGGAAAACACCAAAAGATAAATGGGGAAATGTAATTAAGGCATTCTTTGAGCATGGTCAGCAGAATCAGAATGGCATGATGTCCTGGGCTGGACATTCATTTTCAGAATGTGCACAGCCCTCACACAAATCTCTCTGTCAGGCTGCTCAGTGGATTTGATTGGTTTCATGCTGTGGGACATTTTTAAAGTCTATTTTGTGTGTAATGAATTTGTTTTCCTCACACCTTTTTGTGGTTTAGCACTTGTCCCACAGCCTCTCCCTCTTTGTCTCCACAGATCCCTGTACAGCCCTCCATAACCAAACCAGGGAGATGTTCCAGTTTATCCAAATTCACACAATTAGGGGTAGGATTTGTTTATTCCACGACTGAAATCCCAGGGCTTCATTAGGATTAATCAGTCAAGGAGGTTTTGAGCACTTTGCTCAGAGATCTGTGGCAAGAGCTGCCACGTAAAAGCTCCTTATAAAATATTTAGGAAGGAGATCAGGAGTCCTGTCAATCCCTGCTCATCTGAACCAGCCCAGGCAGGAGCTGAGGCTCTGTGCAGCTTTAGGCTGGCCTAGAGTGGGGCAAGCCTTGCATAACCTGAGATCCTTGAATGAGAATAAATCTGCATTTCCATCTCTGACCTCACCTGCTGCCTGCTCTCACCAGATGCTCAATCATCTGACTCTGAAGTCTCAAACATAAATGTTACAATTTATTTAAATGCTTTATTCTGGGGAAAAAACCCAAAACTAACCTGTTTCTATGGTTGGCCTCACAATCTTTTTGAGTCCAATTTCTAAGGAAAGATTATCATGTTCTAATTCTTATCTGAAATAAAAATCTCTTAAAAAAATACTTTCCAGGGCACCTTCATTGTTACTTATATCTGTATCTAAATATATATATATATGTGTATATCTATGTATGTATGTATGTATCTATTGATACATATATATATATTGATATATATGCATATATATATAGATATAGATATAGATTTATAGATATATAATTGAGATATATATCAGAATACATTTATTGAGATATATATATCTCAATTATATGTATATACATATCTATATCCCAATTGCAATGCAAATGCTAAAGCTTCTTCTGAAGACAAAAAGACTATAATGCAGACCTTAATTTTTAAAATAGGTTAAAATATTTAATCTTGGTTCTAGATCTACTTAATTTATCTATTTACAAGATAATAGGAAGGTGTGGGGAGTGCTTGGGAGCGCCGTGACGAGTTCCAAATTACAGACTCAGGAGACAAAGAATTGTGACACAATTTGCTCCAGCAAGGTGGGATAATTACAATGGAAGGGAGAACAAGGGGGAGGAAAGCTGCACATAAAAAGCATCGAGGTGTTTCAAATAATAGACTCTAATTTGTATTATGATGTTGCACATTTGCATAGGATTTCCATAGTTATTAATGGGCTCCGTGCTTTTATTTTGATGAAATGTCACCTTCTGTGCACATAAACTGTGCTGTGATACTGCAGATTAACTGAAATGATGGGCAAATGTTGTTAAAGAGAGGCAGAAGGATTTGGTTTATTATAGATTTATTCTATGTTATTATGCTAATTTGCTGATTTAGAAGGAGAAAAGCTTTTAAAGAAAAAGCTGAACAAAATTTGGGTCATACTTTATTGGAGCTGCATTCCCCACCCATGAAAATGGGAATTGTTTTCCTTATTCATTTATAGTTTTCAAAACAACACTGCTAGGATTTTATGTATATATATAAAATACATAAATTATTGAATATTTCAGTGTATAAACTGTGTGAACTGCATCTTACAAAGTCTCCTTAATAAAACTTATGGTTTATTTTATTTATTTTAACTTCTCATCAAGGTCTATCATAACTTACATCTGATTATAATAACTTTCCCTTTTTTTACCATTCTGGAAATTTTAAGTTTTAGGTTCCAGTCTCTAAACCTGACCTTGTGCCCTGATTCATAGGATCCCTAATGAAATTTTTTTTGCTTTGTCCAAATTGCTGTTCAGTTAAAGGATCACCAGCCTGTAAATTCTTTTTCAAGAGGAAAACCAGACACACCTGGTGGAAATGCTGTGCCTCACCCCCTTGGACTTCATAATATTTCAAAATGTTCAGTTTGAAGTTGTATCATAAAAAAATCACCACAAAATTTCAGTGAGATCAAAGAAATGATCACTAAGACAAGTACTTCAGAATCAGATTTTCACTATTTTAAAGGCTCTTAACTTTTAAAAACATCCCTCCAGAAAGAAGATTTAAAAGGAAAAAAAAAATGTATTTTGACAATTTTCATTCTTTCTATGTGTCAGATGTATTTATGCTAAAATCAGAGTGTATGATTAACTGGGATTTTTGCTTTTATTCTTTTTATTATGGGATAACTGGCTCCATGCTAGCCCAAAATCTCTGATTCTCATGGCAGGGAGGAGCAGGATCCCATCGGGCACTCGGTGTTTTCCCAGAGGAGAATCCCAAACCCCTGAGCCCCTCTGGGGGTTTCCCAGGAGGTCTCAGAGCCCCAGGTGGGACAGGGGTGGCTGTGACACCTCCAGGCCCTGGGGACCAGGAGCAGCCTGGCAGGGACATCCCCAGGGAGCTGCTGAGGGGCTGCACAGCCACAATAAATCAATTTAAGGGCGAGCTGAGAATGGGATGAAAGCCAGGCTGAATTGGGGGAGAAGTGCCTGGAGATGGAGCTTTCAAATTCCCAAAAATTACAGGATCCTTAAAGCTTTTGCAGGGGACACAGAAATGGGAGTGCAGCACAATATTCAGGTTGTGGTGTTTTAAATGCCTTGAATGTGGTGAATTCCACATAAAATACTTGAATTTCAGGCAGTGCTGTTTCCTTTCACCCACTCAGTCAGATCTCCTGCTCTGCCCTTTTATTTCTATCTTATATTCAGTGATTATATTTTATTATATTAAATATATTTATATTTTATACTTATATTTTAACAGTCTCAAAGTATCACCTACAAAAAAGCTGTGCATGTATCCATGTGTTGATATATTTATACATATATTTATATATATATATTACACTGACTACTCACACGAATGACAACATGCAGAAAAATTACCATAATTAAAAAGAAATCTGTTTTTAAGGTAAGTTAAAGTCATTACTTACGCAATATAAACTGTTTAGCTAAAATTACATCCTGTGCCTATTAAATTTCCATGTGCACACATTATTTCTACCTCTGGATGTCACATTACAGCAAAACAATTTCATTATAGCTGTACCTCTAAGGAAAAATGCTGGGGGGTTTTCCACAGAAGAAAAAAACTCTTCGTATATTGTAGGTATTTCCTGCTTGGCTTTTGATCTTTGGGTGCTGCTGTTTACAAAAAACTGATTAGCACTTTGTTATTTTTTTCTCTATTATATTCATTATTTCTCGTCTGGATGTTGGCTACAATAATTTGGCCTATTTTATCTTAGTAGCTGAAATTCTTGCTTTATTAGCATAAAATCCTCCTTTGTGCTGTTATTGCTTACCTGCAGCCAGGAATGAGAACACCTGAAGCCACAGCTGATTTTTTTCAGTTCACTTCTTTGAATATGTAAAAAGCTCAGATCTTGTGATGTCAGGATGCAGGATTTGCTTAATAATTTAAAAATAGAACTTCAAACCAGAATGTACAAACCAGGCAGAGTTTTTAGCTGGAATTGTGGCACAGACAGGGCAGGAAGGTTTATGGTGACTTTGTGTTTAGCTATTCCTGAATTTTAGATTTATGGTATGGAGGAAATATCTGTTTGGAGGCAGATTTCCTGTATTCCAGTGTCCAAAATTCCGATTTTACTATAGGGAGTATTCAACAACTTCTCTCTTGTATCTCCTCTGCACTAGGGAAAACAAGAGTCTGCTTCAGGCTGCTCAGGAAAAAAAAGGCATTTTCTCTTGTCACCTGAATCCTACATTTTCTGCCAACAGCCACCTGTTTTCTGTACTTCAGAAAAGCTGATGAAGTGTGAAAGCCCTGGGGGGATCTGTCCTGCCTGGTCCCTGCCACCTCCAACCTCCTCAGCCCCCAGCACAGCAGCTCAGAGCCAGCAGGAGAGGGGAAGGAGGGCAGAGAGGCTGGAAATGGGAGAATTCGAGGGGAAAGAGGTGAATTTAAGAGCTGGGCTCTGCAGGCAGCCAGCAGAGTTATCCTTGCCCCCTGTGAGGAAAATGAATCCACAAACACCGGAGGTTTCTGTCCAAAAAGGAGACAGAGAAGTGCTGGAACTTTATTGGAATAAAGGGAGAGCCCATGGGGCATTTCCCCTGGGGTCTCTCAGATTTTTGGAGGATGCCTCCTTTTTATCCCAATTTCCTGCCTGTCCCTCTCTCTTTCCCCACTGGCTGAGGTATTCCAGAGGCTTTTTGAAAACGCCCAATACCTGAGATCTCCCTCTAATATGTAATTCTCCCCCCCCTTGTCCTTCCCTTGTGTCACTCAGTGGAATTCCTTATGGAATTTATGGATCTTCTCATTGTTCCTTTCATCTTCCAATATCCAATTTTATTTATCAGCAGACCTTTGGTTTGTTTGTAAATGCAAATTTCCCTGGTTCCATTCATCAATCAGTGGAATCCTCCCCATTGTTTCTTTTATCCCTCAGTGCTGGTTTTATCTCCTGGCAAGACCCACAGTTTGTAAAGACAATTTCCTTATTCCTTTCCCCCCAAGCAGCTGCACACCTCACTAAGGGGTGGCACTGCAAGCACAGCTTCATCTCTTTGCTAATGATGCTCTTCCATACCCAGCTTGGCTGCCTCTGATCTCTCACTGGTGTTTCATTCCTGCCTCCTGAAATGCTCCTTTCCAGCTCCTGCCATGGAATGGGGCGTCAGGAATTGCTGAGCTCCAGCCTAAAACAGGGATCAGTGGCTGAACAAATCAGATCATCTGTTTTGAGCATCTCTTTTGAGTGTGTGCAGGTAATAATGCTGTCAGTGAAATTCTTATTGTTTGATCCGTGCTTTTACATGAAATAACTTAAATATTTCACAGATTTTCCACTCACGTCTGTCTGTGTTCAAGGTGTGCTGTTACTTTGCCTCCTTCTGCAGTGTCTCTGTCCAGGTTGCTTTTTGTGAAATGCAGTATGAGTGACTTTAGGCAACTTTCTATTCTCATTAAGCAGCTTCCTGATGCAGATTTCAGGAGAATTTGACAAATTGTGTGGCTGTGTGGCTTTAGACAGGCAGCATCTGGGGTTGTTTGGGTAGTCAGGATTCATTGCCTAAACTTTTATATCCGTTCCCACTAATTGAGTCCTTTGATGATGGAACAACCTGAAGCATCGTGAAACAAAACCGGGAATGGAAAAACCCTTTTTGGACTATTATTTCCTGCTCTTGGGATGAGAAATAATCCTGCCTATGCCAATGGCACCCTCTTGTCCCTTTTAGAGGTTTTCTCTTTTATTTTTCTGGGGTTTTTTTTGTTTGTTTGTTTGAGGTTTTTTTGTTTTTGTCTTTTAAGAAGAAATTCTATCTAGGATTTACAGTGCAAGAAGGAAATCACCTGAATGTCCTGCAGGAGAGAGAATTTCCCAGGCTCAGGAGCATCATTTCCATGGCTCACAAAAACAGCATTTAGCCCAGGGGGAGCAGAACGTGTAGCTGGGAAAGCTGAAGTCTGGCCTGGCAGCTGTGACACTGATTTAACCTGGCGGCTCTGGGACTCTCTCAGTTACACCCCAAAGAAGAGGTGCCTACAGGAATTAGAGGAGATTTGGGTCCTGGCAAAGGCTCCTCACCTGCTTAATCATTGCCATAAATGACAATTATTTGTTTTCAAACATGGCCACTGGATTAGAATTCATGCGGTTTAAATTTGGGGGGGTACCCACTTGCTCTGCTCTTCTCTCCTCTGGTAAAATCTCTTTTATTCCCCATCACTTTGGTTGCTGACTCTGGAAGCCCAAAAGAGGCCTCAGTTTCCCTTCAATCCTCTGCTAATGTCCTGCCACATTGGGGATTGGTGCCATCAGAGTAAGGGGATACTTTCAAGGATAATTTGTAACCACGTTTTCCCCATTTGGTAGTTGATTACTGTTGCTTGATTTAAAAATCAAAGTCCAGAACAACCCAATGTCTCTGCCTTCCACAATGGTATTGATTTACTGTCATTTTCACAGTATTTTTATCTTTTCCCCTTGGTTGTACCCTCCCTCAGTCTCAGGTAAACCACTGAGTTGCATCAGCATTTCTACTGTGCTGAAAAATTTCCTTTCATCTTCTGATTATCTTTATGGGTAAATTTTATCTACGCTTTGCTGTATTTTACATTTTATGCTGACATTCACTGGGGTTGTCATTGGCATATAAGCAATAAACTTCAAGATAAAGCAAGGACTTGTTGGCTAGGTGGAATTCCTCACACACATTTCCTGCTCAGCCCTCTGTGCTTTCCAGACTGGAGAGCATCTCTCTGGCTGATTACACTTGCTGGGATCTAAAACACCCTCTGCTATTTATCCATTCAGTGGTCAAACCGTGTCCTTTCCCGCTTAAACTCCTCCTAAAAGCAAAGTGACAGCTTGCCAGAGCTTTTATGCAATAACAAGTTATGGGGAGAGGATTTTTTCCCTGCTTGTTTCCACGGGATTAAGCACCCAGGAGGATCCAGTTTATCACCCTTGGAATGCACTGCTGAGTGTGCAGAATGAGCTCGTTCTGAGGGGAACCAGCCCTGCCCAGCTGGTTGAGAGCAGGAAAAGGCATCCCAGAGCATCCCCTTAGTCATCATTTTGGCATGAGAGAAAAACAGAGCAGGGCAGGGAATTCCTTCAGTGCTTTAATAAAAGGAAGATTAGATGTGATATTAAACAGATGACACAGTGATATCCAATTCAGCTTGCTCTTTAAACGTTTCCTAAAGAGAATGACTTTTTTGGTGATGCTATGCTGTGTTTTTTCTGGAAAAAAAGTTAAACAGAGTTTTTTCTCATCTGTAACAATTTAGTCTTGAGCTGGATAGTCCAGCCCCAGTGACTGACCATAGTGCTTTAGCTGTGATAGGGGCCTAACAATGAAATTAATTCTCTCCTGATATTTAAACCTAACCCTTTGCAGCCAGCTGAGAGAGCAGAGCGTTTCACTGCTCATAGATTTCCCTCCACGCTGCAGGCAAGGCTTTGATTTATTTCTCTGAGTGAACTTTGACAGGGAAGTCCCAAGTGCCAGCTGTCACAGGTCCAAACCACTTCACCAAGTGTTTGTGCTTCATTTGTTTTCCATACAACCCCAGTTTATGAGCTTGTTTTTGGTCAGTAAATTTACCTTTTCTGGACTTGAAAATTAATATTTCTAGTACAAATACAAATATGAGCATCCAACAAGAAGTGTATTCTTTGTAATTCTTTATTTTCTGCTTTCAGGAAGACGTTTGGGCAAAAATATTAATGATCAATCATCCTCTGTTACATAAGCATAGTTGAAATTAATAGTGGGCCATCAATTCAGAACTTGAGAGGTGATTTTGCTCATTAAATTCTTTCATGTCCCACATGCTGTGGGGGCTACAAAAAATCTGGGTTCAATTCAGCATGTTTGGGGACTTTCTGTGTGAATTTGAATTATTTAATGCATTTGAGCCATCTTTGTGGTTGATATCTGGGTCTAAGCAGGGACCAGGCCTGGTGATAAATGTAGTGAGCCATGGATGAAAGGATGTGGGTAAAAGCAAAAGAGACTTTATGTTTGGAAAACTTCAATTGGATTCAACCCTTCCAGAGCTACAACAATGGACAAAAAATCCAGCAAGAACTGTTAAATATAAAACCCTGACACTGGCTGGATGTTTCACCGAGGTGCAAAACCACCCAATCAGCCAAGGCCACCAGGATGTTCCTCCTCCCAGCCTGGTTCATGGAGCTCACCACGTTCTCTCCACCTCTTCTCTCCCCCAGAATTACGGTTTGGAGACTGAAAACCTGAGGACTCTTTCTCACAAGCTGAACGCCTCGGCCAAGAACCTCCAGAACTTCATAACGGGGAGGAGGAGGAGCGGCCACTACGATGGCAGAGCCTCCAGGAGGCTGCCAAATGATTTCCTTACCTCTGTAGTTGACCTGATTGGTGCTGCCAAGAACTTGCTCGCCTGGCTGGACAGGTAATGAGCTGCTCCTCGATCCCCTGTGCACCAGGAGAATCCTTTGGGGAGTTTTGTGTTTGTTCTTTCTTTGCCTCTCGTGCCCTGTTATTCGAATGTTAAAACGGAATTAATTCTAGCTCTAAATTTTTACAGATTTGACAAATGCTGAAAGCAAAATTTAGCACCATTTTCTGTCAGGAGAATGCTAAAATTTGCTTTAGTTACCTTTTGAGATTCTTTCAGTTGGATTTAGTGTGAAATGAATATTTCTGTGCTGTTCTCACTGCCACAAATGGTAACACCAAGAGAAATTTCAGAACGAAGGGCAAGGAAGAAAGGCTTGGGGAGTTTGAGCCACCAAAAAGACACAGAAAAGCTGGAGTTGAGCAAATCAATTAAGAATGTTCACAATAAATGATAGTAATTGCTAAGTCTGAGAATTAAATGTTCTAATTTATCAGGAGTAGGCTGGATGTGTTTGGTACAGGTGAGTGATGGTTTATGGCCAACAACAGCCCCTGGTGTTGTACATTTATGAGCTGAGAAGTTGATTAAAAGTATCTCTGTGACTGTGGCAAGAGAGAAACCAAAACCTAAAACATCATCAAGGCATTTATGGCTTGTTTTTCTTTGGAGTTACAGCAGTGAGTAGTTTTATCTGCAATCTGAATGCTCTGGGATGTATAAATGGCACCTTAGAAATCACAGTGAGAGTGAATCACCCTCCTTTGCAGGATTTGTATAATCCTGGTGACATCTTCCTAACCTAATGCCAGCAGTCATATTCTCTCAGGCTATGACCTTGTCAGTTCTTATAAACTCAAACAGGGTCAGATCCAGCCAGAATTTGGAAAGGCTGAAGAAAATCTGAGCGTGCAGGAAGCTGTGACTAAGTGAGCACTGCTTTGCTCTCTGAATTAAGGTGCTGATGGCTGCTGAGGAGTGATGTCATAGCAGAAATGCCATCGCTTTAATAAGCAGCACAAAGGAAATCTGGGCTGCTTAGGGTTATTGGAAATCTCTTATTTCCACTCTCCATAAGAATGATAACTGTGGATGTTCTGGCCAGAATCCAGTTTAATCCTGCCTGCATTCTGTCTTGTTTCAAGGGTGCATATTGCATAAGTTGTGCAACTTGCTGCTGGAGACTGAAATGATTTGGCATTTCTGTGCTGCAGAACTGATTCCTGTATTACCTACACCTGCTTTTGGTGTAATTTGTGGTCCCTAATGCTGCTTTAACCTGTCCTTCCCCTGCCCCAGGTCTCCGTTTGTCAGCGTGACAGAATATTCACTGCTGAAAAACAACATTGTCCAACTGTGCCTGGAACTCACAACCATTGTGCAACAGGTAGGAGTGGCTCTCTGCCCTGAGTCCTTTCACAACTCTGCTTAAAAACTGCAATAGTAAAATTATAGTAAAATTATAGTAAAAAATGATTGCTTTTACATCCCCAGAAGAGTTTTTACAGTGTCACCTCTCTGCTCTTCCCATACTCTCATTCTTTGAGAAGGTTTTTGGGCTTTGGTGATCCCCCTGGATGGATTGAAGGATGCTGTGAAGTTTAAAATAATCCACTTTGCTCTTGAGTGGACAATTTGGTGTCAGGTTTTACCACCATCTGTGTTAAAGAAATAAAGCCACAGTGGGAAACAGCTTAACTACTGCTAACAGGTTATTCCAGATTAAACTATGAATGATCCGAAATCTGTCAGGGACAAGTTCCTAAAACACATACAAATCTATTCAGAACCTGCACTGTGGCTTCTTCCCTGAAAGGAGAGCCAGTAGCATGGAAGGGATGAACACAAAATATTAATAATTAAACAACCAGATAATGGTGGCAGTGTTATCATCACTGATATCCATTAGTTAATTGTTTATGGTGCAGTCCACAAGTACATAAAAATAATTTATCTGGGTTTTAGGTCTATATAATATTCAGCCTCATAGAATATCCTGAGCAGTAAGGGACTCACCAGAATCATCAATTCCAACTCCTGGCCCTGCACAGTCACCCCAAAATTCCCACCCTGTGCCTGAGAGCATTGTCCAAACACTCCCTGAAGTCAGGGTTTGAGCTGTGACCCTGCAAAAATATAAAATAATAATCTAATAACAGTCTCTGACAGTGTCTGCCCCTTGAGTGAGACAAGAGCTGACACACAGGTACTGAAAGACTGAGGATAAATTAGTTTTACAAATATTTACAATCAGCCACTCCCCTTGTGAGCAGATAAAATATTGATGGGACGAATGCTACTGGAATATGTGGAGAGGTCAGAGAGAAGCAAGGCTGTCTGGGAGTGGTGAAAAGGAGAAAGATGAAGGAGGGAAAACAAGCAGCAAGCTCAGCTTAAGCTCCAGTTTTGCAGGGACTTTAAGCTGGGCCTGTCTCCCATAGAGAGGGCTCCCCTGCCTCTGCCCTGTGCTGCCAGCTTTCCATGCACCCTCCCTGCAGTCCCAGATCTCAATTTCAAATGCTTTTTGGATTAATAGTGGAGTAGTAGTACTGAAAACTTTTTTTCCTCTCCTCTTTAATTTTATTTCAGTTCTTGGAGCGAAAGAACTAAAGATGATAAATATGTCACTGTATTTTACACCATTATCCTTAATTTATAATATTCAGCTTGTTCCTCCTGGAAATCTTGTCCTTTATGCATTTTTGCAGCCCAAAACAAAGATCCTTTTGCTCTTTTCTCAGTTTAGAAATTCCTATGTCGGCATTTAATTATTTATGTATCTTTATTAAGCTTTCTCTTACAAGGTGCTTGTAGCACTAGGCTATTTTTGATTTACAGACTAAGCAAAATGAACTTCTCTACACTATAAAAAGTTAAGATTCTGATTGTGTCCTTCAGCTGATATTGCACTTTGTCTGTGAGAGTTTGATTTTTCCCTGTGGTCCAGGTGAAAATGGAGTAATTTTGAATTGCTGTCTCTGCTCCTGTCGTTCTTGTCCCAGCTTTTGGCAGGTGAAATTCTGTTCTCCTCTGCCAGCAATAGTTTGGTTCTTTATTTTTTTCCAGTTCTTCAGCTCTGCTCCCAAAGCTGTCCTGCTTCTGACAGCTTAAAAACAATCTTTTAGCATAAACTCCAAGTCATTCCAAGATGAAAAATTCTTCACTGGTTCTTCAGGTTATAATCCAAGTTTTGTCATTTCTTTATCTTATTGTCAGATCTGGCTTGTTGGAAAGCTTTCTATTAACACCCTTTTATGTTATAATAAACTCAGCACCAGAAAGAGCAGCTAAAACCAAATCATTCACAGAGAGAGAGCTTTACTGTCACTAAATCTGAGGAAAATTGACCTTAATGTGTGAAAGCAGCAATGTCTCACTAAAGCAGAACTGCAGGCTCAGCTGTAGGCTGGAACATGAATTGAAAGGCATAACTAACAGAAACCTGGGTCTCAGCTCCTCTCAGATACTCCTTGTTTTATGAATTACATACATTTTAAATACCTCCTTCAGCCAGTGTGAAAGTAGCAGTCAAGGGTACGGATTTGGCACATTAGGTGAGGAATGTCTTTGACATTTTGTGCAAATTGAACACTTTTTGTGAGCATAACTTGCAGCTGCCACTCCAGGAGAATTTTCTTTACAGGGCACATTACCTTTGTTTAATACAGAGCGTGCCTATGAATCCTCATGCTCAGGTGTCCTGTGTGATCTGAGTGACATAACCTGAGATCAAATGAATTTAAATATATTAATATTTACACACCACACAAATGCTCTGATGGATGGTCACTTATTTAACTTTAAACAGCATCTGCCCATGCTGGTTAAAAGAAAACCTCATTCTCTAATTTTAGAGGAGTTTTACAGCTGTCCATTTCTGTTTGGAAATGTACTTTATCCTGTTCAGTTTTCTTAACCCTTTTGGCCACCTTCACTAAAGCTCCTCTAAAAGAATTATGTGATGCAGAGAGCTGCAGCAACATCCTGATTTTGAGGTGCAATGTCCCATCAAAATGTGATTTCAATGCTATGCAAAAAAGCACATTAGAACAGAATATTGAGGTGTTTGAGCTCTCTGCTAACTTCAATTTGAGTTCCAGCTCAGTTTCAAGGTGCTCTCACTCCCCTTCCTGCTCTAAGAAGGAATCCACCAGAAAAACTGAATTAAATTTGGATTTGGCCATACTTCAGCACCAAGGCTGCCCTGAGGGAAAGACAACTGGAGGAACTGGGGAAGAATAGGTTTGGGGTTTTGTCCATAAAATGCAGCTATTGGTTAATTTTTCATTGAGTAGGAAGAGTTCCCCAGTCCTGGTGGCATCTGGTTTTCTAATTTTTCCTCCTTACGTCAAAGATGTTTAGATCTGAGGTAGATGCTTTTGATTCCCTCATTGACCTGCATGAACAAACTTTCTCTCAACAAAAATTGTCTGTGTCCAACCAAAGGATGTCAGCACAATTCAGCTGAACTTTTTCCAACAAAAGCCAAACAAAATTTTGCTTGTTTTCCCCTTTATTCCTGTCTAATTAACCTCAGTGAGATAAATTCAGACACCTTATAATGGATTTTTGCTCTATTTTTAGCCAAATAATGTGTTTAGGATGAAGCATGGCTTTTCTGGTTTTTAAAAGAGATGGAGTTTGCACTGCAATTGATAGGAGTTGTTGTTTCTCAGTAACTCCTGTGCCTGGTGTAAATTTTAAATTAACCTCCCCTGAGAAGGTGCTTGGAGCAGATAACCCCCAGAGGTCCCTTCCCCCTGAGTTATCCTGAGATTCAGCAGCTCCATGCAAAACCTGGGTGTTCTTTTCAGTCTGAACTTTGCAGACTTCAGCTCTCAGCCCCTCCTTCTTGTTCTGCTTGCATTTGCTAAAGAACGTTTCATCAAACATCTGTTCACTCTTCTCTAAAAATAGATTCTGATCAAGCCTCTACCTTTGAACCAAGTAAAATGAGCCAGTTCAGTGTATTTGCTGTTGCTGTTTTGCCTAATTCTGGAATCATCTCCTTCTTTGGAAATTTCAGAATTTCAGAAGTATTTAATTGCATTTATTTTAATTGCATTTTATTTTGTCCCATCCACCACTCAAAGACTGCTGTAGAACTTTTCCTGCAGTGTTGTGGTGGGAAATGTTCCTTTTTAGGGTCTCTCTTTCTTTTCAGTAGTTGACTTAACTCACGCTGTTTTATTGAACTAAGTTAATGAACTAAATATTTTACAATTTTTATGTGTTAGTTAACTATCCCCAAGAACTTGCCATAAAATATTCTTTATGGTAGCTGCAAATCTCTGTGGTACATGTATGTTTTTCCTTCTTTCAGAATTAGAAATTAAAATTTGGAGCAGAGTGTGGGTGAGCACGAGTCCCACTGACCTTTTCCCCTCATGAATATTCACTTTCACTTTATCAGAGACAAAGGTGTTCTGCACCTTTCAGCTGAGGATGTTTAGGACAGTGCAGCCCTTGCCTGGTTTGGTAATTCTTGTGTTTTATCCTTTTACAGAGGGGAAACAGAACAGAGCTCCTAATTTTAAGGTTATTTTAAACTCAAAGAAGAATTATTTTTATCATGTTGTCTTGCTACTGGGGAATGTGACCGTAACTATTATTTATTTTCTAAGAAAAATAGATCAACATTCTATAAATGGTAGCCCTGGAAGATTGTTTTTTTTTTAATGAGATCCCTGGTGCATTGCTATGTATCAGAGAAAAATAAATCAGAAGAATATTGTGACCTACATATCATAATATTTTAGCACAACATTGCAAGTGCTTTTAACCTCTCAGTTAAACTAGTCTGATGTATTTAAAAAAAAAAAAGAAAAAGTCAATATGCATCTATTTTGGAAGGAATCCCAAAGCCATTAACATTTTTCATGCTAATGTAATCTTGAATGTGCAACATAAGTACAGCTAACATTAATTCTGCTCTACAAAACAGTAAAATTTCAGTTTTACTACACATAAGTCTTCCATTCTTTGACCTGAAGTAATTAAGTTTGTTCAGAGGGAGGCTCATATTGTATTTCTAGCACAGGAATTAAAGGAATAATTTAGACAGGAGCATTGGCTCTGAAGTCAGGCTGGAAGCCCTGCTGTGATCATTTTGTTCTCTTGGTACGTGGAGGGTTAAAAGGAGATGGGGGATGAGCTGTTTGAAGTGTGCAAAACTTGTAGGGAAAACTGCCTTGGGCATTGCCAGCCAAAGTGACTAATTGAATTCTTTTTTGTGCTCTAGAAAATAACAGTATGAATACAGAGGGAGCATCAAAGGGATACTTGACCATGAAATGCTAATAGAAATTCTTCTGTGTTCCTTGGCGCTCCCAATCTTCTGATTTTGACTTCTTTATGCTGCAGCAATATTCTTTAAACTGTAGTCACTTAGAAATTAATTTCTCCAAGGGAGCAGCAATCCTCCAAAATAAATATTGACCTTCAGAGCTGAGGGAGGGGCAGCTCCCGGGGCTGAGGGCTCGGAGCTGCTGCCTCAGAAGGGCTCAGGGACAAAATCCTCCAAGGACCACCCCAGGGAGGAGCTTTGGGAACTGGATGGGAACAGCCGAGGGTTTGTGCTGCTGGAAAAGGGGAGCAGAGAGCTCCAGGAGGTGTCCCAGCCCAACTGAGTGTTCAGGGCACAGGGAATGAGGGGTTGGAATTGTTTAGTGGGAGATCTGGAGGAATTCACTCTCATTGCCAATGCATTAAGATCCAGAAAAAGAGGAGATCCTGAGAACCACAGGGAATCTTAAGCTGCTTGAATGGATATCACAGAATATTCTGAGTTGGAAGGGGCCCACAGGGTTTATCAAGTCTGTCCTTTAAGGCCATGCAGGGATCAAACCTCAACCTTGGTGTGGCCACCACCAGGCTCTGACCAACTGAGGGAATCTAAAGTTTCTTGCAGGGACCTTTCAGGTATTGCCAGAAAGTCAAAATTTACTTGCAAGCTTACTCAAGGAGAAATACTAAATAAAGGAGACAGTTTTTTTAAACATATCCCACATCTTGCTCTCTAGAAAGCTTTTTCCAATGTGGAATAACGCTTGGAGCAGGATTTAAAAATTCCCCAACATAATAAGGGGAGAGGGAGCCTGGCCAGGGGCTCCTTTTTTATAGGGGACAAATTCTTGGGGGGGACCCTGTTCTAATCTCACTCTGCCTGGAAGAGATTTTTCTGTATTTTCCTTTATTTTTTTATGTTTCAGCAGAATAATGCCTGAGCTGTGGAGAGGTGCCTGGCAGGAGGAGGTGAGGCAGGGCTGCAAGGGATGGTTAAAATCACTTTGCCATTGCTGTGTCCCCATTCCCAGAGGGCCACACTGAGGGAACCTTCAAACTTTAATAAGTAATCGAGGCAGTAGATCCCTCTTAGCAATTTGTATGGTTTGTTTCATGATGGAAAAGCAATATTTTAGCCCCTGTAATAGCACTAAAGCAAAATATGGGTGTAGTGATAGTGAAGTTATGGAGTGATGAGATTGATTATTAAAATGATATTAAAATAGGAAAATGATTGCTCGGAAAGGAACAAGTCCTAAGGTTCATCAGGAATCTAAGAGGTTCATCAGGAATATGTAAGAGATTGTTAACAGCATAAACCCTTTCATTTCTTAACAGGAAATTCAATGTGACATCCATTTAATCGGTTTTGTTCTATTTTACCACAGGATTGTACGGTGTATGAAACAGAAAATAAAATTCTTCATGTGGTGAGTAATCCTGCTTTAGTATTCTCTATTTTTACCCCACACAAATTATTTTTTCCCAAAAATAAGGCTGCTATAGGACAATGAAGTCCCTTACTCTTTGGCATAATTTCTGATGAATTATATCTGTACTAAAAGTTAAATTTCCCTGCATTAATGCTTCCTGTTACAGCTACAGTTAATTACAAATGCAAAATGATTGGTTAAGGTTTAGAAGCTGCACGATATTCTATACAGTGAATAGAATACTATTCTATAATAGAATACTACCAGGATGGCTGCTGTGGAATTCCAGCCATCCCATGCACAGACCTGGCACATCACTGCTTGTCAGACCGAGCCTTTTGTGCCTTCAGCACTCCGAAAAACCTGATGACAAAGGGGAGTGGAAGAACCTTATCCAAGATTATTGATTAGATATTGGCCTTTAAGTCCAAATACTTCATATTTTCCTGGTACCAGCCCTGCAAACCTGCACTGCCACTGAGACAGAGCTAAAGCCTGTGGTGAAAGGGAGCTCTCCAAGGATTTACAAGTTCAGATAAGCTTTTGACAAGCTCTGCCCAAGTGCCTGACTCTTTTTCTGCTCTTTTTTTCAAAGCCTTTTGCACATACTCTGCTTCCAGCGGGGATTAAAATCTGTCATAAAACATTGATGTGCTGTTAAATTTAGAAAGCGTGCAGTGGCTTTTAGGAAAAAAAAAAAAGCTTACTATTGCAAACCTGGGTATGATTAGAACTTTAAAAAGCACCTGATACCTTCTGGGATTTGGAGTGTATGCACACACACATATAAATGTGTGTGTGTGTGTATATATATATATATATATATAATTATTATTATTAGTTTTGTTTGTTCTTTTTTTTGTTTTTTGGGGGTTTTTTTACACCTTTAAGCCCACAATTCTAACTGTGGCAGGGGCACCACGTTAATTTGATTTAAATCTTCCTGCTCATTTTTCTAAAAAAAGTATTTTCATGAGACAACTCTAAGGGTAAGGCATTACAGTAAAAAGTAGAAATTTAAAGTCTTCTCTCTGGGATTTGCTCTGTACAAATGCCCTCAAATTTTGAGGCATAAGAGAGGTTTTCAGTCGGAAATTTTGGTTATATCTGACAAACCAGTGATTCAAGAGGGAGAAGGGCACCCACTACACTGGAGATTTTTTGAGTTTCTCCAATTCTGCTGGCAGAAGATGAGACCCAAAATTCTGCTCAAGGGTTCTGGCCCCGAGCTGAAAGTGCTGGAAATAATCGTGGCAATGGTGACCTTTAGCTGCAGTCACACCCACCTCAGTGGGATGCAGCTGACACAAAATCCAGATGCCACAGCCAGGGATTGTCCTTGGATTTCCAGATGAGTAACTGCATAGTGAATGGAAATACAACCTATAAATCCAGGCAGTTAACTTATTCATTGTGACAACTTTATTTGTTTAACTTCTATGGATAGTGTCAAATGAGATATTAGAAAGCCTCATGCTTCTGCCTGAAACAAAACTTCCCTGAAGGGATTTCACTGGAATTTACTATAATTAGGAAAAATGAGAGCACAGTCCCCAGAGCAAAATAAATGCACACAGCACAGGCTCGACCGGAAACCCATCCTGAATCCAGCTAAATGAATTCTTTCACATTAAATCCAAATATTTTTGGGCATAGTGTTTTTGAAGGGGTGTGCCTTAAGCAACACACAGAAATTTGGGAATAAATCCACATGAATGTTTGAGAGTCCAGCTCAGCTCCTCTCTCCCCAGACTTTGCTGTGACAGACGGGTTTGATCTGCAATGGGGCTCCTGCTTTGGAGGTGTTTGTGTGGATTTGCATTCAGATTTTGAGATCTTTAGCTGGAAGGCAGGATAACAAAGTCATTGCAGAGCTGGAGTGATGTAGAATATCAGTTAAAGGATGTGTTCAAAGATGCAGAAGAATTTTACTTCAGGAAATGGGTTAACTAAGGCGCTTCTCTGCCAGGGCAATTTTTAACAAAGGAAATTTTCCAAGTTGAAGAGCAGAATTCACCTAATTATCACAGTTGGTAGGGATGATGTCATCACTTTGTAGCCAAAATAGGTTATTCAGTTGCATAAGACATTTATCTTTACATATTTCACTCAACTCCCAATGTATTTATAATCATAAGGATAAAGTTCATTGAGTTTGTTCTTTTGTTTTTAAAGTGCACTTGGTTGGAGTGGAGAAGATAATTTATAGATACAGATCTTCTACAGCAGAATTGCACATACATGTACATTTTCTTGACATTTATAGGCATTTTCTGTTCCCTTTACCACTTTCTCTCAACTATCATACACCTGTCATTTTTACAGTGCTAAAAATTTGAATTATCTTTTCGTTCTCATTTAGTTCTTGGAATAAGAACTTCTTCACTTGCAGTTCCAGTTTGACACGAGGGATTCTATTGAATTATTTTTTCTTTGCAGTGCAAAACCCTGTCTGGGATTTGTGACCACATAATTTCTCTCTCCTCTGACTCTCTGGTGTCCCAGTCAGCCCATCTCGAGGTCGTTCATCTCACCAGCATCATGCCCAGTGAGGGGCTGGTAAGTAGCAAAGCAGTTCCAAGTTTGATTCTTAGAATGCAGAGCACAAAGCCTCATCTTCAGGGTGATTTGGGGTTTGAATTTATCATGAAATCAAAATTTATTTTCATGCAATGTCCTTATGTTTTTGGCAAGCTGAAAGAGATTTCTGAAGGTGTTTTAATTGATGTTTATCTAAATAAAGGGATTGGTTTGGGGTTTTTTAAATTATAAATTGTTTTACCTATGGCTTCACCTGCAACTGTATGAGCAATTAAATCTGTGATCCCTTGATAGCCAGATGCAGTTTTTGGAACATACTGAAATAATTCCCAAATGCAAACGCGTACAAATAAATTTAACTAATGCCATTAAAGTGCTTTCAAAATGATTAATGGAAGATCTGTGTCTTGGACTTGCATAAATGGAGTTAGATGCCTCCCTAATGATCAGTTCAAATGAAACTTTCAGAAGTGTCATCCCAGGAACAAAATAAATCCCTTTTATTTGTGAACAGTTGCTCACTGAGCAGCCTGGTTGGATGGCTCTGGACACCCCAGCTGCTCTGCATTAGTGATGGGTCACAGCAGTGAAATGTTCTGCAGGGGCAGTTTCATAATTATTTGGCTGCAGCTTTTAAATGTTAATGTGCTGATAGGGGTTTTTGGACAACGGATTTTTGTGACGTTTTAGTGGTGGGTAAAGATTTCTCTCTCCCCTCAACAGACCCTTCCTTTACAGCCATGGTGTTGATGGGCTGTGGGAACCCAAGATCCCAATAAAAGCTGGAGTGGAAGGTGGCACTGCAGGCACTGGGCTGTTCTTGCATGCTCTCCTCAAGAGCCAGGCTGCTTTTCCTGCTTTTCCCTAGAGTGCCTTCAGCTGCCTTCTCAGAGATCTTTTTAGTTTTATTTTTGCCCTACAAGAAGAGTCATTCAGGAATGTTGCTTCTGGGTTGAAGGAAGCAGTTGGAGGAGGAGAAAAAAGGGGAAGTGGGGAGTGAAATTGGCAGCCATGAGGCTTATCCAAAGAAATTCCCAAGACTGACAAATCCAAATCCATTTGAGCACCACTCTACACCTTGTGACACATTTCCTGCTTGTAATTCAGCATGATTTCCAGATCTGAGGTTTCTGTTAGCTGAGACACTTTGTGTTATTCCAACATCTTCCTCTTTGTTCTGACACTGAATAGCGATGAACGTCATATGCAAATCCTGTCAGAGTTACAAGGGATAATTACTCTGAGGTACAAATATTAATCTGAGAATGACATATTTTAATAACATGAGGGGGTGTTGTGTGGCTGCACAAGTTTACTTTATTCCTAGGCTGATTCAGCCAACAAAGAGCAGCACCCCAGCATAAACCACATTTCATTTGAATTCCGTGGCACCACAGATGCTCAGCCCAGTGTGTAATCCTGAGCACAGACACAATTTCCTCGCTGTGCTGCTGCATCCTTATGGCCAAACGTGTTCCCTTTATGGCCCAGTTTCCCCTCCAGCTCTGATTTCTGGGTTAGTGCAGGGTACCCAGGAAATACAGGTCAGAACATTTGCAGCAGAGGAGCTGTGAATGTCCCGGTGCTTTTGACTTGCATTAAGATTACTACACCCTGCAGGCCAGCACTCTGCATGGCTTTCCTGCCTCTGCAGGAATGGGATGTATTTCTGCTGGGCTAATTAGGGGGAAGTTCATTAGCAGTGCTGCAGGGAAGGTGAGCACAGAGATGGATTTTCCTCAGAGATGATGGAGCAGAATAAGCTGAGCTTGGTGCTGCTGGTGCTTCCCATGGCTCTGGATCCAGGACAGGGATGGACTGGTGGAGGACAGGAGTGGAATATTCTCCAAAATCAGCGTTTCCTGTGAGGAACTGAGATTTCCTGGTGAGCTGTCTGATTCAGGTGTCTGTCAGGAGCTCTGGGCAGGAACTGCCCATGAAGTTTTGGAGTGTGATTGAAACTCTGGAGTGACCACGGTGAGAGTCAATGGCTGAGATCTGGGGCCTTTCATGGGGCTCACATTCCCCCCTTTTTTCTGGTGGAACTTGGGGCAGGTAGGACCTGGAATGATCCTGGCTGGATGGGCTTGGGATGGAGGAACCCCTGCGTGGTTCTCCATCCACAACATGCCCATGAGATAACACCCAACAAAAGAGCAGAGAGTGGGCACTGCTGACAGCAGACATGAGACAAATACTGCAATCAAAGTTGCCTGACAATTCCTCCTTTTTCCCCCCTTTTTCCCTCAGATGAAGTGAAATCACAGTGAATGAGTGAGTTTTCTGTGCCTAATTGTGAAGGCACTGTAACGTGTTAGGTTGGAAAGTTCCTTGTAATCAATTTTGCTGACACTGTGTTCTGTTTAGAAGAAAATATGAAAAAGGACTATAAATGGGAATAAAAGAAAAATCATGTGAAAAGGAAAAGAAAACATTAATCAGAATCAAATATAGAACAGAGTAATGAATTACAAATGGCTTTCTCATGATTGTATAGCGGATTTTTTCCACAGGATATCTGCTCCATTCAAGAGAAAAATGAGCACTATTCAGTGAATGGAAAGTATTCAGAGTTCCATTTTTATCCTTATCATTCAGTGTAGGGGTTGAGGTCTGATTTACCACACTTCAGCTCAGCTCTGCAGTCCCTGGAGTTACTAATTTCCTCGTGAGTTGTTTTATTTATTTTTTATATGGCCTTCCTGAGTACTTCACAGACACTAATTAATTCATCCTCACAACACACTTGTGAAAAGGATACTGTAATTTTAGTTTTATAGGTAGGAAGCCAATGCACAGCAGTTGGTGTCAAAATCACCAAAAATGTGTTTTTCAAGAGCAGCTTACTGTACAATTTTTCAGAACATTTCTTACCTTTATAGCATAAATTTCAAATGCGGTCTCTCTTGGGTTTAAGCATAGCTCAGATTTTCAGAGCTACTGAGAACAGGCTTCATCCAGGGCTGGCACCCAGAAAACAAACACAATTATTTGCTAGTGGTGAAAAATGTGATGTAGATTACTGAGATTTATTAAAGAATTCAGTTATCTGCAATGATAACTGACTAAATTATGAGTCTTCCCAAAATTTTAAAACTGCATTTGCAGAACTTTTATTACATGCCTTCCAATTTCCTCCCCAAATGAGCCAGGAATCCTATTGACATTGCATCAGCTCACACATAAATGGGATTAATTTCCAGGTCCAGGTCCACACAGTTACTGCACGAGTCAGAACTCCTGCAGAGCAGTGTCTGTGTGTTTAATTGTGTAAATAAATCCTGGATCATAACGCATCTTCACAAAGGGACTCCAAGTCTTTGGAATGTGCATCTTCAGTTCAACCATTTTCTAACTTTCCGTCTGTGCTTTTATGAACTTTGCAGTCACCCTTTTTTTTCCTTTTTTCCCTCTCTAAAATTCCTTCTTTTGCATTCAGCTCTGTTAAAAAGTGGCTTTATCTCCAGCCTTCCCAGGACATGTTCTGTGCTTTCCTGGCAGTTTGCTGGACAAAGGAATTTGCATTGGGAACACGGTTTGGGTTCCGTTCCAAGTCCTGGGGACTCTGTTTGCATCCTGATCCCTGCAGGCATTTGCTGGCCTCCAGAAATATGTTGGGTTTTTTCCTCTCTTTTTCCATCCTTTCCCCAGCTTCACCTGTAAAACTGATTCCTCCTTTTCCCTGTTTACCACTGATTTTTCAGTGGCGAATACTGAAACACCCTCTGTGTATTTTCTATTTAATTTTGAAGCAACTTCAGGGATTGTAAAGAACTTTTTCTCCTGAATTGTAGTGCTGGGAATGGTAATACCATTTATATCTGAAGTGCACGGCATAATCAGCACGAACAAGATGTCTGGAAGGCAAAGCTTTGTTTCAAGCAACCAATTTGACAAACTTGAAATAAATTCCTGCACTAAAAAAGTATTAAATTGCGAGAATCACCCTCAGCTCTGGCAGAACATGCACACATAAATTTTTCGGAAATCGAATGGAATAAAATAACTTTGTGATTTAAGAAAATTGCCTCTCCACTTTACATTTTTTTTGGCTTGATGGATCCACAAGAAGCCCTTGAGCCAGGAGTTTGGGCTGCTGTTGGCAGCTCCTGAGCTTGTGCTAAATCCTTGGGGATGAAGGTTGATGAAAGGCTGGGAGGACCTTGCCATGATTTACCTCCTTCCATGCCCAGAGCCAGCTCTGGAGCAAGTTGCTGTCACATAAACAGGCGGCATTTTATTGCAGATGGTGGATATAGAGACACAGAATGGGATCATAGAATGGTTTTTGAGTTTGGGGCTTTTTCCCCCCCCCTCCTGCTCTTGCATGATTGGGGATTGTCCATAGTGAGGGATTATTACAGCCAGTATTATTTCAGATGAAACTTTTTTTTTTAATCTTCTGAACTTGATGTCCAGCCCATGTATTCAGAGATACTTCTGTGCAACATGAAGCTTTAATCTTATTTGATGAGATTAATGATCCCTCTTAAGCAGGAGATGCTAAACAGGGAGGCAGTTGGGGTTTTATTGTTTGGGTTTGTATGTTCTGATGTTGGTGCAAGGTTTTCTTCTTTCCTTATGGAATAAAGGAGCACTTTTATCCCTCTTCCTTTCACTTTTTTATTCCTTTACTCTCTTGTGTCTGAGCTTCCCACTGCTGATAGAAACAGTGTAATCTGACACACTTTAATTAAAGATGTACATTGCTAATATCCACAGCCTTCTTAATTTTTCTGCAGAGGGAACTTTTCCCTCTAAGAACTTATGGAAAGCCAAGATTGTGGGAATGAACATTTTTATGAAACCAGCTGTGTGATGTTGGAAAAACAAAAAAGCTGAACAAACAGCCAAGCTGGCAGATGCACAGAACCTTCTTTATGAGGGATTATTTATCTATCCAGTGTCCAGCTCCCCTTTCAAATAGAGCTCCTCTTTCTGTGGCATTTGGAATTTAAGGTGGTGGAAGCCAACTTTCCCATTTTCACAAGAAAGGAATTGCAAGAAAGGCAAGAAGAAAAAGTAGAATATGAAGGCAGCTTTTTTTTTGTGGGAATATACCTGGCCTAAAACTGTCAGGGTGTTCCTCTAATTATTTAGAATTATTTTTAAAGGCTTACAGAAACTTGACAAATTTCCATCATGCTTGACACATAAAGGTTCTCAGAGCCTAAAAGCCAAAACAAAACAAAATCTGATTATTCAGGAGAATGAAATAAGTTATTACCTGAAGTATTTTGAGTAGTGGAAGTTGTCTTCCAGGAAGAGAAGTAGAGGTGTTTAAGTTTGGGCAAAGGATTGCAACATGCAAGGCAACAAAAAACATTTTTGAAAAGGACTTTTCAATGGTGTGAAGCTTAAACAAACAAAAAAAAAAACCAACTCAGTCACCATCTCAAAGCACTCATGACATTTGTTATAATGCATCTGGTAACTTTGATAGTTGAAATAAGATTAAAGAACCATTTTTCATGTTTGGGGCAAAAGATCAAGGGGTGGAAGAGGTCCCAGGTCGTTTGTGGCTTTACAAGTCTGCATCTTTGCTGTCACTGCTTCCCTGTGCTGGAATAATTGTTGACACTTAAAAACACTCTGCTGTCATTATATCCTGGTTAATTAACCAGACAACTCTGCAAGAAAATTTTCAAGGAAATTCCCCTGACAACTGGATGTGCTGTTTTCTGGGGAAAAGTCTTTTCGAAATGGGATTTTAAATGGCTGCTGCCTTCCCATATGTTTTCAAAGGTCAGATTTTAATTAAAACCCTTTAATTCACGTTGTCACTAGGGGACAGTGACAGAGTTACTCAGAAACCATCAGGTCCTTGATTTGATGCCTAAGAAACATTTCCTTACTCTCTAGCATAGGTCAGTGTCATTCTTCAGAGTTTATGTCTGACACACTGATTATTAAAGAGCAACTATTTATTTCTAAATGTTGGCCAGTCTGAGCCATCTTCACAGAGTGAGAATCCTTGTCTCTTGCCTTATCTCGAGATAAGGGGCACAGCCTGTTATTCTTTTCTCTGAGATCATTGTTGACATTCAAGGATAAACCAGACAGACTAAAAAAAAAAAAAAAAAGATATAAATAATTTATAAAAGGACTCCAGGTGACCAAACAATTCCCTGGATATCACTGCCCAGCAGATGAGTCCCACCCCTTCTGTCTGGGTGCTGACCTTGGAGCTGGACATGAGGAAGAACAATCCAAGGGAAGGTTGGGTTTGGACACTGAACCCAGAGGGGGAGATGAGGTGCTGGGCACAGGGGGCGAAGGTGCAGCTCAGGGCACTGAACAGGCAAGAACACAGAATTTATTTTCCTGTTTTCCAGCCAAAACCTGTGAACAGTGTGCAATCAGTTTGTGTAAAGTTATATGGGAATAAACAGCTGACAGGAGAATATCTGCATTTCCATCAGACTCCATGACAGAAATGAATAGGATCAAAATAGCAGATATGTGGATGGTCTTTTAATAAATTATGGGTTAATTAAAGATTATGCTTAAGCAAAAATCAGCAAATCACAGAATGGTTTGGGTTGGAAGGGACCTTAAAGCTCATCTCATTCTAACCTTCCACCAGCCCAGGTTTTACTCAGAGCCCCATCCAGCCTGACCTCAAACACCCCCCAAAATACAGAATATCAGAGAAGGCTCTGACTCCTTGAAAATGCTGAATCAACGTGTCTGCCTTCAACCACAGGTGAAACAGGAAATAATTTAAAATAAAATAGCTCTTTCTAAGGGTTCCAGTTGGAACAGGATCTGGGCTCTGGAGAAAAAGCTTTGCTGCTTCAGTTCTTCAGCTGCAGCATAAAATCACTATTGGCCCAGAATTTATATAACAAACATTTTCAAATGTATTTTCTTTTTTTTTTTTTAGGCTTATTAACCATAAAAATGCTCACATGAGTGGAATGGAACCATGATGAACATAAAAATAGCCAACAGCCCATTACACTGACAGAAAGGTCCAGCTCTTTAGCCTAATTTAGACTGTGAATACTTGTGTGCTTTTTCAGAAGTCACAGAGTTAACAGCTCTAAAAAACAAATTTTTTGCAGTTTTGGCTATTTCTTATAAACCAGAAAAGATAATTTTAATTTTCACAGGAAGTTTGATGGAAGTGAGCCCCTTAAAGCATTTTATTTATATTAATAAACTACTTTGAGTATGTATCTCTATCTATCTCTCTCTCTCTTTATATATATGTATATAGATAGATATAGATATAAATATATATGAGCAAATTAAACTTTTGAATTGCAAAATATGTATGTATTTTATATAAAATACTTGGCATTCTGAACCACATGAAGTAAAAAATTAATATAAGGACTTTTATATATATTTCTTTTTTACCTAGAATAATCTTTCAAGCTTTTCAGGTAAGAGAATGTCAAGGGGATATTCTGCTCCTGTAATGGTCAACAGAAACAAGCTCATTATTCTTCTTTTGGGAAAACAAGGATGAAGCTCTGTGTAGGATAATTGGAAGGCTATGAGTCATTCACTAGAATTGTTTATATTTTCTATATTGTTAAATTTTAATAGCTAAGATGAAAGAGCAGACAGCAAAATGTAGGGTAATTCTATGTGATTAGTCAGGTTTTATGTCTCTCCGACGGCATCTGTTAAGAGATAAAATTATAATTTGATTTTTTCCCGAAAATACACAGAGATTAACAAGAGCCTAAGAACTTTAGGAAGAAATAAGTGGTAAAATTTAGTGTAAAGTTTAACACTCTGTCCTCTTGTGGCCTTAAAGGTTTTAATCCGCTGGGGTTTTTGCACAGGGAATGAATCTCATCAAAGCAAGTGGGATGTTGGGACTGGGATGTTAAATTGGATATTGAAAGTGTGGCTGGAAATGCATTCCTGGAGTTCACCAAGTGCTGAAAGAGCAGGATCATTGTGTAACATTCTGGTGAAAAGTTCTGTGTGGAAATCCAGCACAACTCGCTCTAATGGGCAAAATTTCAAATATGGATTTTTAATGGGGATTCACCATCCCACTGTCCATGGGAACCTCCAGTTTTTCAGGATCCAGTGCTCCCGTTTTTGTTGGCAAAGGGAATTTTGTCTTTAGTTGAAGGGACCACAGAGAAAAACCTGATAAAATTAAAGGGCTCTAAAGAAGGAAACGCTGAAATTGCCACCAGCAGCTTCTTTCTTCCAGCTAATCCCATTTTATGGAACTGATTTCAACACTGGCAAGATCTGATTTCGGCACCTTTGGTTTTTACAAATGAAGTCATTTATAAAGCAGACTCATTGAAGAGAACAACTGAGCTTGGGCAGTAAAATCTAAAGCAGAATTTCCTATGCAGCAGGGTTAAGCAGCCAGCCAGCAATCAGGTTTGGACAGTCCTTATTTTTAAGATTTCAATAAATTTCAAACGTATTGAAATGAAATGAGGTAGAAGTCACATTTTCTCCTGAAAAATCCCAACAGATCCAGGCAAGGGAGGTCACTCAGGGCCTCAGTCACAATTTGATCATCTCCAAGGCAGAGATTTCACAGCTTTTTCAGCCTGTTCCAGTGTTTTATTTTCCTCACTGTAAAATTGGAAAAAAAATCTCCTTCCCAGAGTTCAAACTTGTGTCTCCTGCTTCTCATCCTCCCACTTCCAGGAACAGTTTGGCTCCATCCTTTCCCAACCTTTCAGTTTAGGGAGCTGTGGAGGGCAATATCACCTTAACTTTGTGGGATTTTTAGCTTTTGGGTTTTTCTCAAGGGGTTGGGAGGTGGTGTTTGTGTGCCCCACCTTGCCTGGAGATCTCCATTAGCACTCAGGAAACTGGAAATTGCTTTCTCTGAACCAAATGTTCTTTGCTTATCATTGGGGGCCCTAAACTCGGGGGCTGGCAGCACAAGGTGATGCAGGACTATTGAGAGAATAATAAATCAGCAGCACAATCTACCAATTAGATTAATTAGATTTCAGAGTGTGATGGGTAACCACGCTGTGTGATGGGATGGGAAGCTCTGCCCTGGCTCCTGAGAGGGAAGAACACGAGCCCTGAGCCCCCCTGACATTTGGGGCTCTGAGTTGTTCAGCTCCACAGAGCCCTGCTCATCCCTCCCCATCCTGTCAGTCCTTGGAGCAGAATTCTTGATGGACTAATTAAAAAGCTCCTGTTCATTCACTAAACTCGTCTTTCCCCATAAATTGGAAATCTGAGCACTGGCTCCTGTCTTTTCTGAGTTGGGCTCTGGCTTTGTTTTTACTGATCTCTGAAAATGGGGCATTTAAGTTTAAAAACTCCTCCTGCTCGTGCTTTGTGTTTCAATGCTTCTTTTATGTCACTTTTAATACAAAGAGGTCGTGTTAAATATTTCAAATACTGAATAGGCACAAGTTTTTATGCTGGCCCTCAGTGTTGAACTCTGTTCACAAACTTTAGAATAGTAAAAAAAATATTAAGTGAGAAAATTCTGTTACTTGTAGTGGTCTTGATATGTATTTGTTAATCTTAGTTTTGACCACAGTTCCTTCCAGTCTGGCCAAATTTTATAGCCCTTAGACTAGAGCAAACGTATTATTTTAATTATCATATAAATGTTCTATTTTTTTTCCTACAAATATTAATTACCCTTTATGCTCTTTTTTCCCCCCAGGGAATGTATATTAAATCAACATATGATGGACTACATGTAATCACAGGAACAACTGAAAATGTAAGATTTTTTATTGTGAAATTCTTTTATCATGCTTACAATTATTCTCTGTGTATCTGCAGTGCATTTTGTAATAGGCAAGCTTGCTTTAAATCAAGCCACTTTTTATTAGCAATTTTTTTTCTATTTTTATGTCTATGTATCATATTGCCTTTGTAAAGACTTAGAACCCTTGAAAATAGAAACTGAAAAGCAGCTGTTCTGAAATTATTAATAAATAATATAGAATTAAACGAAATTCTCCAACTTCTGCCCTCAGTGACTCCTCAAATTCTCCCTTCTAACAACATTCCCCCATTTTCCCTCTGGCACAAGTGGATTCCTTTATATTGATTAAATGGTACTTTATGTTTTCTGTCATTTGTAGTAAAAATACAGACAGTATCAATTATAATTTTCACCGTAGTCCCAGAGGCATTAAAAAACCAGAACCAAAACCAGTCAGAGTTTTGCAGCTCAGAGCTCTGTGTGAGATCCCAGGGACACCAAAGAGTGAAGGAACAACAGCACAGCCCCTGCACAGCCTCCCTGTCCCTTAACATGCAGCTCCCAATTATAAATCCCAAAAATCAAATTGCCTTCAACTGCTGCCATCTAATTACTGTGACAGAGCTCATAATCAAAGCCTTCTGGTTTTCATCTTGTCCTTTGGTCACACTGCTCCTGTTCGGGCTCGGGTTTGTCCCCAGCCCAGTGACAGGACCCCATTTCACACAGCTAAAGCTGGAATTGTGCATTGCTGACACCCAAGGGACACCAAATGAGCTCTGTGGGATGGAAGTGCTGCCTGGCAGTGCCAGAGCTCTGCTGGCCCAGATGGGTGAGCTCCATGTGGGATGTTTTAATTGATTTATATGTATTGAGTGGTGT
Source organism: Petroica traversi (assembly GCA_025920805.1). Classification (NCBI taxonomy): domain Eukaryota; kingdom Metazoa; phylum Chordata; class Aves; order Passeriformes; family Petroicidae; genus Petroica; species Petroica traversi. The sequence continues at coordinate 4,000,337 of JAHLSL010000024.1, read as the reverse complement.
TTATATGGGTTTTGTCAGTGCGAACCCATATGATTTGTATGTCACAATATGGGAAGGCAATTCTAATGCAAATTAAACTTGAAATTTGTTTGTTTATATTGTCACCATTGGCAGCATTTAGAAGTCTAAAAATAGCTATTTGTGTATCTTGGGTCCTGAAAATTATGACTGATCCATCTTGATTATGTTGGACAGATTTTGTTCATGGATTGAATTACTCATGCTGTAATTAATCCACATTTTTACTGTAATTCTAATTAATTTCAGAAAACATAATGCAGCCTATAGGGCAAATATTGATATATTTACCATTGAAATTCACAGGAGGAATTACTGAATTGCCAGACACTAGAATTTTTATTTTTTTATTCTGACTATCGAAACCTTTTGCTCTCACACCACCAGAAGAAGCCACTCTTTGGGTTTTGCTGAAAGTGTAATCACAAGTGCAGATAAACCAGCTTCAAAGACCTTTAACTTCTGGTGTTTCAGCAAATTGATTTTTCATTCCTTTTGAAGGGATAATTGACCTCAGAGCCAGTGTTTAATTAGCTCAGCCTTGTCCAAGTCAGGGAAGCAGCTAAAAAGAGAAAGAACTTTGCTTTTCTAAGTAAATCAGCTGGAGTTGAACATTGGGAATGGAGGTGTTTACTGCAGTTTCCTGTTTGCCTCTCCTGCCCCATTTAAAGCCAGAGTTTGTATTCCTGCTGAATTACAGGAAGATTTCTGTCCCATGTTTGCTCCCGGGCTGCCAAAATTCCACATTTCCACAGAAAGGAGGAAGTGGCTCCAGAGCCAGGTTGTTCTTCACATCATCCCATGAAAAGTGGGGTAAAATCCTGTTTGTTGTGGAGCAGAAGGATTTGGGGCAGGAGGGGAGGTCTGGCTGCTCTGCCCAGGGTTGGAGCCCCCAAAGCCCTGATTGGAGACCTGGCAGGTGAGGGGCTGGGAGGAGGCAGAGCAAGGCTGGGAATGAAAAAGCAGCAGTGGGCAAAAGGTAAAAGCTGTGATTGGAATAAAGTCACCCTGGGAATCACCAATCAGTATTGGCTGATTGGGTAATCAATGAAATTCCTGCTCCTAGCACTGCCCTGCCTCTGCAGCAGGGGCTGACCCCTCAAGGACCTTTTGGCCCCTCAGAGTTGAATCTCTCTGGCCTTTTATTCAGAAATAATCGCAGTCATTTCCTTGTCAGTGGCAATTTGGGTTTTTCTTGTATTGCCTCCTCTTCTCTTTGTTCCTTTTATTTGTTTCCCTTGTGTTTTTAATCTCCATTCACAAAAGGAACGAGTGGGGTTTTTGGTTGCAGACAGAGCTCTTGCCTGCAGTGAGGTCATGACCATCAACTTCCACACATCACTCTCAGTTCAGAGAAATCTTTTCTTTCTTCCCATTTGACACGTGGCTCTTGTGTTTGTTGTTTAACAATTTATGTTTTAGGCTGGCTCCGGGAGATATCCAGAAACATTTTGGGATCAGCTGTTTCTGTGTGCAGTTCTTCAGCAGGGTGAGAGCCAGGCCACTCCCCGTGGCTAAAAGAGGCTCCTTTTCTGCTTTTCTTAGGAGCTTGAACTCTTTCTCCAGGATTATTTTGCTTTTTAAGTTTCTGCACTGTTGGACAGTCAGACCTCTCCTGTCTCTGACCCTGTTTCTACCAAGCAGAGTAAACTCCCCACCTTGTCTGAGTCTCCAGGTTTAACTCCCTGCCAACTTCCACTGGGGTTTTTTCCCAAGGTGATGTCTCACTCTTTAATTCTTGTTTTCTCCCGAGTGCCAGCTTGGTGCTCTCTGTGTCAGCAGAACACAATGCACACTGCAAACAATTTGCCTTGAATTTTCTCAGCTCTCTGCTCCTGAGCCTGCTCATCTCCTGAATGCCCCGTGGATTTCTCTCTCAGATTTATTATTTCACCAAAATTCATAACAATTATTTGTAAAATAGTAGCTGCCCATGTTTGAGTGGCTCTGCAATGGGTTTTAATCCATTTTCATGTGCTCAGAACAAACTACATTTCGGGTAAGGGAGTTTTTCAGCTCCAGGATCACAAAACTATGTGAATAGTGTGTGTACATAGAATCTCCTGAAGAGCGAATCTCTTACATCCATTTGTAAATTACCACATTCTGTGTGCAAATGGTTCATTTAGCACTGCCTGGGAAGTGCAGGAGCTGTGTTTGAAGGTACAAACATCCTGGGAGTGCAGGGAACCTTCAGTTCACCCCAGCAGTAGCTCTGCTCTGCAGAGGCTGAGCCCTGATTTCTGTCCCACACGTGGCTGCTCCAGCCCTGTCCCGGGGGTGCTGGAACAGATTCCATTCCACGTGATGAGAATTCACCCAGGGCATTCCCAGCAAGGTTGTGACTGCTCAGCTGAACACAATGGGATAGCTCAACCAGCCAAAAATGGCAGTGCAATTCTAGATTACTTCATTAATTGTTATTTTTTTTTTAATTGTTCCTTATGAATATACCAGTTATCAATATTTGACAGCAGTAAGACTTCTTTGGGCACAGCTTTCTTGCAGTCATTGTTTTAATTCCTGCTCTTTCCTTCCCCCTCCACACCCTCTCTGTAAAGTAAATTTTTCCCTTTTTTTCCTCAGTCTCCTGCTGACCAGTGCAAGAAAATCCACGCTGGTGATGAGGTGATCCAGGTCAACCACCAAACTGTGGTAAGTGGTTTGGAAATTCTGTGCTGCAGGCTTTGCCTGTTCCCAGTGGTAAAAAGTGTTAATTCTTCTTTGCCCAAGTCTATTATTATCATTATTTTTTATGTCTCTTCAAACATCATATTCACTGCTTATTCTTAATAAGAAAAGGCCCAAATTGAGTCCGTAACCAGAAGGATTAAACCAAATTTACATTTTGCACAGCTGCTGCTCAACTCTCTTACATAAGGAGATCCAAGAATATTTCCTTGAAGTTCTTAGACTTCTCATTATGCACTTGCCAGCTGCTTTAACTTCTCCTCTTGAAGAGAATTTTGCATTCTGTTTAATGCAGGATCCAGATTAATAATGCAGGAGTGCTGTAACATCAGTGCATTCTGAATCTGTGGGGGGGGAAGATATCAAAATGATTCCAGTGAAATCTGCCAGGTTTGGGGTTTGGGCACTCTTGGGTGGAGATTTATTTTTAAGATACCCATAAGCACTTGCATGCAGAAGTGGATGCTGAACCTCATTTAAATATAATTTGAATATTTAGTGAAAGGAACACTGGTGTTTATTATTTCTCAGGCATGAGCAGTGACAAGGACAATGATAACTTCCTAAGAAACTCCTAGCTGTTTCACTTTGTCCTGGTGAACCCCATCCCCAGACACAGCAGCTGCAAAATTAAGAAATCCCTTTCTGTCTGTCACTCGTGTGAAGTGGAAATCTGAAACTCTGGCTATTAAAGTCTTATGATTAGAGAGCAAATATTTTCTCTTGAAAAGGTGTATAACTTATTCACTTACACTTTAAATGTTAATGCAACACACAGCCCTTATCTGTATTAGAGAGTTGTCATAGTTACAAGTTGAAATATGTATTAGACTGGTTTCTCCATCAAACACACTCTTCAAGTGACAGATCTGATTTAATCTCTGCTCCCACAGGTGAAATCCCCCATTCAGCTTCTCAAGAATTGGCTTTTTTAGCAACTCTTTCCATGCCTGTTATTACAGCAGGCTCAAGGTAGTTGATACTTGTAATCCCTTTCCACCTCAGGGCACAGGACCAACAGCTGAGTCAAGAACCATAAAAGACATTTTTTCCCTAGAAAAACCCCCATAATGTATTAATTATTCATTCTGAAGTTTCTAAGAAGCCAAGGAGGGAGATAAATGACACTGGTTCTTTTGGAAATTCATTCTTCCTTTGAAATGGCTGGGAAAGTCTTATTGTCTTCAGTCTGGAAAATCAGGCAGGAATAATGTTTGCATAGCTCAGAGGTGAATGTCCAGCTCTCACCCCTCATGGATCAGAAGTTTTAATATTTTAAATATCCCTTGGATCTTCAGATGTGTCCCTTAAGTCACTTCTGCCACTCCTTGCTGCAAACCCCCCTCAGCTCCTTCTTCTCCTGAGCTATCCCCTTATGAGGATCCATATTTTGCTTATAATTAGCATTGTTTCCATCCGTGGGCTGGAATGATTCAAAGGCAACAGCTCATTAAGCTTCCACATAATCAATATTCTAATATTAGCATGACCAGCTCATAAAAAGGGGTGTAACCCATTTGAAATTAATGACTGGAAGGGTCAGAGAACTTGCACATCCCTGGTGCTCCTACAGATTTTCCAGAGAAGAATTTATCTGTGTTATCCTAACATTTGTTTAAGATTGGTGTTTCTGTAGCATTTTAGTGCCAATATTTTATATTCTATCAAATATAAATCCCCTTCAACCCATCGTGTTTGGAAGAACCTGAAGATGATTAGAAAATGTCATTTTTCCTGTCCCTGGTGGAAATACTTCCCTGAGTACAGAAAGCATGGATCTGTTTTAGCAGATTCCAATCCTAGGCTGACTCCCAGCACCATTTAATCTGATTTTGACTGAACTAGGCCAGTGTATTTTCCAGATAAATTCATATTCATTTCATATGCTCATCTGAGTTTTAAAACTTTCATTGATGTTCCCACAACCTGTAATAAATTGCTCCGGTAGTTAATTATTCTCATTGCTGGGGGGGAAAAAAGTCATTTTATTTGTAGTCTATATTTGTCTGGCACAAGCTTCCAGTCCTTTGATCTTGATGTATTTTTATCTCTTAAATTGGAGAGCAGGTTTCTCTTTTAGGTATTTTCAGGATGCAATCAAATTAGCTCATCACTTTTTTTTTTTTTTTTTAGTAAGGTGGATAATTTGAGCACTTCCAGTTTGTCATCCTAATGCATGACCCCCCTCAGCATCCTCTTTAAATTCCCATCTGCAACTCTGCATTTTTCACAGGGAGCTGTGGAGCTGTCCAGGGCAAGGATTCATTCATGGCTAGGGCAGGACTGTGGTGCTGAAAGAGTAAAAATGAGGCTACAAGGCTGGAGCTGTTCCAGGGGAGAATTAAGTTGGATTTCAGGAAAATATTCCGACCCCAGAGGGTGGTTGGGCACTGAGCAGGCTCCCTAGGGAATAGTCAGGATTTTGTAAAGATTTACTTAACTTTTCCAATGGAGTTGAGAGGTAAAAAGTGTTAAAGGAGAGCTGCTCCCAAATTATGCAATGCAATGACTGAAAGAGTGAGAAATGAAAGCCTTTCCATGTGGAATCTGGCCTAGCCAAGGAACACTCTGTAAAACAATTACAAAGATCAAAGGAAAAATAGCAGCACTTTAAGCGAGAAATTAATTAAATAGGCAATTCACCACTGGCTGTTAAGATCATTTAATCATTATCCAATGTCCTTATTTGCTTTTCTTCTTGTTCTTGTTTATAAGATTTCAATAAAACAGCCTAAGAAATGTTAAGAAATAGTTATAAATTCTAAACTACACCCACCCTTACTCTTTATTTTTCTCTACAATAGCAACAGGCACCAATTCTGCCTGTTCATCCCCTCCCATAAAATTACACAGAAGTGCTAAAGATGCCACTGCAGCACTTCTTTGTTTGCAAAATTAACAATTACACCTCAGGTGGTGCTGCTTAGCTGAAATGGTAAATTTCATATCGTAATTATTTTTCAGCAGAAATTTATGAAAATTAAGTTGTTGTAATGTTCCTTTTTGGGTAGTTTTTCAGACAATGAAAACATTGAAGAGAAACAGAGATTGATTCATCTACCTGGCCACCTGTAAAATATTTTATCTACTTCTGGATAGAGAAGAGATCTGTAAACAAGGGGAAACTGAAATTCTCTGTCTTCTACTCTTTTTTTCTTTTTTCTTCTTTTTCATGAGGGTTAGGATTTGAAGGTTATTTCCTAGGACAGAGAGCAATAATAAGGCTTTTAGTAATTCCTGTTGAAAGCTCGATGTTATTCAGGAGCACCTGGCAAGACTCCAGGAGTCAGAATGTTGTAATTAATCCCAAACCAACTGAGCACCACAGAGCTGATGGGACTGAAAAATGGCAGAGATGAACTTGGAATTAATCAGGAACAGGTTCCAGGAGAAACTGAGTTTGGGTACCATTGTCTTGGCATTAGTAATATCTTGTCTAAAACACTGTGTGATCTTCAGGTCATTTGCAGCCATCAGAGGTGTTAAGTTAGATATGAGTATTAAATGAGTAAAAAGGAAAATGTGTCGTGTGCCTCACAGGAAGAGAAATTATTGAAGGATTTCAGTTTGGTTAACTCAGCCAGCTGGGGCTGAGACGGAATTCCTCTTTCTCCACAGACAGAGGCAATAAAGACCAGAAAGAGAAACAACTCCTTGAGGCATAAAACAATGCTGTGCCAGAGCAAGAGGCCACAGAAATATCTGCAATAAATCTCCTGTGTGACGTGTCTCTTATATTCTCTTCAAACTGCTGCTGCTTTTAACTAAAGCAGTGGCATTTTCCCACTTGGTGGGTTGTTCTTTGGAATGATCCTGTGCTTTCAAGGGCATGGAAGAAATACCAGGACAGACTTTTTAGCAGGATTTGTTGTAACGGGGCAATGACTTTACACTGAAAGACGGGTGGTTTGGACCAGAAAAAAGGAAGATTTTTGTTTTTCCAGTGAAACACAGGCACAGGTTGCCCAGAGAAGCTGTGGCTGTCCCATCCCTGGAAGTGCCCAAGGCCAGGTCGGATGAGGCTCTCTGCAGCCTGATCCACTTGAGAACATCCCTGCTCCTGGCAGGGGGGTTGGACAAAATGTCCTTTAAATACCCCTTGAAACCCCAAATATACTTTGATTCTAAAGACACGATCAGCAGCCCACTGCCCTTTCATTGTCAAATGACATGCTAGAAATGAGGTGTGTCAAGAGCCTGGCACAACGGAATCATTTCAGCACTAATTTATTTGTGTGAAGACAGTCATTGAATTAATACCCTCGGTGTCTGTTTGCTGAATTGTAAACATGAGTCCTAATGAGAGCTCATTTTAGGTGGAGGTAAATCTGGAAATGCAGTGCCAGGCCACACCATCTGTGTTTCAGCACAGCCTGTGTTGGGAAATGCAAGCAGAAAAAAAGAATAAAATGAAAAAAGATGTCATGAGAATTCCAACTTCTTTCCCCAAAAGATGTCCTTCTGTTTCCAAACAAAGTGCCACATGTTATTACTTATTCTCCAGATCCTGCCTTTCAGCAAGGCTCAGTAAAGCCTCTCTTACTGTAGCAGATCTCACTTTTCTCAGATTCTTGCTGTGTTCCTCCGTTAGTTAATGAAAATAACTATGCAAGATAATGGAAGAACATTTGGTTTTCCATCATCAATTATTGTTGGGAGCAGCTCGAATATTAATGAGGGTGAATCAGCTACAGGTGTTAATGACGAGCTTCCCCTTCAGTGACAGAAAACAGTCTTATGATCCTCCAGCACATTTTTTGTCTAATAATAATTTCTGATTTCCATGTTAATCAAACCAGCTCCCTTGATTAATTCCCTAATGAGGCAAAGTGAATTACAGACTTAAAATACGAAAAGATGATAGTTTGCTTCCTTAAAAAAAGTTGAGTTTACACAAGCTGGGGCGTTTTTTTAATGCAAATATGAGGAGAGGTCAAACTTTGCAGGTTCAAGTAAATATCCAGATGGCTTTGCTTATGTATTTGAAGAGCCATGAGGGGAAACATCTGTCCTGGTTCCTGTGAGGGGTTACTGCAGTCAGAGCAGAGTTACTTGTGTTCAGGCAGTGAGCAATAGAGTAGGATATAAATATTTAGGAAATATTTGGCACAACTGATTTCCAGACCAAATGCCTGACAAGGGAGCTTTTAAATTCCTGTCGGCCACTGTTCTGTGTCTCCCCTCCCCAGGGAGCTGCAAAGCTGGCAGGTGAGACAGGGAACAGAACAGGCACAAGTCTCCCAGACAGATTGAGGTGTAACTGGCCTTCCTTCTGTGAAGTCACTCAGGGGTTCTGTGCTTCTCAAAACTTCTCTATTTCTCAGAGTCTGATAGGGTTTGATAAGTGAAGGAACTGAGGAACCCATTCCTGCCTTGTCCCCAGCACCACCAGAGAAAACAGCAGCAACTTGTGCATTCCCAGTTCCACCTGAGCTAAATTTGACTCCTAAATCCCTGCCATGACAAACAGGTTTTGTGTGTTTGGAGGGAACTGGCGGGGAGGTGAGTGACTGCAGAAGGGGTTCAGACCTCTGGGATCCTCTATAAACACCACCATGTTCAGCACTTCAGCTCTTTGCTCAGTTCCTTTCGATTGACAAACATATCAGGCACTTAATGCCTCTGCAGACACCCAAAAATCAATGATTTTTAAATTTCTTTGTGCGTGTGCACCTGTAGCATTAGGAAGTTTTTGTATTAGTTTTTCATACAGATCTGCAGTGAGTCATCCCCAGGCAGGTGGGCTTTATTTTAAAAAGGGAGAAAAGGTGCTTTTCCAGCATGAGCAGAGCCTGGATTTATAACAATGCTGAAATCCTGCTGGCAGGATGGATTCCGAATCCCTTTAATGCACACCCAGATCTTCTGAATGAGAAGGAGCAAAGTCATTGTGGGGAGAGTCTGAAGAAGATATTGGAGAACTAAAAAACTGGTTTGCTGTTAATGGAAGTGGGTTATGTTTTTTTGAACATATTCATTAAGGAGTCCCAGCTACAAAATCATCAGGTTTGGGTCCCCAAAATTACCTCAGCATTGTGGAATTTTCTGGTAAAGGGATTTATTATTTTAGGAATTAATCTTTTTGGAACTATTACTTTAAAAGTTGTTATATTCTTAATTTTCCACCACATAGTTTCTATGAGAAAACTAACTAATCCTTTAATGTAAACAGTAGCCCACAGGTTTCTTTTCACATGGAGCTCTTCTTTCCACACTGAGGGTGTACAAACAAATAAAAATTAATGATTGTGGCAATCCTAAGTATAAACTACAAAATTTTAAATATCTGACTGTCTCTGACCATTTTGAGTGAATTCTTTTGCATTCTTCTGGGTTTTTTCCATCTTTAGCATCTCATTTAGCATTCATTTTCATTTATGGAGGGAAATAAAAAGTACCATATTAGTCTTTTATTTCTTCATTATTCTAATTTTAATTTAACTTTTCTTGCTGAAATATCTTAACCCATTTTGTAGAATTTGATTGCCTGTATATGCTAAAAATACTAAAGGAGCAAAATATCCTTTTGGTGAATGCATCTTACCCGATGCTAGAAGTTAGTAACTGCTTTAAAGACTGATTCTCTAGGAGTAAATGTCAAAATCTGTCTCAAGGACTGGTTTTCAACTAAGATTTTTAATCCACTGTAATGACTTCTCTTTCTTCAAAGGTATTTTTAGTAATACAATTTATAATAACTTGTCCAAATTCCTGAGAGCATTTTATCATTGCTCCCTAGTAATGACTGCAGACGGGTCTCTGATAGATCTTGGTATTTAATGGTTTTGTCATTAAGGTTCTCATTGGAATAATTTATCATTAACTTAATTATTTATCATCCTTTTCTAAAAGGAGCTCGCGGAACTCTGAGGATTTTGGCGATCTGAAAATTACATCGATCTATAAAAATCAAAGAGAGTCCCACTTGATTTCTAGAACTGATTAGAAGAGAAAAAAAATATATGGCCCCTGTCCCTTCATAAACACAGCCCCAACTGCAGGAGTTTTTTAGGGATGCCATCCTGGATTTGTTTGGATGTGACCTATTTACAGTTACTGCTGTTTTCTGCTTTCCTGTGGCCAGAGCATTTTTAGAAAGTTTTCAATAGAACAGCAGCATTAAAAATAGAATAGAATTTTAAAAAGCTATTAAAGCCCTCTTTGGAATTCCAGCACACGGGGCAGCTCTGTCCCAGGTGGGTTTCACAGTGGGATCCTGGCTTTGCCTCACTGTGGGGACAGCTTGGAACCTCACAGAAGTATCCCAACTTCTCTCCAGCCCGTAGGAGAGGATTTTAGTTCAAATCTCTTGCAGGTTTTTATTTTCCTCTCACCTTTTTGTGTAATCAGGTATTATCTTCCTCCAGAAGGAAGTCATTATAAACTCCACCTGATAAAACAAGGGGCTGGATGTAGCCAGCTCTGTGTCTGAGCACCTATAAATTTTATTTTCCTGGTTTTTAATAGCAGTGGGAATCTGCACTTTGGCCAGAAGAGAAATTATGATTAAAATGTTATTAGTGAACTCTGACAGGTCAAACATGGCAAATATAAGACTATTTACTGCTTGCACATATTAGTGCTGTTTCTTCTGTATTCACTAATAATTCACTTTTAATTCTCAGCAGTTCCTTTTGTGGCTGGTGCAGTTTCCTTGGGAAGGTTGAGTTTGGGAATTGCTGTATGGAGCCAGCATTCCCAATCCTGCTCAGTGCAGGTCTGCTCAACACCAGGCTCAGATTTGTGGCAGTCACAGCATTGATGGCAGGTGTTTACCATGGCCATGTATTTCTGCTCCAAAAATCTGCTCTGACTGGGACAGAAAAGGCAGAGAAAAGAAAAGTCCTAAAAAAGATTTTTCTCTTTTCATGTCTAAATAATTCCGGGTAAATTCCAATTTAAATAAGCAAGATGATTAAGAAATGTCTCTTAGTAGTTTGGTTTTTTTTTCTGAGTGAACATCCTTGCAGTACGAGTGATGTCCTTTTTTAGGGCTCTGTTTGCAATTTACAGTGACTTGGAGACTCAGCTGTGTCCAGGGCTGTATAGATAAACTAATAAATGATCATTTATTATCATTTATCATTTCAGCTGTTACATATATGCTACAAATGTTATTCCAGTACAGTCTGGCTTCCTCCTCAGCACTCACTGTTGCAACCCAGAGCCCAGATTGAAATGATTTCATGACTTCTAGGATCTCATCTTTTGATTTAAAATGTTCAGTGATCTTGAAAATTATTGAAAGGGAAACAGTGTTCACTTCTGCCTTATTTTGTCCAGGAGCATGGCTAAAGAAAAAAAATAAAAATCCAGCTGCAGCAGCATGATTTGAGTCCAAGAGAGTTTATAAAAACTGCTTATGTTTGCAGGGAGCAGGTTGTAATAGACCTTGTTGGTTAACAGAACATTTCCTTCACATTTCAACTTAAATGGAAAGCTTTCAAAATTCAATTATGGACCTTTTCCCCAGGTTGGCTGGCAGTTAAAGAACCTGGTAAATGCACTGTGGGAAGACCCAAATGGAGTGATTTTAACCTTGAAAAAACGTCCTCAGAACACTCTGGTTTCTGCTCCTGCCCTTCTGAAGAACGTGAGGTGGAAGCCTCTTGCCCTGCAGGTAAGGAGGGGCTGTTTCTGCTGTCACAGCAAACCCTTTGCTCAAGAGAAAACACTACAATTTTACCTTCCAGTGAAAGGACCAGAGCCTGTCCCAAACCCTTTGAAGCAGAGTGCTGAGATAAATAAGTGTGGCAATGCTGTGGATCAAATTGCTTTCTCCACGTTTTAGTGACTTTGGGAGCCACAGGAATTCAGAGAAGGAAGGAATATTTACAGATATTTTCATAAAAAGCAAGGTTCAGTGGCTGTTCTGCCTGGCTGAGGCAGCAGTGCCTCCCTGTTCCCATTATTTCACACTCTGTCAATGCCTTGTTTGTAATCAGGTGTGTCAGATCCATTAAATTCCAGAACTCTGCTCCTGTTCCACGCCTCCCCTGCAATTGGAGTTTTTGGGAGCACGAGTAACAGAACCTCTGGTGTTTTCTGTGTACTCATTCCTTGAAAACCTGCTGATGCAAAAGGAAAAGCCAATTCTGAACATCACGGCTGGTTCTTCCTACAGCAGGAGAAACTGGCTGAAACACTGAGCTCAAAATGTCATTTTTAAAGGAAAGGTTTTCCAGTAAGTCAGTGACTATTGCTGGTTGTCTTTAATGCCATTTAACATCCTTGAGAAATGGATGCACTTCCATCATGTGGAAGCTCCTGGGAGCTGTTTTCTTTGGGTTACACGGTGCATGAATGTGTTTCTGAATGATTTTTAAATGAATGAAACGAAACAAACCCTTCAAGCTTATCCAGGCAGATTTCCTCCCTGCCTGGCATTTTCTAAATCTTTCATTTCTCACAGTGCCTGAATCCCACACTTAAGGAGTTTGTGCAATCCTTGCAGGCCAGGAATGCTGACAGTGGGATTTGGGGCCACCTTTCTTTCTCTGTGACTGCCCTGGGGGAGAGGAATGGGGCTGAGGGACACCCAGAGGGGATTTTTCTGTCACAATGCAGCAGGAATAACATCTTGTATCTCCTTGCGAACTTCAGATGGAGCCTCCAGGGGCAGCAAAATGGAACTTGCAATTGCACAGGGCTTCCTGAGAGATCCTCTCTTTATGTTTGCACATGAAAGAATCATCATTCACCAGCAGCACTGGATCTGGAGGCTGGGGCAGAGTGAGCAGGGTGTGCTGTACACACTGGATTTATGGCACAGGATTTGCCATTGGAAATGCCAAATTTTTTCATGGTAGCCAGAAAAGCGAAGGTGCTGCTTCTGTGGAATTATCAGCCAAATTTTTTCATGGTAGTCAGAAAAGTGAAAGTGCTGCTTTTGTGGAATTATCAGCAGTTCTGGTTTCTGTGTCCCCTCCTAATGAACCCTTGAGGAGCAAAGGGTGCTTGGAGTTTCTCCTTCCTGGGATGTGCTTCCTCCACATCAGAGAATAGTGGGGTGAGATATTTAAATAAAAATACAAACCACTCTGGAAAACAAAAAGAGCACAATCAGAGTTACTTCTCAAGAGTAGATTCTGTTAGGAGGTGTGGAAAAGCAGCTTTATCTCTTTTATCCTCCCTGCCTGAGACAAGCTCAGTGTTAGGGCCTGGATCCATTTCAGGATGCAGGTTTTGGGTTTGCCTGCTCCCTGCAGCTCTCACCTGGATCTGGTATTATTTATTATTGTCAGTAATGACTTGGAAGCAGCCTGATGCCATTGCAAGATGCCCCTGGAGCCTGAGCTTCCTGGACAGCTGACACAACAGCTTGTTGCTGCTGGAAGCACTGAGCTCACTCCCTCTCCTGGAGGCTGCAGCCCCCTCGCCTTTCCTGGACTTTTGGCAGTTTTTGGGCTCTCGAGCAGCTCCTTGTGCAGAATTGGTAGGGGAATTTCTGGGTTTGTTTGCTGTTTTGGATTAAATTGGCTTTGGGGATAGGTGAGAGCACAGCTCAGACAGGAGGGCTCACACCGAGACAAAAGCAGGACAGGGAACGAGCAAACAGCAAAAAGCTGCAGGGAAATATCTCAGGGAAAGCAGATTAAGGCAGAAACAGCTCCTCAAAATCAGACTGGCACAAAAAAAAGAGAAATTCCTATGGGTGTGCTGTATTTTGTGGTCGGTTTCAGATCCATACATGTTATTCTGCATGTCCTATTTTCATGGTTCACCCGATATATCTGTTAATGCACCCACACATGGAGCAATTTTTTACATTCTGATTTAGTGCTGGTAAACAAAAAACCAAAAACCGAAATCCAAACAAACAAAAACCCCAAACAAGTAAACAAACAAACAAAAGACCCAAACAAAAACCCAGACAACAACCACAACAACAATAAAAACAAACAAAAAACCCAAACCAAACAACAACAAAAAAAACCAAAACAAAAACCAAAAACTATACCACAAAAACCTCACAAACCACAAAAAGAACCCTCAAAGAAACAAACCAAAAGCAGTACATAATTAAGGAAGGCACAAAGGAAATAGGATTTAGGAACTTGAAGTCAGATTTGTTACCTCAGGTTGGTGCACAGCAGGAGGTTTTAAATAAAAGTTGTCCTGTTTTCCATTGTTGCTTAAGGCACTTACAGGTGTTATTAATATTTTCGCTATGATAATTAAGTTTAAAATCATAGCACATAGGTAATTTATGAATTATTGATGATACAGAATCTGTGAGACCTTATAAAATTTATTCCTTGGCCTTGCTGTTGTATTCCTTTGCTTTAGAGGCTTTCCCTTGATGCTCAATTAACAACAGCAGAGTTTTCATTTTCCAGGTCTGAGCTCTTTCAGGGAGATTTGTGACACCATTTCCTCCTTTTGTCTCTGGCTGACATAATGTGATAGTAGAAGATAATTTGAATTTTTAAACTCTCTGATTATATTCCCACTCAGGACAATTTTTTGTTTTCACTTGCAATGGCAAATAGTGCTGTGTTTCTGTTCAAGGGAGCACACCACAACTTCATTCAAATAAAATACAACATTTTTTGTATTTTTTTTTCTTTTTATTTGGAGAAATTTTCAAATTGGAATAATTCTTCCTGTCACAACATTTCTTCATTTATTATTTAGTTTAACAGTAAACACAAGGAATTAATTTAATTTTTACTCCTTTGCAGACTGACATCTTTATGAAAAAAACATCTTTTTTTTTGTATTTAGGACTTCTTTTAGTTTTTTAACAACATAAAAATGATTTCAATGTTAATCTCTAGAGGATAGAAAGCTTTTAATTTAGAAAAAGATGGGTGTTTATTGTTTTCATCCAAATTTTGAGTTGCTGGGTTTTCCTTCCACCTGTAGAATGCAGGTTTTATCTATTTAATCATAATTTTTATAAATAAAAATATTTTCTATTTCTTGGGTATCAACACAGACTGAACCTTGGTTGAAAAATATTCTTTGTTTATATCTCTGTATCCTGCACAGCACATTTGGTTATCATCCTTTTAATCCTTGCAGAGCATTGACTTGAACTTCTCTACGACATCCAAACCAAAAAATTGTGTTAAACTTCATGGAAAAAGTTCAAAAGCAAAAATCTGAAAGGATATTTATTTATTGTTTAGGTTAATTTGTATTTCTTTGCTATTTTTCATGGAACATGTGTTTGTATCACCATGAATATGAAACCAAAGGACAATGAATTCTCCTTTCTTAAAAAAATCAAGATGTTCTGTCCTTGCTACCAATAAATCTTCCCCTGAAGCCAACACCATCATTTCATTCAGCACGATATTCCAGAGCTCCATTATTAACTTCTGCATTCATGGCATTTAATACAGTGTGTCCTTTCTCCTCAGTAATTGATTTTCTGCATTGATTAAAGATCATATTTTGATTGAGTCTCAGATCTTCCCTTGAGGTGGCTCTTAAATTAATTTAATGGTTGTTCATCAGTTTCTTTCATAACCAGTCTTGAAGTCCAGACTTTCACTCCACACCTTTTATGGGAGAAGCTTCAGAAATTCAAAAAAACATCTAATCCAAAAAAGAGCTCAAAATTTCTAAAATTATGCCCATCGATTTCATTGTTTCTCATAGGACAGAAAGAATTAATTTATTTTTCATGTGTTTTTTTGTTTTTTACAGCCTGTGATTCCAACCAGCCCCACGAGCAGCTCCACAACCCCAACGAGTACCATGGGCATGTCCTCCAAAATGGACAACTCTGCCCTCCAGGATGTTTTCATTCTCTCTCCCATGTCAGGACTTTATGGCCCCAGGTATTTATGTACTCAGGAATTTGAGGTTTTGAAAAATAAACTTTTACACTTTGATGTCATTAGATTAATAAACCCAAACCAAAACAAACAGCCCCACCATCAAGCTGAATAATTAAAAAAATTGAGAGCTAAAAATACATTAAGTGTATCATTGTTTTGAGTGACTTAACTTTCACTTTGCTGAGCAAAACCTGAGTTTAGTCCTAACGCAAGGATTTATTTAAGCAAGTCTTTAATCAATTCGTTTGATTTACTTTTATGTGTCCACTTGTATTTTATTCTCAAGCATTTCTGCAAGGGAAACCCTTGCTCATATTACAATAATTCCTAATGTTTTCTTCCAGATCCTAGAAAATTCCTGAATATCTGTGTTCATCTTACAATTTAAACAGCATCTAATGATGGTTTTGTTAATTTACGTTTGTTGAATTGCCTCACTTCTTTTAGAGGTCTCCCAGAGTGTTTCAGTTGGGAAACTTTTTATTTGTGGTGTTTGGGAGAGGCAGCTGCATGCCTGAGCTTTATATTAAATGGTTCCTTTCTCCATCATCTCCTGCTTTTCAGGGACGAAATTGGAATCATGTCCTGTGATGACATCAGCAAATTTGGGAAGTCTGGGATGAAAGGCTCAGAGTCCCCAAACTATTTCCTGGAGCACGAGGGTGGGAAGTTCTACACCCTGATAGAAGGGGAAGGCCACCCTGGGGGCTCTGAGTACGACAGGAGCAGAGCCACGGGCGTGAGGAGAAGGGAAAAAACCCCCACCCATGGTAAGCTGGGTCCCCCCAACCTCCTGCTAATTTACATTTACAAACTGTGCTCCTAGCACTGCAACCCCCCCCAAAAAATCTGGCATTCCTGTTGGTTCTGAATAATAAACAGAAGTTTACATGAAGGAGTAATTGGAAAAATTACACTCTGCCATTCCTGCTCAGGAGTAAGTTATTTACACAGTTATTTTGCAGTACACACTGAAATGCTGAAGGATAATTATATCCACATTATTTGGATAGCCAGCATCTTGATTTACTCGATTTCCCCTCCCAGACTCCTGGAGATTATTCCACTTGCAATGTTCTGGGCTGTTAAACTTCAATGAAGGGCCTGACTCGTGGTGTGAAAGTGTCTGTGAGATGGAAGGCCCTCCAAAATTCAGCCCTGCATTAAATGCATGAGGAGTATCCTGCAATGCATTCATTAGTGCTGGAACTGCATTTCAAAATCTTGGCATGGGGACTGCTGAAATAAATAAAGTGCTGTTAAAACAATAATGAACTCTGGTTTTCTGTAGAAATTTGGTGTGTATATAAAACCCTGTTGAGTGTACAGGTGTACAGACAGATGTGCTTGTATATGACTATATGGATCTATATAAAAGGTATTGTTGAAAATGAATTGAGGAATTTTTTTGCTTGTTGTTTAAACCGAATTGCTTGGTGTTTAATGAATGTGAGAGAAATACTGCTGAAACACAGCAGTGTATGGTCAATGTCTTTTCAGTGGCTTTATTTCTAAGGCAGTGGGATAGTTTTGTAAAGCTTCCAGATTTCAGAGAGATTTCTTTTGAAAACTGTAATTATACCTGATTTTGAAAATGGCATTATTTCTGAGCCTCAGGCAAAGCAATGACCACAGTGTTTTCTATGGGTTCCTGCTGTCTTTTGAGATCTATAGACATATTCATTTCTATATGGCAAGCCATCAATAAGTACTTTATTCCCCTACTCTGAGAACTTTTTTTCTCTCATTTTGATAAAAAAAAATCCCAACAACTTCCTAAGCTTTTGTCTTTGAAATTTGGAAAAGGGAAAACCTTTCAGAAGCTCAGAGCAGCAGAGGAAAACGTGTCTGTGAAGAACACAGGCACTAAAATCCCACTGCAGTTCAGTGGAGACAATCCCAGGAGTGGTTCTAGTGGAAGATCCAACAGCAGCTGAAAGGGAGCACAGTGGGGAAAAAAAGAAAACTCCTAAAGCCCCGCAGTCACTGATTCTGCTGCTGCTGAGTCTGGTGTGGGGTTTGTACCAGGGTTGTTCCTAAATGCAGTTTCTGCCTCCTGCTCCTGGAATTTATCTTGTGTTTATCAGTCACACAGAACTCCCCTCCTGCTGTTGGAATTTGCTGACTGCAGCTGGATTTCTGGTGAAAATGGCCAGTGAAATGGGCTTGGTGGTGTGTGTGCACACAGAACCTTCTCAGAGCAGGAAATCTTCAGAAATCTCTGTTATGGACTGGCTGTTTTTAGTAACAGCCTCAGTCATCTGCCTGATGCTTGGAAAAGTTGTGGTGCTGAAGAACAGGATTCCATCTCAGCACCAGTGATGCTCACTCTTTATCTCCCTGGGAAGTGACATCATTTTGAAACAAAACGAGAATGAAAGATAAAGAGAAATCTTAGCTGTGATTAAAATTGGAGCCAGATGGGTGGATTTGACTTGTTTTCATAAACTCTTTCTGTACAGGGACTTAAAATATTGGGCTCTCTGCCTGATCACAGGAGTACACAAGATTTTGTTTTTGTCTATGATGGACAATTCTGATTGAAATCCAGAAGGAATTTGATTTGAAAGTCTCTGAAATACATCTTTGTCTCAAAAATGACTGCTAAACCAGAATTTTTTTTAACCTGCTATTAATCTGCTAATTACCAGATGTGCAAATGATGTTCCACTTTAGTGGAATGTTTTGTACTGTCTGACTGAGGTGCGACACAAATCATCAAAGTGACAAAGTGTCTTTCAGTGAAAAGACAGGATTTATGGCAGCTTCAGTAAACTGATGCTGGAACCACAGAGCCATGGGCAAAGTAAAGAATACAAAATTTCTGAAGCCTTTCATGGCCAAGCAGCCACTTCTGTTATTGCTTGAGCTGGCACAAAATTCCAGCCTTGGCCTCACCAGAATTCCAGCCATTATTAGAAATAAATCTCCTGTGCAGCTGGTGGGTGGATGGATACTCAGGTGCTGCGTATTGATGGAACATGCAAAATCTGAGAAGGTAAATTTAAAAAATCCCTTTTTTCCAACTATTTTTGAAAATTAAGCTTGTATTTAACAATGTTGCAGTGCATTTTTGCTTTTACTTTCATTATACTCTGCTTTTTGTCTGACTCTAAAAGGCTCTGATCTAAAAAGCTCTTTTGGCAATGCACATCAAACTCTTCCATTTATGTGTTAGAGGCAAAAACATCATCAAAAATAATTCTTTTTCTTTCACTTTATTCTGGTATCCTCACACACAACAATTTTTTGCACCTCAGAAAAACATCCAAGCTGAAATGTCAAAACAATTTATAGGTTATTTTTCGTTGGGAAAGGATTTGGAAGTGAAATAAGCAGTTTACAAAATTATTTGTTCATTTGACTTGTGTATTTCCTGTCCTAAATTTCTATTTTTGATGTCTGTTGTCCTGTGGAATCTGTATTAGCGTATAGATAATTTCCTTTCTTTACAGAGAAACTGCTCAGTTTGGTTATGTTGATCTTCACTCAATATGTGCCTTCATATTTTCTTTTTTTTAATGTATAATCTTATCTCTCTATCTTTTTTATATTACTGATTATTTCTTTTTTGATTTATTGAGATTTTTTTCTTAACTGATATTATTCTTCTAAGGATTAGGAGTTGAATCCTACATTTGTAATGAAAGGTAGTTTCAGCTGTGAGGCAGACAATGAAACTACATATTTTTCCATAAGATTATTTATAAATTAAATCTCATGGCATGTATCAAAGTGTAATATGGGGAAATCTCAGCACTCCAAATATTCTCCCTCCAATTTCCAGGAGATCTGGGGGAGTTCCTGGCTTGGTGCCCTGCAATCCCTGTTCTGGTGCTCGAGTTGGGAATGGCTTGGGCACACCAGGATCTCACAGGGCCATGAAATCCCATTGATTTAAACCCCAATGAGTCTCCTGTGCTGGTCGTTGTCACCAACCTGTGCTCCAGGTTTTCCTCCTGAGCCGCTGGAAATTAATGTTCCTGGAAATGAGATCCCCTCCTTTCTCACCCTGGGATTTCCCAGCTCGGGGGGTTTCTGTTTCCCTCCCAGATTCGTGTTCTTGTGTCTGTGTTAATTCGCTTTCCCCTTTTCCTACAGCATTTCCAGCCGTGTAAAAACTGCTTCTCTCTCCATTCCCAGCACCTGTTTAGTGAGTGAGCAAGTTTTTATAGGGCAGAGTTTGAAAAACAAATTTGTGATCAGCTTTACACTTCCAAGGAATTCACCAAATCTGGTGGTGCTTCCCCTGAGGTCGGGGTGATGAAGAGGAGGCTCTGGGGAATTTCACTGCCCCTGAATGCCACAGCCCTAATAAGGGACTGCTCTGAGGGGTGGAATTTATGGATTTATATCCATTAGTAGTCTTCAAAAATCCAATTGGTTGTCCTTGCCTTATTTGCAGGAGATTTGAGGCCAGTCTCGATGCCTACTGAGTACAGCTGGATAGGGGAGTCCAAAGAACAGAACATGTACAAGAGGGGAAGCAGAGGTGAGTATTTTTTTTTTCCTCTGCTGTTCTCCAAAATGTTTTTCCTTTGTAACTTAAGGGGCGTCACGAGAAGAAAACCTTTTTTAAAATTTTTTTTTGAGTGTCACAGAGGATGTAAAAGAGCCTGTTTAGTGTCTGTGCTTTTGTGTTTCTATTTCTGAAAATTAAAGCTTTGTATTGGTGGGAGGAATTTAATTCTAGTATAAAAAAAAAAAGATAAACATCAAGGGAAAAATACTTAGAAGATGCAGATATGTGTTAAAAGCAATCAGTTCTAGATCTGCACAGCTCTAGAAAACAATAAATGATGTCACAGATCTAAGGTAACATCCTTTGTGAGCATTTTGATCAGTTTGAATTAAGATTTGGAACAGGAATCAGCAATTGTGCCGTCAGTGTTCAGACCAGCAGTTCTAATCACATAAACTTCCACTGATCCCAATGGGAATTATGAATTTTTGTAAAGAAAAATGATTGCACAGTTCCTTTTTTCCTGTATTTCCTCTGACAAAAAGAAATCGTATGATTCAAAAGAGTATTCCTCAAATAAACAACCATATTGATTGCGACACTGATTGCTGAAGATTTTTGAATATTTTGTTTTTAGAATCTTTTTAGGCATGGTATGTGAGCTGAGAGGAGCTCAACTCGACTCCTAAAAATGTGACCAAAAATGAATGATATTCTTGAAAATCAATACAGGATTTTAAACTACCTTTTTCAGTAAACTTCCATTCCAAGAGAAAATAAATTTCATTTAAGGCACAAGCCTTTCTGATTTATTCCAAATCTGTTGATGTATGTTTAGCTCATATTTCACTGTTGCAGACAGTAACAGACTTGTTGCCTGGCCAGCTCCCATTTTGAAACTGTGCCCAAAAGTGCTGCACTTCTCCTTAAAACTGTTATTCCAGCCTGTCAAGTGCCTTGAAATGAGGATCCTGCCCTCTGGAATGGTCCCAGAGATTCTCCCTGCAAGAGAAAATCCAGCAATATTTTCTGTGTGTGCTCCTGTTCCCCTCCCATGGCAGGGGGTGGTGTCAGTAAATGTGGGATGGAGTCAGGAACAGCCCTCACAATTCCCTGGATATTCCCATGACTTTTCCCACTTTAACAGCCCCGAGTGATGGGGGCCAACCAGAAATGCTCCTCTGCTTGTTTGCTCTTATGAATGTTTGTGTTTGCCTTTCTCCCCCTCCAACCACTGACTCTGAGAACTCGCTGCTGCGGTACCTGAGCGACGACAAGATCCTGGTGATCCAGGAGGAGCCCCTGGGCCAGAAGGACAACAAGAGGGACACGGGCAGGAGGTCCAGGAAAAAGGGCAAACCCCCAGGGAACCCCAGCTACCCCATCAGCCCCTCCGTGCTGGCCTCCACCATGAACGTCAGGCTGGAACCTGGGCAGCAGGACGTGCTCAACTTCTCCCTGGCTGAGAACAACACTGTGCCCCTTTACCATGTGAGTGTCCCTCCATCTCCTCCCTGAACCAGCCATGTTCCCCTCCTGGGACTGATCCTGGCATTCAAATGTTCTCCTCCTAAAATTGATCCAGGCATTAAAAAAAAAAATGTACTCTTCCTGGTTGATCCAGGCATTCGAATGTTCTCCCCTAGGATTGATCCAGGCATTCAGATGTTCTCCCCCTAGGATTGATCCAGGCATTCAAATGTTGTCCCCTAGGATTCATCCAGGCATTAGGGAGGACATGGGGACACTTGAGCATGTCCAGAGGAGGCAGCAAGGCTGGTGAGGGGCTTGGAGCACAAATCCTGTGAGGAATGGCTGAGGGAGCTGGGGGTGTTTAGCCTGGAGAAAGAGACCAAGCCCCAGCTGACCACAGCCACCCTTCAGGGAGTTGTGGAGAGTGACAACGTCACCTCTGAGTCTCCTTTTCTCCAGGCTGTGACTGACAGAACGAGAGGACACAGCCTTAGGCTGCACCAGGGGAAATAAAGATTGGATGTTAGGAAAAGGTAGTTAAATACTGGAATTGCCTGCCCAGGGAGGTGGTGGAGTCACCATCCCTGGGTGTGTTTAAATAAAGATTGAATGAGGCACTTGGTGCCATGGTTCTGTGGAGGTGTTGGGGCATGGGATGGACTCAGCAATCTTGGAGGTCTCTTCCAACCTCACGATTCTGTGATTCTGCGTGATTCTGAGTGATTCTGTGATTCTCTGTGATTCTGTGTGATTCTTAGTGATTCTGTGATTCTCTGTGATTCTGTGATGCTGTGATTCAAATGTTCTCCTTCCAGGCATAAAGGCTCAGTCTTCTACTCCATATTTTCATGCTGTATTTTCCGAGAAAGTTTGACACAGCAATGAGGGTGTCACGACAACTTTCTCATAAGAGTCACCTTTTCAATGTCAGAATCACAACAATTTTCTCATAAAAGTCAGGACAGAACAGGAAAACACAAGGCAAGAGTCATTTGCTGTCAGAAGCTTTAATAAAATCCTAATTACTCAGTCTCACTGAGTTTACTTTAACTTGACTATATTATCATTGAAGGTTCACAAGGATCCCGCACTCAGCCTCTGATAATGATTTATTATACATTAATTTATAAGCTTTTGTATTTCCACTTTGATTGCTGTGTCTTGTAAAAACAGATGAGTTTAAGGGAGTTACTGTTCATTTAAATTTATTTATTTAAATTGCGAATTTAAATCTCTCTGCCAGAGATTATCAGTATCACAAAGTCTGAGCAAAGGATTTCAAACCTGGAGAGAAAAGCAGCAGGCAATTTAATAGGATGAATGAGAAAATTATTATACAACCCTGCAACAAACCCCAACACTATTCCACAGCCTGGTGGATGCATCAGCAGGTTTCAGTCACTTTGGAATTCTGTTGATGATCTGTTGGCCCACCCGAGTTCTGAAGAGGGAGATGAGTCTTTTGGGGTAAAATGCAAATCCCAGCCTTGATTTCAGGACTGAAGTTGTATTTTCTTGCATGGTTTCCATACCATCATGCAATTAATTGATGTGATAAATTAGTAGGATGATATTGTGTGATAATAAATATTTCAAAATACCCGAATGACATAAAATGTCAACTCTAAAGGGGCTGAAGGAAGAGGAGGAGACTGGAAAACAGGAGTTATCCTGGGAAGAGACAACTGTGCATGGAGTGGTTGGTCCACCCTAAAATTCAGAGCCGTCTCTGATCCCAAACTCTGTTTAACGTGCAGTTATTACAGAAGAGGGCACAGGTAAAGTGATTATTCCTGGACTGACAGACAGGTATTAATTCTTTTATCACCATAAATTTTTTTTGAGCGGCATTAAAAAGGACTTTTGCAGTCCTTCAGGAGATAATCACAGGAATCAGAATATCTGAGGCACTTTGTCAACTGCCTTATAAATATACAAGAGGAACTGAGTCGACAAATACTCAGAGTTGCTGACACAGATTTTGTGGGTTCTTGCCAGCACAGAATCATTCACATTAACGTCTTTCCAGTTGGAATACTGAAAGAATTCTGAAAAGCCAAGCAAAAAGATGGGCATATTTATCTTGAAAGAGAGCTACCCAGAACAAAAATGTGAAATATCAAAGAACTTTTCATGGCAGCTTGATAGCAAAAAGAAGAAGCAACAGAGAGTTGTTGTGTTCTTAGATATAAATTTCAGCTTTAAGTAGGTCAGCTCATTTCCTTAATATTTAAAGGTGTTACCAGGATTTCCATAAACATTTTGATATACAAACTTTTTCTGGATAATGAGATTTTATCCTCTCAAGAATCCATTCTCCAAGGCTAAGGTTAATCAAAACAAGACACCTCTAAACCTTACCTAACCAAATCACCTTCAAACAGCTTTTGCTACATTTTTATTTAAAGAGTTGAAAAAACTGGTTTAAATTTTCTTCTTACTTTTGGTCTGTGTTTTCCAGTGGAATGCAAAAGTGCAGAACTGCTGGAATCACATTCCCATTAAATCCTCTCCTCTTAACACATGCCCAGTACAACTTCTGGATATAGATCAAAATTTCAGCTCTGGGAAATGGGGAGGATAAATAGGATTTTCATCATCTTCAGTGAAGGGAAGGTGATAATGCTTTGTAATCTAACAAGGATGGCTTGATGGAAGGAGGGGTTGAGCATCACTTAGCCACTGCTTCATTTTCTAAGCACTTCCATAAATATGTGGCAAAAAAAAAATACAAAAAGGCACTTACTTAACAGTAGTTTAAATTCCCAGACGTAAGAAGTTTTGCAAAATTGGTAATTGCAGAGATTCACCACTGGATGAATGCTTTGGAAGGAATGTTGATTTGGAACCTAAAATTAAACAATTAGCCTGATTTCATAAGTTGCTGGGAGGATGCAGGGTTCCTATATAAAATGGATATTTAGGTAATGCAATATTGGCAGCATGCCCAGAATATAAAATGATGCATGAAGCCATGTTGCAGTAAAATGTTCCTGTCAAGAAACACTGCCCCCTTCCAGGATATATTTATAAATCTAATTTAATTGATATGCAATGCCACAGAACCTAAGCAAGAGTCAATTACAATTAGCAAGGCTGTTATAAATAATTATTAATTAATAGAGTATCTCTTGGAACATGACTTTCTGTGTTTACTAATGCTTCCCTTCTGAAGTGACATCATTTACCAGGTTGAGCCTAAATATGGGCTTACAAGAATGGAGTTACAACCTGAACATGCTTTTATTTTGTATTACCAGAGCTCATTCTGAGGAAAATTAACTTATCAAATAGAGAAATTTTTCATTTTGCATTTCTGACCATAAAACAAAACACAAAAAGACTTGAAAAATCTTCAGGGTTTTACAAAAAGTTATAGAAAACTGTACATTTCCTGCTGCTCAGCTCCATTTTGCACGTTTCCCATCTAAAAAGAGAAATTGAAATTCTCATTCCAGATCCAGTCTGGAAATGCACACAGTGTTCAACTCTGTGGTTTTATTGCCTCAGACTTGCACAACTTTGTGAAGCTCTGAAATTCAATTTGCGGGTTACCACATTAAATTCTCCAATTGGATAATGATCTCTCATCTGGTTATACTTGGTGATAAATGTTCTGGGCTTATTATCTGCAGAGTAATTGGATATTTTGCATTGTAGTATCACATATGAAAAAACTGGAGAATAGATTTGAATTTCTAATTTTTATTTTTTTAAATTTTCATGAATTGGAATTCAGTGCATTGAAAAGACCTAATTTTTAATGAGTTTTAAGAGCAATTCTTTCATTTCAATGTTCCCTTCACAGTAAAACAGAAATAATGGCTGCTTTAGGGTATTCATTGAGAGCACCAGACCAGGAGTCACTTTTTATTTTAAAGATAATTTGATACTCGATGGCATTTTAGGGTCAGTCATTGTTACACAGCACTTTCTAAACTTGCCTTTTATTCCCTTCCTGCCAAT
The DNA here is from genome assembly GCA_025920805.1 of Petroica traversi. Classification (NCBI taxonomy): domain Eukaryota; kingdom Metazoa; phylum Chordata; class Aves; order Passeriformes; family Petroicidae; genus Petroica; species Petroica traversi. The sequence continues at coordinate 3,974,936 of JAHLSL010000024.1, read as the reverse complement.
GCCAGGAAGTTGGGAGCTCATCCCAGTGGCACAGGGAGATGGAAATGCTCTTTAACTGCTCCTGGGGCTGCAGAGGGAGCTTGACAAACCATGTAAAGTTTAATGGGACACGTTGACAATTAAAACCTGTGCAAAGCCAATGCAAATCTGGGTGTTGTGTAATGGGTGCACGCTGGGATGTGCCAGATGTTCCAGATGCTTTTTTTGGGATGACAGGCAGTCTGAGTGCTGCTGTGATAAGTAGAATAATTAAGACAGTCTGGGAGAATCACACGTATTCAGCTGCACTGGCTGAAGGAGGAGCCTTTTATTGCCAATTTTGCAGGAAAAGTGCTCATGTTTTATTTATTCCTTCCTGCTCTTGCAGAAGGAAACAAAACTGTGCTGACAGGGATGAGCTTTGCTTTCTTCAGAGTTTTATTTCCTTTCTGAATTGCTGAATAAATTCCACCTTTGCTTTTTATTTAAGTATCTGTAATACAGGAGGAAATATTTTCCTACCTCGCAGTTATGCTGAGAAATCACTCTGAGGATGATAGTTTGGGTTCTGGCTGCTCAGAGAAGCCAATAGAAGTATTTCTGCCTTCTGTAGCTTCAAAATGAGTCTGTCCAGTTGTACTGATTATAAAATAATATTATTTTTTCATTGGGACTGTGCATGAAGGCTTGAGCTGAAAAGTGTCTTCCTCATAGTTGATGGTGGATCCTTGAGCAGAAATGTCCAATAATGTATTTCTTTAGAGTTCTGTTCAGACCTGATTCTCCAAACTACACCTTTCATTAATCTAGAAACAGCTCAAAGGGGGAAAAGGTATTTTAAAATAAGGTGTTTTACAGTACAAGGGAAAATAAAGGGAAATAAAATGTTAAGGTTCTTTTTAAAAACAATGCCATCAGTTTGTGGGTTTCCACATTCACTCAGAAATGAAGAAATTCAAAACTTCCCCGGATGCAGGAAATAAAGACTAAACCAGACAGCTCTGGCTGTCCCTGGTTTGTGTAAGATCCACCCTTTGCAGAGGCTCAGGAGAGGGGCTGGGTTTGTCTGGAGCAGCTGGGCTGGGATGGACGGGTTTGCCCTGGCCCAAGACAGGAAATTCCTGCAGCTTCCAAAGGTCCAGGCTGCCCTGAATTCCTTGTCTTTGCAGTTGTTTCAGGACACCTGGCACAAAGCAAACACGAGGCTGCCTTTATCAAACACATGCCCTGTTTTCAGCAGTAATTTTGTTCTATTAGAGCCCATTTCAGTGATGATATTCTGCAGTCTTCAAACAAACCACTACAAACCTCCAATGCAAATGAAGCTTTCATTAACCTGCTGGGACTTCGTGGGGAAATTGCCATTTGTAAAACATTCTGGAGTCCTCTGACTCCAGAGAAACACAACACAACCAAGTTGCACTGTTTTGTACTGTTTTAAATTAATACATGAATTTATGCCTTGTTTTTATTCTTTTGCCAGGCTACCAAAAGAATATGTTTATATATATCTGGATGGATGGATGGATGGATAGATAGATAAATAGATATAGATAGAGATAGATATATAGATACACATATAGATACAGATATAGATATAGATGCAGATATAGATGGATATAGATGATATAGTCTAAAGCCAAATTTAACAGTCTTTTGTTCATAAATAGCTACAACTGATATTATTGCTTTGAAAGCTGCAATATTTGTCCTCCAGAAGATGCACCAAATAGAAATCTCTCCCTCATCACACAAATATCATGTCCTGCCGCTGAAAGGATCAATGTGCAAGAGTCCAGCTGAAACATTTTGGAGACTCCTGTGACTTTTTCCCTGCACTCAGTGGCTCAGCCTTGCCCCCTGTCCTTTCCCCTTCCCCAGCAGGAGAACAAGGAGAGGATTTTTGAGGACAGGAGAGTTTAATGACACAAAGGTCAGCCCTGCACAGGGCAGGAGAGCTGTTCCCACAGGAATGGGGAACTGAGGAAGAGGAAGGGGAAGGAATTGGGTGTTTTTCCTGAGCTTACCCTTTGCTGCCTCCCCTGTTCCCCACCGTGCTCAGCATCACCCCATCAGCACGAACTCGAGTGGATCCTTCCCTCTGCCTTCAGTTCATTTTCTCACCTGCCCTCTGGTTTCCCCTCAGCACAACTTTGAGCACCTCAAACTCTGCCCAAATGCAGATTACACTGGGTGATTTCCTGTCTCTGTTATCTCTCCCCTCACCGAGGGTGAGTGGAATGAAAGCCTCAAAGGTCGCTTGTATTTTTAGCTCAGCACGATAATTCTGAAAGTAGATTCAGTGGGTGAAGCATCAGAGAGAGAAGTAAAGCCCCTCATAGCAAGGCCACTGTTTGATTGTTTTGGAACAAACATGATACAAAGAAATCTTCAGGATAATAAATATGTGAGTTAAAGTAGCAGAAGAAATAAAATGTAATTTTTTGTTCTTTTAACTTTTATTAATAATAATTCAGTATCTGAGCACAGAAGAGTGAAAGAACAATATGATAAAGAAGCTTTTGGATCTTTGCATCTGAGTAAATGATGCACGTAGATGGAATGAATCTTTGAATCTGCATCTGAATAAATGATGCCTCCAGATGGAATAAATACATTGAATTTGGCCACTGAGATTAGCAACTCACATTATGAAACTCTTCCAATCTCTTTACCAGCTATTCCAGTCTCTTCCTGGAGGAAACAAGTGAACAACGAGTGTTGAATATTTCACACCAATTCTGCAGCTCTTTATTCTTTTCTCAGTGGTTTATGTGATTTCTTTGCTTAGGAGAAGAAATTCTGATTCAAAGGAACAGGGTTTTTTTTGTTATAAGTTATTTATAGAAGTTTCAGGTAACTGGGACTTTCTGCAGGATTTCCTTTGGGAGAGGAGCCTCAGATCAGCTCATGGGACCAAGAGACCTTTTTGTCCTTTCATCTGCACTCGTGCAAGGCAGAAGCAGCTCCATGGGAATCCCTGGAGCTCCCGAGATGTGGAGCTGACTAAAGAAGGCAGAGAGGTGCCAGTGACCCGAATTTCCCAGAGTTTGTGCTTTATAGTCTCTGACAGCACGACAAGACTTGTGCCTCCTGAGCCTCCCACATGTCTGCTGCTCATCAAAGTGGCCTTGTAGTAAGATGAAGTAAAGTTTTAGTTTAAAACTAGGAAAAGGCAATTTTTTTTCTTTTTTCAAATGTCACAAACTGGCAAGAAGCAACTGCTCAAAAAAAAAAAATATATATATATGGTTGCTGAAAATTTAAATAGGAGGCTTCCACATGTAAGTCACTATCAGCATTGTATCTGCAGGTAATTGCAATTACACAAGGAAATTAATTTCAGCTATAGGTCGATGTTTATAGAAATGCCACAGTTTGGGTGTTTCCATTTGTAGTGTCAGAAATCCTTTATAAAGGCTGGCATTTCAAGCTGGTAACAAGATTGTTCTCCCAAGAGAGCTTCTCTGGGGAGAAAATCAGTCAAATAAAAGGTGATTAATAAGTGACAAAGGTCTCTAGTAATCCTGATAATACTGGTAATAATCTCTGTCTTAGTGATGAGTTGGTCAGAAGCTGAGATTTTTCTTCTAATAAATTAATTATTGATGAACACTTAAAAAGTCATAATTATGTTTTTTATGTTTCAAGTACTAATATCAACAATTTTCTCTCCCTCTGGATTTATTTAGATATTCTTCTTTGCTCTTTTCTAAATTGCAATGAACTAATAATCAGTTATAATAATCCATGAGTTGTTCAATGGTTAAATTACATTTTCCTTTTTCACACTATTATAGAGCTTTTCAAAATTTCCCTGCTACAGACTATGCTTCAGTTAATTAGATTACATTATTCAATATCTTTGGAAATTAATGCTTGGTAATGCAGAAAAATTCGTGGTGTTGAAAGACTGACCTCAAGAAAAATGTGTTTTATTATCAGAAGCAAATTTCTCTCTAGTAAGTCTTTTTTCAGCCTAATATATGCAAGTTCACATCACACCAGTAATTGCTTATGAAATATATCTGATCAAAAGCAATTGGGCAACCACAATCCAATGTGTGATAGAGGTGGGAAATAAATAACTGAGTCCTTACAGCAGTGAAAATTTGTAATTCAGGTGCTGGAAAGAGCAGCCAGAGCAGAGTGAGGGAGCTTTTATTTCAGCTTTGTCAGGGAAGGGAGCGTGGGATGGCTCCCATTTGGGAGAGAGGGAATAAACCCTGATTTGGAAACACTTTGCTTTTACTTCAGGAGCAATTTCAGAAAAGGAAATTAAGAAATAGAATGGGAAACACTGACTGAATTAGTAGTGCCACTTTTAGTTGCTAAAATTAGAAACCTTAGAAGTCAGAGGGATAAGAGAAGGAAAGCTTTGAGCCTTCTGGAAGGAATAAATTCTATTTTTATAACGGAGCACGGGCAGTGCTGCTGTCAAAGTCCTTTTGCTCGCTTGGCCACACAACATTTTCCTGGGCTGTCCCCAGTATTTCCAGGGATGCTCGGGCTGGTTCATTCATGTTTAGCACTGCATTTCCAGCACCAAAACAACATCTCTCAAGCAGATATTCTGCTTTAGCTGCGTGCTGTTAACACTTCCAGTCCGCTTCGAGAAAATGTGAGTATTTCTAGAGGATATTTTCTTTTTTAGAAAAAGTTCTCTGGGCTACATTTCAGCATAGTCTGGGGAGAATTGAGGCATTTATGGCTCTCAGGAAAGCCTGGTATGGTTCTGTGTACTCAGTCCCTCAGTGGGGAGCTCCTGCCTTTGCCTGGTCTCAAGAAGGAATGAGAGAACTCCCTGCTTTTAGTGCCAGGGCTCCATTTCCTTATTTCCCATCAGATAAAGCCTCTTAGCTGAGTGAGACCATCTCTGCTGGAATATTTTAGCTGGAGCCCCCTAAAAGCTGATAACTGGGTCTGTGCTGGGCTCCCCAGTGGCAGGGGAGGCTTTTTGAAGGAGGAGGTGGCAAAAGGAGTTTGTGCCCTGCGGGTTTTAGAGCTGCCTGGAAACTCTGCTGCACAAATGTACCTGTGCAGGGCCCGAGGTGCAACAGCCCCTGCAAACTTCCTGCCCTGCCATTTCTGGGCTCTGAGCTCATCTGGGATTCAGTGTGAGCTGTGATTAAACATCTGCTGCAGGCCCTGAGTGTGGCATTAAAGCACAAACACTGCACTGACTCAAATTATCAGTTTCCTCTTTGGTTATCTGGGAAGGCAAGGATTTTGCAAGCAAAGATTTCTGCATTTATAAACAAATACATATTAATGCTACAATCTATTTGGTTCTGGTTTGGTTTTGGTTTTTTTTGTTTGTTTGGTTGGTTTTTTTGGGTTTTTTTGTAATTTCAATTTTAACTGCAGGAAAAGTCTCCATCATAAAACTTGTTTTAAAGCAACTTAAACTGTCTGGAGATTTTATTTTTAGCCCAAATCAGTTGTTCCTTATTCATTGGTTCATTTCCAAACCTCAGAGGAATAACCAGTGGGGTAGACCAAGTTATTGAAAGCTATGTAAGAATGATGTCAAGGAAAGTCTGTCCTTCTGAAAGTCTGTATTCTACATTGCAATATCTGTTCTTTGCATTTAAACTCCCCTGCAAATATTAACACTTCTGCAAACATCCCAACAAATTTCAGCTCCCTTATTTTAAAGAGCTTTGATCACAACAACACAGCACCTGAAATGAGTTTCTAAGTGCAGGTGCAAGTTGTTTTAAGCATGGTCTTCACTTTAAAAGAACTCTTAGCTAGAAATTGAAACAAGTGTTCCATTTCCTTTGCTTAGAGCCGCAAGATGACTGTGGTTTACCTCTGTCACTGTTTCTCTGTGCCCAGAGCACCAAGGAAGTCTGGTCTTTGGGCGTGCTTAATGCTCTTTATTTTTTCCTACAGAGAGCAGGGGATCCAGTCAGTGGAGATTCTGAAAGGTAATTACTTCTGTTATTCTATATTTAAATATATGCAGAGTATATTTGTGAATTCAACTTGTTTCTTTACTTTTAGAAACTTGGTTGCAATGTTTGAGGAATAAATTTTCAGGGTTTAGAGGTATCAGTGTTAATATAATTTAATAAATGTTCATTTGCTAGCATCAAACATAAATATAAATTACAAAGGTTTGAACAATTCTTCAGATAGAAGTTTATAAAATATTAGTAAAGGAGAAAAATGATGCTGTTATATTGTCCAATGTACTTTTTTACTTTTGAAATTCAGAATTTCAGGCTCATTCTGAGGGTGAAAAACATGATGTGTGTCTAACATGATTTTTGTGACCAACAGGCAGAATGTTTCAATGAACATCTACATTTAATTCAGTCTGTATAAAGTTACTGCTTATATTTGTGGTTGGCAGCAGATAAATATTAAGAATGAGGCCTTCAGTTTGGCCTTTAGGTCTGAATTGAATCAATTTGTTTTAATGAACAAAACAGTGATTTTTGTCTTCCATTTCTTTGCCATTTATGTGATGAAGTATCTTCATGTTGCATCCAAAAGTCACAGTTGAAGAAATGTTTGAAGCTACTTTGTATCCTCGTATCTTCTAATTAAGTTGCATTGCAATCTATTATAATTATTTTTTTTACATTTTTTTCATCCTGCATATGGCCTAAACCTATTTCAGAAGCTGAATAATTGATTAGATTTAGAGTGCCTTGACCAATCTAAAGGATTTACACCTGATGATTCCCTTCAGTGCTATAAACCCCCCTGAATTTCAGCTAAAATCTGAGGTACAACATCATCAGCTGTTGACCATCAAATAAAAGCCACCTCATGGTTGGTTTTTAAGGGCTGGTAGATTTTCCCCTCTTTATATGTGTTTTAAACATCCCAATGCAGCTGCAGTGGTGACAATTTGCTGGTGTTCTCCTGGCATTGCTGTGCATGGTTAAAATGGCATTTCACCAAAAGGAGCAGCACTGCTAGCAGAGATTAAAGTGAGCTACAGATGAAATTCCACCTCATCTCACATCAGACATTCCTGTCTCTCCAGTGCCACCAGCTCATCACCTCAGCTGAGTGTGGAGTTTGCTTTTACAGGGGGTTAAACATATTGATATTTTAATATTAGTGTTTTGTCCCAGTTCGCAGCACCATCCTGGCCGGAGGGGGAAGTGGGTTATCCCTCCTCTCTTTCAAAGTAACAACTTCATTTTTCACCTTTTGCGTCTACCTCTAACACTTGAGTTTCCAAAACCTCCTGTTTTTTGTAAATCTGACTGGTTTCAGTTTCCCAACTCTTTCATAGGTTTTCTTGTCCTATTCTATCCCAAGTGTTTCTCCTTATTTTCAGCCTGGCTGTGCCCTCCCTCAGGTCCTTCCTGCCTGAATTTGTGCATTAGAAAGAAAACCCACATCCTTCCCAGAAACAGCCCCGTGTTTCACCCCTTTGCATTTCCTTCTCCACACCCACACTTTGGTGCAGCCCCACGGAAGAGTTTTGTTCTTTAAAGCCATTTTCTCTTCCCAGAGCAAAGGGTGCCTGGTTTTTCCCAGTGGGTTGCACTTGCTCACTTTGGCAGGGACATTGCAATCCAGATGGAACATCCCTGGTGGACAGGACAGGGCATCTGCCAAGAGACACTTTCCAGGGACATATGACTTGATGAAATTTTGGCAAACTTTCATAGCAAAAGGCTAAGCTTTTATATTCCTTTAGAGAAGAATCGTTCTCCCACACATTTTAGATTTCAGGCCCAATACATTACCTTGTTTTATCTTTTCAATATGCTGAAAAATATTTCAAGAAGCAGAATTAAATCACCTTCCTAATAATCTTATTTAAAATTATTCAAGCAGCTTAAACAAACAAAAAAATAATACTTAGCCCCTAGAGTTAGGCTTTGGAGACCAGAGAAAAACTATGTAGATAGATTGACTTATTTAGGTGAAATATTATTTCAAAAACTGAAAGGGGGGAAATTTAGGTTGGATATACAGATCAAATTCTTTCTTGTGAGGGTGGTGAGGCCCTGGCACAGCTGCCCAGAGAAGCTGTGGTGGTTCCATCCCTGGAAGTGTCCAAGGCCAGGCTGGACAGGGTTTGGAGCAGCCTGGGACAGTGGGAGGTGTCCCTGCCCATGGCAGGGGGTGGCACTGGAGGATCTTTAAGGTCCCTTCCATCCCAAACCACCCTGTGACTCTGTGATTTTTACTGTAAAGGACCCCATAGAGTTTCTGTGGTATTTAATATTACATCCCTTATTTTGAAAAAGCCAGGAGAAGGAAGGTGTTTCTTGCCTGGAGTAGAACTTCCCCAGGCTGCAGGGAACACAAATTTTGTGAGAGCCAGGATTTCCCTGGGAACTCGGAGCTTCTTTAACTCATTTGATGAGGGGAATGTCGAGCCAGCAGCTCTGTCACAGCCTGGGGCAGAGCAGAATTGAGGGATCCCTGCCTGGCACCTCTGGGTTCCTCCAAACTCCCAGCACCTGAGCCCCTCTCTGTGCACAGGGCAGGATTTGTCTGCCCAGTCACACACAAAAAAAGCTGCTCAAAAACACCAAATCTGAGCTCTCTTCACAGCTCCTGTGGCTGGAAGTTGTGATCCCACCCCTGAGCAGGAGTAGTTTAGATTTAGGGAGTCACAGCCCAGCTGGAGGAGGAATCCCTGGCTCTGAGGGTGCAGGGGGTTTTGGGCAGCCTGAGCTGATTTTATCCCTGTTTGCCAGGAGCCTTTACCCGGTTGGAGGTTGTTTCACAGACCAGGAGGTACCAGACACTCAGTGTGGGATCACTGCTGAGCTTTCCTGCAGCCAAACACCTCCCTCTGTGCTTAGCAGGCTCCTCTGGGATCTTTGATCTTTGTTTCACTGTAGGAGAAGTTTTTTTTGCTATTGACCCCTGTGGGTTCTGGCCCAGGTGTGACACTGTGACATCCCTGTGAGTACCTGGGAGCAGATCCCTGCTTCTCTCAGCAGCCAGGCTGCAAGGGGGGGGAGAGGCAAGAAAACCTGCAGCATTCACATGTGGCACAGCTGACATTGGAACACTTTTTCTGAATATTTGCTAAGTTTTTGCTTGAAAACAGTGCTCAGGTTCTTTCTCAAAACACATTTTGTCTTTGTAAACAACTCTTAAAGATGATTTTAATCACAGCCACGGTGGCGTGCTTTGGAAGTTACTTGTTTTTTCTTTGTGGTTAATGCTGGGGAGATAAAAAGAGATGAATATTTTAAAAATAACTTTCAGTCTTGCTTTTTGCTGTCAGCATTGCATGTTCAGATGCACCTGTGCTGCAGAGGCTGCAGGGCTTTACAGGTGCACCTGAGTTGCTGGGAGCATCAACAGCCCAGGGCAGGGAGCTGAGCCATCCCTGAGCCAGGGATTTCAAACCTCACCAAAAATACTCAATAATTCATCCGCAGTGAGAATTTACTTGCTGTGACAGGAAAATGTTACATAAGGGATGGGAGTTCCAGTAACCTAAATGTAAATTCTGCATCAAGATGAGGTGGTTAAAAATGCATTCCTGTGATCAGAAATATAGACCTAAAATCTACTTATGTGTATTAGTGCAAGTTCTGAAAAAAATGGATAAAAGAGAGACCCTTTTTATCCACAGAAATTCCAATATGTGCCCCACAGGTAGGCAGAGAACATCCACAGTCTCAACAGACATTGTTTAAGTCCTTCAGGTTTCTGCCAAACAGGGATAATTCAGAAAAATGTTTGAGGAAATTGTAAGGCAGAAGTATTTTGGAATGAGTCTGTAAATGTAATTTAATTAATAAATTGTAATTAAATCCATTAATAAATAAATACAATTTCTGCTGTTATTTCCTTAATATTTTACCTTTTCTGTGTCATTTATGCAAACATACTGAAATAATTGTTTGTTTTGTTTCTTGTTTTCTGTTTGTTTTAATGGGTATAATTTTTTTGTAGATCCTGCAGTTTGTTTCAAAAGCACAGTTACACATGAAGTATTTAGTAGAGCAACTGTTTAAATTGGTTTGAGAAATATTAGTCCAGGTGCTTCTATCCTGTATCACTGCACATCTTCCCCCCTTCTTTTCCCTTTTGATTTTGTAACAACAGCTTTCCTAAAAATAGACCTGAGGAATAACTCAACCAAATATTATACAGAGCATTTCAACCAGAACATGCAACATACTGGGGTCCCTCTGTGTCTAAATTAATTGGTTCTGCCACTTTCATACAGAAAATTGAGAGAGGAGAAAGGATCAGTATTTCCATCTGTGGGCTGTGAATCTGAATACTTCAGGAATAATTCGAGTTGGGGAGGGGTATTTGATAAGCATAAAATCTTTTTGGCAAACAAGACAAACCTCCTGCACACTGTTGAAAGCCGTTCCCAAGTGAAAAAAATGACACTTGTTGCACCCTGGAACACCTAATCCTGACCTGGCTTCCTGGCCAAGGTTTCAAAAGCCTGGAGCAGGCTGCTCCTGGCACCGGCTCCAAGTGTTTCCCTCACTTTCCAGCATTGCTGCTGCTCAGAGTCTCTGATTACTGCAAGGAGACACGTTATTGTGGCAAATAAAACTTGACTAAGGGTTTTTTAGATACCACCACACGTGCATAATTCAGGCTTTATACTGGCTGAGACAGAGAGTGGAAGCATCAAAAGTGTTGCTTTCCAGATGGGATTGAAAGGAACAGCCCTGAAATTAGGGGGAAATGCCCAGGAGGATGGAACAGCATTGATGGCATTGCCAGGGACAGGCAGAAATGGACATTAATGACACAATCAGCATCTCTCTACTCCCTCCCCAAATGTATGAAGCTGAACTTGTTTGGTTTTTGTTATTTCTTTCAATCCATGTCACCTACAGACATCTCAGAACATCGAAGTCTTGCCTATTAACTTTTAAGAATTTAATTTCAATGTTATATATTTGCCTATTAACTTCTATGAATTTAATTTCAATGTTATGTATTCCATCCCTTCACCACAGACTGGAAATTTTCTTTGCCTCAGGACTGATAGATGTTTCTAATCCATGATGCAGAAGTTGTTTTCTGCTGGTAAATTTGATTTCTCTTAACAATGGAAATGTTCAAATGAGAAAATGCCACTTCCTGTCTTGCTGACTTAAAACAATTGTTGTGATTATGACCAACGGAAATGTAAAAAATGTCCTAAATCCTTTTATTCCTTTTTAATTTTTCCCCTCAGTCACTTTCCCAACTCTACATTCCGTTTCTATTTGCATGACAAATGCAAAAACATCCACAGTTTTAAGAATTTTCCTTACTTTTGAGAGCATGAGGGGAATTGTGTGTTCAAGAGTTTCTGTGCCAGATCAGACAAATCTGCCCCCGATTCAGTGTCCCATTTCCATCATGGCCAATCCTGTTTGCACTGGATGAGGAAAGGCTCTGGTGCTGCTGCCCTGCTTTGGTCTCCAGTCTTCACAGACCTCACATATATCAGAGATAGTATTTTTGCATTTTAAAGTATCAATTCTTGGTATCTGTAGCAAAACGTTACAGAACTTTGTGCTGCAGGATGCTGTGGTTATATTTGGAAATGCACAGTGTGTGTAAGCACTATGTAATCAGATTTTATCTTTTTTCTTTTTTTTTTTTTCCCTGTAGTTATTTGACATCTTTCTTCTCTCTGTCCTAGATATGCAAGTTCTGCCATTGACCATCCAGGAAACACATCCATGAGGAAGGTAATGATTGATAAATGGGATTTAAACAAGCAAAAAATTCCCCAACCATTGAATTCATTTGTCTGTGTTATGAAAGGGCTGAAAACAAAAATCTAGGAATAATTTCCATGTTGAGGAAATTGGCTGCTGCAACCACAGCAGGTCAGGGAGTCTGCAGGACTTTTAGGTAAGTTTAGGAACTTAGGAATTTAGTTAAGTTTAGGAGCCTTGGTGTGGGCTCTGAAGTGCTGGTTTGGGCAGGAGAATCACACACCACGTTAGGCTGGAAGGCACCTCTGGAGGGAGGCTCACCCTGAAAGTAAAGGAAAGTTTTAAAACTCTTACAATACTTAAATAGTACCAATACTATGACAGGGAGACTGAGGACTAAGATTTTCAAATATTTTTGTGGTACCAACTTCAAGGTGCTTTATTTTCAATGAAAAATAGCTGTACATAATTTTATTAGTTTGCTTTTTGCAGTTATGTCATACACAGGACAAACAAAAGAACCTCCATTTGTAGAATGTCAGCTCTTCATTCTGAATTAGCACTTTTTACACTCATCGGGTTGGGCAGGGCTTGGACCAGCCTGGTCCATGGAAGGTGTCCCTGCCCATGACAGGTGGAATGGGCTGAGCTTTGGGGTCCCCCCAACCCAAACCTCTCTGTGGCTGTGATGACTCAACCCTAAATAGTTCTCCCTAAAAACCCCTGAGGTTCCAACCAGTGGGGGCACAAGCAACCAGTTTTGCTTTTCATTTGGTGTTCCTGTGGCAGCACTTATCCTCCCCACTGATCACACTGAGATCTCCTTAATTTGCGTTCATGTAGCCATCCCATCCCAATCCATCCCATCCCAATCCATCCCATCCCAATCCATCCCATCCCAATCCATCCCATCCCAATCCATCCCATCCCAATCCATCCCATCCCATCATTTTTCTCATTCCCCCTCCTGCTGGTTTTGGTGGGGGTGGCAGGGTGAGCTCTCTCTGGCTCTGGCCTCGTGTTGTGGTTTTGAGACAAGAATTGAAACGCTGACAGCCCCACGGACTCTCCCATCATCTGTCTGTCTCCCATGGCAACTCTGAGTCACTCGGAGTTGCAAGTTCTGTTTTCTTAGTGTTTGCCACCAAGTTAATTATATTATAGTGCTTCTTTTATCTCTCAGAATGTGGAGCTCGAATTTTTACGTTAGCAGTGCTAATTAACTACTGATTCCCAAGGTATTACAAACCTTTCACTTTCTTTAGTTTCCTTGTTTTGACTACATTCTATGTGTGCATACACAAAACAGTAAGGATAATTAACCAAGCTTTTTAGAAGAAAGATATTTTTTTGTTTCAGAAAGATATTTTCAGCTCTCCCTGATTTGTTGTGCTATTATTTTTAAATCATTGAAATCATTTCAATTATTTTTAAATGTTGTGCACATTATTTTTAAAACTTTTATATTAAATTAATATTTACCAGTTCCTGGTGGGTATCTCCTCCAGACATTTAATTTATCTTGCAGTTTTTTAAATTTAACCACATCTCATTATAGGGCTTTATTCCACCACGACATTTCTCAAGCCTGAATTGCAGAAAAATTTGGTGAAATCTTTTTCAGGAACACACCTGCTTTGCCCTTTGCCTTTCTGTGGAAAGAGGACACTGAGCAGGTTGTTCCAGCCCCAGCAGCACAGAACTCCAGTTGACACCACTGATCAATATTGCTGCTGGCTTTGCACTACAACACAAACCCCCAGTGCTGCTGAGCCCATTTGCTGCTCTCCCTCAGACTTTTGCCCTTCCATTTTCTGCATTTTGCCCCAATTCCTCCAGCACAGGGGCATTAATCCTTGTCTTCTCTTGAACCGCGAGATGCAGAGATGAAGTGAAACGGGGGAGATGTGCTGTGTCAGTGGCACCCTGCACACACACAGAGCTTCCCTGCCAGAACTGCACATTTTTGTGGCACATTCCTGTCCTGGGGCTGGCTGGGAGAGCAGCCTGAGGGCAGGAGAGCACAGAGAGTCAGGAGCTGCTGCTCCCCACAGAAATTCCACCCGTGAAGTGCTAAATCACAGCAGGGTTACAAACAGGGTCCAAACCACTCCTCCCTCTGCTGCTTTCCTTTAAATTAACCTTTGTCTCTCTGGAGCTGGACTCTTGTTTGCACCTGGTTTTATTTTTTTCTTCAGTTCTTAAGCATTTGTATATTGGAGGCAAATCCTTACCAGTTCTGAGTACTATCCCTGTTTTAGGTTTAAATAAAGAGATGCTTTTAGGTTTGGTTTTTTGGGTGGGTTTTTTTCGGGTTTTTTGGTTTTTTTTTTTATTTGTTCATTTCAGAATCTGTAGCAATCTTCTAATGCTGCCACGAAAACACAAAAGATTTTCTTTTTCTCCTCAGACTTATTCTGTCAATCACCAACCCAAGAAACTTAATTGTTTCTGTGGTAGGCAGAGTGTGATTTTGACATGCCACAGAGCACAGGATTTTGCATATAATGTTTGTGGTGGATATTTCTATTTGAATGCATATTTGTATAATTATTTCATTGATACAACAAACTTTAAATACCAGGCATTTCATCAGCTCATTCATGGGAGTTTGTACCTTTCATTTGCAAACTACTGCACATCTATTCATGCAAAGAATCCTTTAAGGTTTCAATTAATATCTTTTAAAGCGATTTTAATTTGCAGATTTAGCCCAGTGTTGTTTTCTTTTGATGCTGATGACAGAAGAGAAAAATGACAGAAGGGAGATCCTGTGATAACCCTGGAGAGAGGGGTGAATGAAAGCTCTTACATGTTACTGCTGTTACTTGCACTGGTGTTTCATAATTTATTTATTTTTTTCCCTTACAGTCATTCCATTACGCTTCCCTCAGGGTAAAAAGCAGAAAATGGTCAAAAGGTAACTTCTTTCTGTAAACATTTTGGAATTAGAAAATGAGCCTTCTCTGATAATAAGTGATCTGTATCAAAAGTTCAACTTCATTCAAATATTTCTAAATTTGATAGTGAACAACAAAGGAAAATACCAAATTAAAAATACCAAAATAAATGTGTTATAGGTATAATATTGCTTGGGTGAGAGGAAAAATTTCCTTTTTCTTAGGAAGAAGGCAGATAGGATCTATCAGCAAATTGAAGAGAATTTGCTTGTGGAACAAAGAATGATGTTTTATGTTCTCTAAATTTCTTCCCTGTTTAAAAGATGTAGGACAAATGTAATTCTTGTAGCATCATAAACTTGATTTTTCACAGAAAAGTCTCGTATGTTAAGGAAATTTCCTACAGAGCTTTTTTCAGGAAAATAAATGCTATTGTATTTATTTTTTTTAAAAAAGCTGATTTTATTACTATTTAAAAGGCGCTCTAAATTTTTAAGCCTTTTGATTAGGATTCATTGAAATAACATAAAAATATAAATATGTATTCCTGTGCTGTGCTCTTAACAGGATGCTGTAAAGTTAAAATATTGTTCACTTCAGGACAAAAATCATGTAAGCATGTTCATTGTTATGGAAGTGAACAATCTTTCTTTTTTACTGTTTATAAAAATTGGGTTTAAAAATTCCCTTAACTTGACAGGGCTTCTGTTGCTAAAGGGGATATATATGCAAAAAAGTGATGTTCTGAGTTCCAGAGGGAGGGTAAATAAATACATTTTTACCTTGGAACGATGGTGCCCATCTTAATCAGAAAAAAAAATGCAGCCCTGAGAGGAATGAACCCTCTGAGATTAAATAAAGCCCTGCACAAACCTGGCCCTTTTTATTTGGTTATCACAGAGAAACTGAAATTACAAGGCACTGTTGAATTTAGAAATTGCTCGTTCTGAATCTGGAGAGTTTGGTTTGGAGGGTTTTGAATGAAAAATGGAACATTTTCCCCCTTTTCACCCGTGGTGTCCCAGGGAGTTCCCTGTCCAGCGTGAGCAGGAGGCGCATCTCCTGCAAGGACCTGGGGCACGGCGACTGCGAGGGCTGGCTCTGGAAGAAAAAGGATGCCAAAGGATATTTCACCCAGAAATGGAAAAAGTACTGGTTCATCCTGAAGGATTCCTCCTTGTACTGGTACACAAACCAGAATGTAAGTACACAGTGTGCTTGGGGAACCTCAAAATGAAACCTTAAGTTTTGTAACTCTTTAAAAGTCTATTTTTACTGCGTGGTCGGATGAGCTGCCACTTTCATTGCCGTGTCTGGGGCACTCTGGATGGAAATATTTCAACTGAAAATTCTTTTTAAAAATCTCCGAGTCCAACTTAATAAAAGAGCAGATGTTCATGGCAGTCTTTAAGAAATGAATATGTCTGTAGTTAATCCTTTTCCACAGCTTTATTTGGACTAACACAGTGTTCACACTCAGCTCTCCCCAGTTTCAGCTGGGGGGGGATGTATAAAGTGTAACCATTTGTGTTAGCTAAGCATTATGTGAAGCAGATGTGAAAATCTGAATTTGTAAATCTCTTTATCTAGAAGTTATTTTTATATCCATGTTCCTCTTGCTTTTTGCTGAATTAGTCTGGGGTTTGCAGTTTCTCCTGTGTAAAATGCTGTTCTTGGGGAAATTTTCCTGAAAACCACTGGGCCTATCTGTGCTGGTGCAATCTGCATAAACTTAGGGAAAATAACAGAGGGGAGAAGCCCAAAATGGTTCAGTGCTGCTCTTCCATTTGTGAGCAGCATCCCCAGTGCTTGAGCTGAACTTCACAACCTGCTTTGGCTACTGATCTTTTATTCCACCTCTCCCATTTCCTTCCACAGGACGACTTTAGTGGCTTGATTCCCCTCAGTTTTTGTGGGTTTTTTGCTGTTCAGGCTGTGGGTGATAAAGGTTTTGTGTTGTTTGACATTTCCGTGCCAGGTGGGGGACACAGCCAGTGTCCCCCTGGAGCTCAGGCTGTGCTCAAACCCAGCCAGAATTCACCGTGCCCTTGTTATGACCTTTCAAAAACCTGCCTGGTATTAATGTCTCCCTGCTTTTCCTGCTGGATTCCTTCAAAAGAAGCCAAAAGTGACAGGACACATTCCCTGGTTATTACCTCTCCATTTAATCAGAGGTGACCTCGCCAAGGAATCTCCTCAGGGGCTCTGAGCAGGACACGTGGTGTGACAGCTGGGACTTTAGAGAGATCCACAAACAGCTGGAAAATGGAGATTTATGGTGAAGAATCTGAGAGCTCTACTTGTTTAGGTGCTGCGTTTGGGGCTGAAAGGTTTTCTGGGATCTTCAGCAAAAGGGGGTTGGGATGGCTGTGCCTCCTTGGAGGAATTCTTCATTTAGTTACCTCATAAAGGTTATTTACATGGTGTGATGAGCTGAATCCATTTCACAGGAAAAACTGTGTGCAGAATGCATTCAGTATTTCCTTTGGCTGTTCTTTGTATAAAACCCAAACAGCTGCTGCTCATTTCTCTCTCCTTTAATTCTATGTTCTTTTTCAACTTTTTTTTTTCTCATTCAATAGGATGAAAAAGCAGAAGGATTCATTAGTTTACCCGAGTTCAGGATAGACAGAGCAATTGAATGCAGACGAAAACAGTAAGTAAAGTGTCAATTATGCTGATAAAGGATTGCTCTTGCAAATTTGCTATTCATAGTACTGAACACTTGCAAGGTCCACAGAAGGAACTGAGAAAAACCTTGAAATCTGTAAATATAACATCACAGAATCCACTTAAACTTTAGTATTTCTCTTTATTATAAAAGAAGCAATGTAATGTAAATTCCATTTACTGGATTAAAATGAATTGAATAACTCTTTAGCCAGCTTGCCAGATAGTCCAGTTACAGCTTCAGTTAAATAAGTAAATCAAAAAGCAATGAATGCTTTAGTAAAGAGATAAAACTTTCTCAGGTTTCTCAGGGCCAAGTCTTCCCATAGGAAATGGAATAACAGATATCATAGCAGGGGATGCTGACTATAATCTTAATTTTCTCTTTTATGGAGGAAGCTTTTCATACCCAATATTGTGTTGCTCTCAGCTGCTAAAATATTTAGGTTCCATATGCAAAATGAACACTGCATTATTGCTTATGTGCATACTGCTACATTCTGCTCCACTAAAACCATATTATAAGCTTTCCACAATTAGGGAATATTAAATAACAGACACTCATTGGAAACTGCTTCCAAACAGTGTTTGGACTGCAATCAACAGGTTTAAGAACAATTCCAATGCTTTGAGAGTAGCACTTTGCTGGTGTCTCCTGAGTTATTTGTATTTGTCTTCTGTATGCTTTCCTACTTTTAAGTAGACTTTTCCTGTGCTTTTCCAATGACTGAAAGCAGTGTTGGTCTGAGGAAACAAGTCCTACAACTATGAGCACATGTACAATAGAAATATTGAAGGTATGAATTACAAAAGAGGCTGCTCATCAGAAAATCAAACCTCTCCAGTTGCCTGTTCTTGTCTGGGATATTATTACTGTGTCAGAGAAGTACAAGACAGTGCAATTTACACTTCTATTTCTCCTTTCAGCTGAGGGTATCACTGTAGAAATTAAACATGAACTGAGCACTATAAATACCTCAGAGCAGTGAGTAGATATTAATAATGATATTGAACAAAAATACAGGAAAAATAATACCCTTTTGTTAGAATATAAAGCACTTAACAGATTTCGGTGAATTAACCAAGATCAAACAGAAGGTCATTGTGCACAGCTAGAAATAGCTTCCAGAGCTTTCCTCAGAGCATGAGAACACAATCCCTCAGAACTCAGCTTACAGAAGGATTTCTGAAGGGTATATGCACAGGGAAAAGTCCGATTAACTAAAACTTTGCACACGACTGAAAGCTGAGAACCTCCAGGCTTTGAATCCTTCCAAAAAAAGGCAGGTCCAGAGGTAAAACATAACTAAGATGTTCATAGTATATTCCCTTTTTCCCTGAGCTGAATTTCCATTTGGTTTCTTCCTTCATGGATTATCATTGATGTATTTCCCCCATCACAAAAACTGCACCTTGCATTGGCCACTGTTTTACCTGGAAGTGAGTGCAGTGAAATTCAGTATATCCAGCACGTGGGAATGGAGGCCCTGCCTGTGTCCAGCCAGCTTCAGCCCCTGTGAGCCCACCTGGAAACATTTACCTGTCCTCTCCTGGGCTGTCCTACAAGGACAGGAGTGAGCATCATTCCACTGCCTGATCCCTCTGGAAAGCCAAAATCACAGTGCCAGCTTTCCTTCAGCTCTCCCCAGAGCAGAACTAAGAACATTTTGGAGCCCAGTTTGGATTTCCCCTCAGATCTCTGTTATTTTCAGAGCTATTGATGTGAAATGTTCAAACCCTTTTGAAACTGAAGGGTTTGAAGTCTTACTGGGATAATTAATGGATTTCTCTCTCCCACTGCTCTGCTCCCCAGCCTGCCTGTTCCTGATGTCCATGGCTTCCAGTGATGGAATAGCCTTGAGAAAGCTTTCACAAGAATGTAGATAATTGAATGCATTATTTGCCATGGTTTGATGATTTGCCTCAGTAATGCATTTAATGAAGATACCCTGATTATTGCAGGCACCATGGCATTATGTCAGGCTGGTTCAACTCTCCAGGCTATGGCTGGACGTGCAGTGACCCTGTCCCTGTGAAAGGAGGCTTTTTGCATTGCCACTGAAAAAACTTTCCACTGCTTTTAGGCAACACCTGCACCCTCCTGATTAAAAGGGATCATAGGGTATGAGAAATTATAGTTATTTGAGTTTGAGTGCTGTGGCATAAAATGAATATCATGTTATTTTCAAAGATACTAATAATTATAATGCCCCGTGTTGATGCTGATCCCCCTTAATAAAGATTAATTGAGCCACAGGTATAATTAATCCTTATCAACTGGTGCTTTGCCTGAACCTTCAACAATTTCCACCTAGTGAAAATTCTCATTGCCTAGTTAATGCAAATTTGGGTCTTAAATTTCTCATGGATATGCCATGGTGTTGGCACTTCCTATTGAGAGTGTGCAGTCAGAGCTCTGTACAAATGTCATTGTTCTACAGGCAGAGGTGAAGGAACAGCTCAAATGTTAAAACAGTTTCAGTCATTTTATTCCTTCTGAAAAGATCTAACAGCCTTTGCAGACAGCAAAGCCCCCTTGAGCCACCCCTGGGACCCCACAGGGAAGAAACTCCCTGGGCTGTGTTTCCTGGAGTGCAGACAATGGATGGAGGGATTATTCCTTAAACTGGCACCTACAACTCCACATCTTGATTATTGCAGCCAGCCTGGGGCCCTCCAAACCAAGCCAAATGTAAATATATAGAAATCATTCTTCTGAATTATTCACTCCAGCTCCTAATGCTGGAAATGTATCTAAACATTCCCGAATGATAATCTTAGTGACACTGCTGGGAGATGAAGATGGATTTATTGTTGTGTTTCGCAGCCCTGACACGGAACTGCAAAAGACTGAAATCACAAGTCTGTGCAGAATTGGGATCTCCATTTCATTGCAATAAAGATCTGTTTTCTGCACCCTGCAGATGTGTAACAGTGCAATGCATTATTGCAGCTTTAATGTTCATTATCTCAGGAAATGATCCCAGTGTCAGGCAGAAAGATCTTAAGGAACATTCACACAGTGACCACTCAGGGCTGTTTGCAGGGGCCTGGCACACGGGAACTCCTTTGCAAAAGCAGCCAGACCTGCAGCATTTATCTGATTTAATCCTGACAAATGTCTGCTCTTTCTGCATTTTATGGCACATTCACAAGTTCTGCAACAGCTGAGCCAGGAGCGCTGCAGACAGCACCTGACCTGCTGCTTATTCCTGATTTCGCCTCCCTTAACTGAGGCTGGGTTTCTGTGAGAATGAAATATTCTAATAATCACAGGATCACAGCCTGGTTTGGGTTGGAAGGGACCTGGGCAGGGACACCTTCCACTAGAAAATGATCCCCTAATCACAAATTTCATCACATTACAAGAGCACAGTGGAGCCAAAAGAAACTCTGTTTATCACACTAACTTTGATTCATTACAGCATTGACTCGAAACCCCAATATTGGCACTTGAATGACTGTATGTGTTTAAATTTCCTGTCTAGGAAAATAATCCTATTTACAAGCAGAAACTCCATCATGTGATACTCTCTCAGGATTAGCCAAGAGGATTAGGATCTTTACATCCACCACTTAATCCTCTCCAAGCCGAGCCAATCTCACTGGGAGATGCTTGGGCAAGTGGAGCAGGAGAAGGGGCAGATGTTGCAGAGGGCTCAGACCAACAGTGAACTGTGCAGGAGTGTTTGTTTAGTTATGATTTTCTATTTTGAGCCTTAAAAATGTAGCCTTGCAAGGAATTTCTGTTGAAGGCACAGAATTTGCCAATCTCTGTGTAATTAAAGATGTGCCATGCACTGCTCTAATTCATGAGTGTCTAAAGGCACACAAAACTATTTCACCTTTCTTACCCACAGCTGATCCATAGAACCAGCTGGAGTTGCTGGCATAGGGGGATTAAAAAGTTCAACCTCAAAAGCAGAAGACAGAGTGATGAGAATTCTTGACACTAAAATCATATCATACTAATCAGTTTTTTAAAAAGCATAAATTTAATCAGAGCGTAATTAAAACTGCATTTATATAATGATCAAAAGAGAGATAATTAACAGGCCTCTGCCATCTAGTGGGCACCAGGAATCCCTGTGTGGGATTTCACAGCCACTCTCTGCTGTGAAATTTATTTTATTTATTTATGCTCTTTTATTTGTAAAGCACCAGCAGCCAGGGCAGGGAGGTTCTGCAGTGGAAATTATCACTGTCCAGATGCCAAAACAACACTTAAATACCTCTACAGCCTCCTTTTATGGAAGTTTATATTTAATGATCACACTCTGTGCGAAGATAACCTCACCCTCTATATCCCTGATCTCCTGGAAAAGGAAACAGCACAGAAATACAACTCTGTAAGACTTTTATTGGGAAAGCTGTTGCTGGATGCATTTGTATTAATTATATATATATATATATAAAAATCACTGTGCCCAGGTGAAGCTTCTTCAGCTTTCATCTTGTCTTTGAAAACTGCAATAAGTCATAGTAATTAATAAAACACTCATTTGCATTAAAGCTATTAATAGTGGAAACGTTGCATCACAGGTTCTTCATAATTCCACGTGTAATGATTCCTAATCTAATTCTTACATCTGGTAATTACCATGTAAATGTCAGCATTTTAACATAAATGTTATGAATGATAGCGTGGCATTTTTTTAACATTTGCCAGCTAATCAAATTAAGAGTCTTTAATGCTGGGACCTTGCTTTCCTTGATAGCAAAACTCCTTTTCATTATAGCCACACAAAAAAATTTGTAAAAACTGTGATTATTGCTCTTAGCAGTTTTCAGCTGCTCAGCTGAGGGAGAGCTCAGGGATTAGACCACATAAAAGCATTAATAAAAAGCATTTTATGGGAGCTATAATCACCCATGCCATCTGATTATTATCTATTATTCCAGTGATTTCTAGCTCAACTTGGCAGGCCTCTGCATTTCTTTTTGTAGAACACAAAAGAGTCATCTAAATATATGAGAAGAGGTGAGGGGATCAAAAACTTATCCCTTCACCTGATCTTTGGAATACAACTAAGATGTACTTGAATATAATCAATAAGACTTTCAAATTCAAGAATTTTTCAGATGTAGAACATCAGTGGTTATCAGAAGGATTTATTTTTTTAAGTCATTCAAGATCTTTTGAAATTTTTACAAAGTATGAGGCTGACAAATGTAGGTGAAATCAGATCAGGAGGAATCCATCTCTATAAATTTAGGCAGCAAAATTCAGACTGAAGATTACAAATGCCTATGAAACCTGTAACATGCTGAAGAATCGTAGAGCAGGTGAGGCTGTTGTGTTTGTAGACAAATTGTTTGAAAGAAAAGGTGCTTTTTATTCTTTGTGCTCTTTTTATAGTGCCTTCAAAGCATGTCACCCCAAAATAAAGAGCTTCTACTTCGCAACCGACTGCCTTGAAGAGATGAACAGGTGAGTTCTGTGTGCTCTTTGTTGTGGGATGTTCTTTATCCTGGTGCTTCAGTATTTCATCTCACACAGGAATAGGCTCCTGGAGCCTGATGGAATGCTGGCTCATGGTGTTCTCAGCAATTAGCTTTCCATTAATTTCAGTGAATACTTTACATTCTGTGGCTCACTCTGCTGACATTTCCTGCCCTGACACGTCTTGGTTCTGCCAAGGAAAGCTCCTTGTGTTGGTCTCATCTGTGTTAATTAGAATTTTCTCTCTTGTTAATGGGCTTAAGGTTCATCCCTCTTGTGATGTTTTGTTGGTAAAGGCTGGAAGTCTTAGTGGGATCAGTATTTCTGGTGTATAAAACAGTGAAATGAAACAGTGCACCCATTCCAAAGCTCATACAGAGTACACCCACGTGGTGGGATGTGTGTGTGCGTGTGTGCATACCTATATATATGTGTATGTGTGTGTATATATATATATACACACAGATACACACACACACACACATATATATATATATTCCCTTTCCAATCCCAAGAAAAACCCCCAACAACACGGCAAATCAGCAGTAATTAATTTTATTCACCACATCACTATCCCAACACGGAGCACAGCCAAGCAAAGTTCCATTTTTGGTGTTGCAGTGAGCTTTTAAATGTCCTTGGATGTGCTGGGAGGACATTCCAGTCTTCTGACTGGACAAAGCCCTGGACAACCTGACCCAGCATTAAAGCTGTGGGAGGGTGTGGGAACAGACACCTCCTGGGAGCTCTTCTAACCCAAATTACTCCGTGCTTTCCTTTGTGATTCAGTGGCCAAGGCAGAGGTTGGGTGAAGGTGGGACGGGCCATAGATCCCAAAAGGCACAGTCAGATGTCCTCCCTCCTCCTGTTACATCAGAAATTTGTTTATTCCCAGCTGAGGTGGAAAGCACGAGGACACCTGGGACAAGGTCACCGTGCTGGGAAGTCTTGGATCTTTCCTGGCACAGATAACTAACTTTGAAACAGTAATTTTTGATGTTTGCCAGCTTGGAAAGACAGGTACAGCTGGGTTTTGTCCTTTGGAATACTAAGGCCTAAACATTATTGTTTTATTGAGTGTTTATGTTCTGTGGCTTACCCAGCCCTTGAGGAAATTGTTGCTGTTCAGGCCTGTCCATCCTCCACTGATGAGCATCATTTATCAGGAGTGGGACACTTTGAGGGTTTAAGTTTTCGCTGAAAGATATTTTTTTCAAGGTGGTTAATGTTTCATTGCTCAGTTCTCTAGTGTGGTTCAGGTTTGTTTGGACATAACTGAAGTGAAGATGTTTTGCTGGTTTAACTCTGCCTGGTCTTGATTTCAGCTGCTGGGGTAGCTCTCGTTTGTTGAAGTGCCATTGATCATATCTATAAATGATACATAAAATGTTCTGACTCAAGGAAAACCAGGAAGCCTTGACACACGCTCAGTGAGCTGCTTTTACAACATCCATTGATTTTTCCATGGGGAGCCCAGGAGCTGCCTGTATGGCAATGAGGCCTGTGAGCAGCTGGGAAGGTGCCAGCATGGCTTTCATACCATACAATCCTTCACATCATTTATTTTGGAATTAAAAGAGCCTTTTCCCTGAGTTTTTTGGGAAGAAGGCAAAGGGTGAG
Source organism: Petroica traversi (assembly GCA_025920805.1). Taxonomy (NCBI): domain Eukaryota; kingdom Metazoa; phylum Chordata; class Aves; order Passeriformes; family Petroicidae; genus Petroica; species Petroica traversi. The sequence goes on along the minus strand of JAHLSL010000024.1, from coordinate 3,950,700 downwards.
CTCTTACTTGAAGTATTTTGTACAGTATTCTCCCTTCATGAGTGATGTTCCTGCAGAGCAATTGGAATTCACTCCCCACCCAAATGATGGATAACTCTGCTACCTCTGTGAAATCCCTGGGCATCCCTGCAGCTTTTACAGCTGCCTGGAATTCCTTCTCCCAGAGAGCCTGTGGGAAACTGCAAACGAGGAAGCAAGACTCAGAGATGAAAAATGTGTTCAAAATACTGATTTTACAAATCTTTCTCTTCCCATCGAATTGCCAACTCTGTAATGTGAGGAACTCTCCTACTCCTGTTTTCAGCACAGAATTTAACTGGATTTTCCCTCCTGATGGAAGGGGGAGATCCCTCATGCTGAAAACTGAAGGAGTCCTAGCACGGAAAGGAACATTCCTCATTCACTATGAGGGGTATTTTATCCTTTCTCCAACTGCCTGCACCACCAGCTTTTGTTTTAACCCTTTTCAGAGTTTCTGATCTCAGATTCACTGCTCATTAATTTTTTTAAACTCTGGAGTATTTTGACCCCATATTGCTGGAGGAAGAGCTGAGCTCCAGTGGGTAGGGAGGGATTATTCTGTAGCAGACCAGGGCACTCAGCTGGGGCTGACTTTTGCCTGCTGTGTTACTCAGGTTTGCAAAATTCACGCTCGTGCTGTTTTGTCAGGTCTTACACGAGCAGAGCCGTGTTCTTAGAAATGAATTAATAATGATCTTGATGAGCTCATCTCTAGCTTGGTGCTCCGAGCCTGTTAAAGGCCTTATTTCCCAGAAGTGCTTCATCTCCTACCATACCACACATAACCTGTTTATGACTTTAATTAGCATTGAATTTAATATTCGGTTGTTTTGCAATATCTACTTTATTTAAAACTTACATGCCATTGAAGTCTGCAGCACAGTGCATTTGCAATCTCATCGTGGACTCTGAATATTAAATTTTTAAAAGTTTCTATTTTAGACAGAATAATTTGATCTCATTTGATTTGAATAACTGGGTTAACTTTGCAATTTTAATAACTCTCATAAATCTTTTGCGTTCATTCAAGAAATATAACAAAGAGTTGCTACTGAAACAGAATGATGTTTGATTTTCATAGGGGTCACTCCTATATTTTCCAAGACCTGAAAGATTACAGCACAATATTTTTCTTAAAATAGAATCTGCTTTTACTTGTGGAGTATAACTAAGTGAGTTACTCAAGATTTTCCCTAAATCATCCTGTTTATTACTAAAGTTAATTCAGTTTTCTCCCTCAAATTTCAGGCATGTTGGTGTCCTTGACAGGTCTTGGCCAAATGAGATGGTGAGCCAGGATTAACACATCTTTTCCAGTTTCAGTGTACTTTGGCTCCACTTTATATAAACTAACACCTAAGAAAAGCTCTTGGCAACTAAAATTCCAGCCCTGAACCCCTGTTAGACATTTTCCCTCTTAAACTGGACAAGTGAGCAGGAGATTGTCAGATGTGTCTGGCCTAATTTAACAGCTCTTTATCAAACAGAGCTGAGTAAGTTGTTACAGAGCTCTTCCTCTCAGCTCCTTTCCTGATGAAAAGCCAGGAAATAATTCTGCAGAACATGAAAGGCACTTTTCAGACAGAAATCCCTGAAATGGAGGTTCCCAATGGCATTGTAAATAAAGATAAAGGGCAGGTTTTCCCTTCTTCCTTTATGTTCCCATAAACTTGTTTCAAATCCATGCCCGAGGCCACGTCAGCCCTCTAATTTATTGTTCTCACATAAAAGCTCCTAAGTGCAGCACAAGTAAAATAATTTCTGATCAGAATGAGCTGCAGGCCCCAAGGACTGGGTGAAACCACGATGTTCACAGGGTGCCAGTGGAGCTGCTCTGCACCAGGAATTCCTAGAACTGAGCTGGAATATTCCAAATCTCCTTTTCTGGCTCCTCATTTCTAAGATTTCTGAGTGATTGACTCAAGACTTGTGAGGTTCTATTTCTCCCCTCGTTCTGAGCCCCACAGGCTGATGGAGTTTGCACAACTGTGATTTTCCAGCACCATCCAAATCAGCACTGGGAGGAACTCCTGCCTTGTGCAGGAGGCAGGATCTGCACTGGCTTTCTGCACCAGTTTAAATGACAAAATTAACTGAATCAAATCCTGCTGTAAGTAACAGCAGGGTGAATTGATAGAGTTCTTCTGGGAGCCGAGCAGCTCAGCTGCATTTCAGAGAGCAGATTCAGTGATTTAGTGATTGCAGCCTGGTGAAGGCAGTGTCACTGCCCATGTTGTGATGCTGTGCTGGAGATACTGAGTTAACTCTGCCAAATCTGAAGATTAAGTGATAGAAATAAGAAATTCTAGAAATAAGCAGTAGAAATAAGACATTTCATCATAATGAAAGAGCCAGATATTTAACAGCATTATTTGGCCTACTTAAGCTGGTTTTATAAAAACTATCTGGAAGCAGAATTACATAATTTCACATGTAAATCATCCCATTTCTTAAATAAATTCCCCTCTAACCCCCGAAGCCCCACCCATACTTTAGGCCATGCTAAGCTCAGTTTTCTTACTTTTAAAGAAAGTTTTCTTTCTCCAGAGCTTTCTTTTGGGCCAACCATTTGGTGAAAGCTGGGGTAAAACTTTGAATCAGAGTAAAGAGAAGTTTCACTTGAGTGAGTTTATGTGGTGGTTTTCATAGATTTCCTTTGGGTTTATTATTGGTCCTGTATCAAATACCAGCCTATCAGTTATTGTGTGCTTTTATTCTCTGTGATACCCGATCATATTTGTACAGTAAAATGCTGCTTCCAGAAGGGTAATTTATTTGCTACAAAAGCAGTGAATTTCTTTTGTCTATGACCCACTGGGGAAAACAAAACAAAAAAAAATTCCCACACTAAACCAGACTTCTGAGTAAGAGGCATAATTGTGCATTTGTCTGACAGAGGAAGGTTAAAAAAATTTTTAAATCATTAAAAAATCTCATTAAGTGCATGAAGTAGATGCACAAGCAAAGAGGGCACGGATTGGTTCACTTGTCAATTCTTAAGCTGTCTCGGGCTTTTTTCCTGTTTTTCCAGCCTGACAAATCTAAGAAGACAATGCATGAAACAAGATCAACAGTCATGTCAAATTATCAAATCAGAGTTTATCCCATGAATGATTTTGCTTAACAAATGCCAGCGAGTGTGACAAATCCAACAGCAGAAACAGAAGCTGCTGGGGGTGATACACAGGCACAGATGAGCTCATGGAGAAGGAGCTGCTCAGAGTTAAATTTCACCAGGAGATGGTTTGGGGTTCTTTTGTGTGGAGGAAAATCAAGGCATCGTTTCAGCCACCTCTAATACAGCGCCCTTTTTTCTCTAAAATGAATATATTACCTACGTAATCATAGAAAATAGTGAAAATAATGTGCCTTAGGAACTCAGATGGGAAATGCATTGATTTTTCAGGTGTTCAGTAAGAAAGGCTGGTCAGAGAAGTCAGCATAACAAATATAAAATCAATTTTTAACTCTAATTCTGTATTGCAAAGAATTTTACTGTGAATTCTGGAATCTGATTATCCCAGTGATGTAAAAAAATATAATACAAAACTTTCAATCAGAAATTAAATATAAACTGCACTGAATAAATTCTATGTAGAAAATAAAGGATTCAAGGGAATCTCTATATTAATAGACTTAACTTGATTCAAGTGAAATTTAACCTCCACTTTAGTTCTAGTTTTTCCTTTAAACCAAATTAATCTCAAATGTAGATGCAGTCTCAAGAATGAAGGAAGATGGATTTCTGCACTGAAACATTCCTAACACAAAGCTGAGGTGATGTACAAGGGCAAGACTTAGCAATGAAAAGACAGGAAATATATTTTATTTATTCTATCCGTTAATGCCTGAGGATTTCAGAGACTTAATTTTTAGTGGAACACTTTTTAGAGAGAAATAGTGAAAGCGATTGGATTTTTTCTTTAATTTACACCTTTTCAGGACATGTCATTCATTTGCATTTTCATTTGAATTAAATGGTTTCCTCTATAACCAGCCACCTGGTATGTGCAGTAAGTCAGGATATTAGCAAATAAAACTTGTCTGGGCAGAAAAGAATTTGTTCCTCACCTGTTCTCCATGTTTTTATGGAACAATTCTAACTGTAATCTAAAACTTGTAACTTTTCAGCCCTTTTTTATAGGGAGGAAAAAAAGGGTTATCCTCTTGCCCTAGGTTTTCATTCTCCTACATTAAACAAAAATAGTTCTCTCAAATTTAGGACAATTGAGATTGTCCAGGTTGTTTAATTTTTTTATTTGTGCTTTTTCACTCCGGACTGTAGGAAGGAACAGCCAAGGGGGTGAGGGTGATGCCACTGTGCAAACTTTAATTGCCCCCACTCCCAGAACTTCCCACTGACCTTGGGCTGGCTCAGCCCTTGCTCAGCAGGAGTAAACTACAACAGCCAGGAAACAGAAATGGATTAATTTGTACATTGAGGAATGGCATATTCTTATTTTTCATGCAGTGTTAGGACAGCAAAGCAATGTGCAGTTGTTTCCCATTGAACATTTCCCAGTTTTTCTGTCAGTAAGTGAATATTCTCCCAGCTGCTGACAATTCCAGGCATTTCAGGCATGATTCACTCTGCAGTATCAGGATCTGACTTTTGCAAAGCTCCTCAGTTCCTCACTGCCCTGGTGCCTTCTCTCATCACAGCCCGGGCCCGGGGCAGAATCAGACTCTCAGAGAGGCCCTGGGCTGTAATCCTTGGGTAATAACCAGAATTATCTCAGTAAATTTAACTTAAACACTACCAGGCAGCTCTATTTTATCCCAAAGCAATGGCAACAGTGCCTGTTTGTAACCAACAGAATTAATTAAAGCCAAGTCTGATTTATTTAGAATTTAATTGAGACAAAGTACAGAACTTACTTGAGCATTTTGATGACTTTACTCGAGGCTCACCTTTCCCTGCCTTTAGTTCACTGGAAAACAGGCAGGAAAAAACAATTAACCCATTTCTTGGTTCCCCTGTAGGTTGTTACAACGTGCCTTGGTAAGAGAGTGATTATTTCTTATGGGGATTTGTACAACCCTGCAGGTAAAACGTTGTGGCAGAGGATCTGTGGGACATTTAGTGCTGTTCCGTGTCATCACAATTTCCATCCAGAATGCAAAGCCTGTGCTCTGCTGGGTGGCTTAGACTCTGTGTAATATCCTGGTTAAGTTGTTTAATTATCAACAGGAAGGAGTTGTTGAAATTATCCAAGTAAAAAGGCGGGATTTGGGGGGAGGTCGAGGTACAGTGATGGGCAGGTGGGATCCCAAAGGTGCCCCTGCCAGGGCAGCCCAGCTCTCCTGGTGACCCCAGGGAAGTCCAAGAGGTGTTGGGACACAGCTCTGGATACCAAATGAGCACTGCAGGCCAGGAGCAGCATTCAGAGCCCTGCAGTGCCTGTCCTCAGTGGGATGTGCATCCTCAGTGGGATGATGTGCATCCTCAGTGGGATGTGCATCTTCCATCCCTCGGGAATCCAGCTCTGACAGGAGCTTCCAGGGCCCATCTCAAACCCAAATTTGCCCACAGGACACCCAGGGCAGAGTTCAGAACCAACTGCCCACCTTTCCAAGCTCTCCACCAAGAGCTTTTTATAACTTCGGCTGCAGTTTTTGGAAAATTGAAAGTGGTTTGCTCATCAGGGAAATTCATCAAGTTTATGCAGGGTTCCTTTCGAACTGAGTTTGCATTTCCTTGGGAAATAAAAAAAAAACTAACTGTAGGAAAATGAGCTGTAATCTCACCACTTGTATACCTCCTGATTAACCTCGAAAACATTCACTCATGCTTTTTTTAAAAACATAAAACCTAAAATGGAGATTTTATTTCTTTTATCAGAAGAGATTGTGTCATGATAAGCCACTGAATGTCATCAGCTAACCCTTTACGTTGGCTTGACAAAGAGCTGACTCTGAATTGTGGTAAATGAGGTAAGAAAGTCCTTGTAACTCTAGCTGGGGATGATCTTGGCCTTTGGAAGAGAAAAGCCTGAGCAGCCTTAGAGAAAGAAGATTAACTTCAGCTAATTCCAGATCTGGCCACTGAGGCCATATGTGTAAAGCTGACACTCTGGGTACCCTCAGAACATCCCAGGCCCTGGAAGGTCAATCCTAACACTTCTGTATTTGCTTCCAAGATCTGACACCCTCAAATCAACAACGAGCAACAAAAGGCATTTTGCAAGAAATCTAAGACAATATAAATTTCCATGCACTGACCACACAAGTGGCTGAGTCTGTTTTAACTTGGAAAATGGTAATTAGTCCTAATTTATCCTTGGTGCTTAAGCAGAACCTCAGTTGAAGGCACTGAGCCATCCTGCTTAATTGCCAAAGGCATATGGCAAAGTATGACTAAAACTATTTTGCTCCAGTGCTAATGAGTTTAGAAATTGGGGAAGAACTGATGAAAAAGTGGTGAATACAAAGGCTTAATAACAAGCAGGGAATGATGCCTTTGCCATTCCTGCAATAAAGGATCTGCCTGGCAAGGGAAACAAATGCCAGGCGATCAAGGAGCCGTTTGCTGAGGGAAATGATGCTGGTGAGCACTGCAAAAGCTCTTCTGTAAATGTGTTAATCCATTTGAAATGTACTTCCCTCATGATAAAGATGAGCTATTGCCGTGCTGATGTGAACAAGGGCTGTGAGCAGTCCTAACCCTGCAGTTGGTGTTGGGGAAAACTAATCACCATTTCCATTTTCATCTCCAATTTGCTCTCTTCTGGCTTAATACTGAGAGGCGAAGCAATATGATTGTACAGTTCTTTATTTTCATCGTTTTGCAAGTAAATTAAACCCTCTCCCAGCTCCCTGTGAGGAGCAAACGTTGTTGTCCCCTTTGGCTACTTGGGAAAGTCATGAGATGCAGGGAAGGCTTTGCTGCAGGCGGGGCAGTGAGTCAGGGCTGGATCCAATATTCCAGATTAAGATCATTGCTGGGAGCCTCTGTGGAGCTGCTGAGAGCAGGAGATCAATACGTGCTGAACTGTGAGCTATTTTTAGTGGAGAGTTCACTCTCCCTTCATTTTCTGCCTCCTTGCTGTGCCTCCCGTCTCCCACACGCCTCTCTCCTGGACAAGAACAGTCACATATGTCCTTAAAAGCTTCTTTTTTTCTCCTCTAGTGCAAATGGGAAAGGATTACACTGAATGGTTTCCTTGTTTTAATCTGCAAAACAACTTGTCCTTTTGATACTGCATGTACTGTTCACTAATGTCTGACTTGAGGCCTGTGAAAGATGTTTTTGTCATTATAATATTCATTAACCAAGAACAGAATTATTAACAAATTTGATGATGCAAATGTTCAAAAAGGAAAAAAGAGCTGCTTCTAGATAACGCTCACATCAACATTCTGGGAAATTAATGACATAATTAAGAATTTAGTCATTGAGTAAGGGAATGGTTAAAAACATCCCGGACATTATAGATATCACTATTAGGGATTTATTCGTTGGTTATATCTCCTTGTTGATGAAAATAAGATAATTCTTGATGTTCCATTTGCTGAACATTAAGAAGTGACTTTTCCCTCTGTGTGTTAATTTCCTTTTTTCCCTAGTTTTTCAATTATATTTTGTATAAACATCCAGTAATTTCACATAAAGAAAATTCAAAAGGTATCTTCCCCAAAATAAGCCCTATTGTTTTCCTAATGAAGTAAAGAATGTTATTTTCTATCAAAATAAATAATCTGGGGACAAAGAAAGAAACCAGCACATCCAATGCCAAACACAAATATTAAAGTACTTGCAATTTACCGAGTTTTGTTTTAGAAACCCAAAAATCTGTGCTAAACAAATTAAGGGAAAATAATGTTGATATCACAGCTCAACAGCACTAAATGTTTATGTCACCAGCATTGAGAATCCAGACTAGCAAATAACCAAACTGCCATAGGCTGTTTCATCTTTCTGAGGATACAAATTTAACACAACTCATTTCCCAATACAGGTTTTCAGACAATAATTATCATAATTGCATTTTATTTTCTAGTATTTTGGCAATTTGGGCAAGTTCTTGAAATAAATAGAAGTAGCAATCAGAATAAATGTGATAAACCCTTTGCTTCCATTTAACAGCCACCTAACACATCTGAACTGTGGGTTTAACAGCCTCTTTGCATTAGGTGTTGTCTCTGACTTTTCCAAATGAGGATGCCCTCAGATTTACATGAGATGTTCCTTTTAAATACCTCTTTTCCTTCTTTTTATCATTCTGTTAGATGGATGAATCGCTTGGGCCTTGCAGCAATTGGTTACACACCTGATGACAAGGATATTCACCCAGATGAAGGTAATGCTCCAGTGACTGGAATTAGGAGAGAGCAGACAGAATAAATCTGTTCAGTATTTTAATAAAGCTGGAGAGGTCATAACAGACTTCTTTATCAACATATGGCCATATCTGTTCAAATATCAATTTTGATAAGAACGCATTTCCTTGAAGAACTACATTCTTTTGTGCCACCAACAAAGAAAATAAAATCCTGATCAGTAATTTTAAGAAATATTTAAAATTAGTAATAAAGAGAATGCGGGGTTCAGGGTGAGGTGTGATCCCCCAGATCCCAGCCCTCAGGGATGTTCATCCCCTAAAACCAGTGCAGCCATCACAGACCTGGGGCAATGTGTGCTTCAGCAATGTTTGTTTGCACCTCCTGAGCTCAGGTGCCAGCCTTGCCCTTTCCCCGTTATCCTCAGTGGAACCTGTTATGCCCAATTTAATAAAGTGTTTGGGCTTGGCTCCACTGTGGCATCTGGAAGGAGTTTTCTGTTTGAAAGTCTGTGAGCAGAAGTTGGTTTTTATGTGCAGTGGGAGTCAGGTGCCCAAGCTGCCTCCTGTAACATCTCCCCAAGGCATTCAGAGGTTCCTGCACTCCCTGTGTGTTTGAGGTGCCAGCCCGTAGCTGAGAGGGACTGGGGAGTGAATGTTCACCTTGCCTTGGAAGGATGTTGATAACTGTGGGATCTGCTTTCCTGTGGAGAAGCAGCTGAGTGAACCTGGCCTGCTTTGTCAGCAGATTACTGGAGTGAGAGCGATCAGGACGACATGGACGGCTCCCTGACCCTGAAGCAGGAGGGCTCCTCGGCGCTGTGTGACAGCTACCACCGCACCCCCTCAGTGAGTGACACCTGCACGGGGCCCTGGGCCACCCAAAACACATCTCTGTGCCTGGGCTTGCACTTCCCTTGAGCTGTGATGTTTAAATACCATAAAGGCAGCAGAACAAAGCCGGATGCGATTGTAAAAATGAAATTACTGCTGTTCCTCATGAGCCGAGACCTGGATTTTCCCATAGCAAATCAGTTAGAAAGGAAGGAGAGGTAAATGTCTCCTGACACAGATCTGTCACCAGACTGGAAATATGATCTTTTTTTGTAGAATCAGTGAAACACATCATAATAGGAACAGAATATTCAACCTTTAGCTTCACTGCAGAATATGAAAAGAATGTGATGGGATAGTTTGTATCAATTGAGACTGCTTTTCAATTATGAATATTGGATACTGGATGCTGGAGATTAAGAACAGCTCACATTCACACAGTGATCATGTTTTGGTTCTTTTTTCAAGAACAAATCTTCCTAGGAAAGGGGGTTTTTTTACAAGATTGTCTACATTACTACAGTAATGACAGTATTGCAAATAGAACATTTCTATTAGACAAAACACAGGCAATTATGATAATTATTCTATGATTCGAAGCACAGATAGGACTGTTCTCTATTTTTCTTTCAGATTTTTCTTCAGCGTGAATGACATGATCCTCACACAGCCAGAACCAAAGAAAGAGTGACTGAGACAACAGCATCACATGGGTGAAGTTCAGACTGATTTTCACCCATGTGATGCTGTTTTACCTACTGGGATACAGGTTAAGCCCCTCCCTTTCTGTTTTTCCACATTTTTGCCTTTCTCTTTGTTTTGAATTAAATTTACGCACAGACCCAGCAGAATTCCTTCAAACTGTTTCACAAGTTCAACAGTCCTCCACTCAAAAATCTTCCTGGGTGCTGATGTTTTGTTGTTTGGGTTTATTTTTTTGTATTTTTTTTCTGTTTGGCCCCTAAAAAAGGAAAGGAAATCCAATTATGGTTTCTTTTGGAGACTTCCACTGTCCTCAGCTGGACTGAGAGTAAGCTGGGCAGGTCTTCAGGAAACCTGCACTGTTCTTTCCATTAGGAGCTGCTCGTGGGCAGAGAATGTGCAAAACAAGAACAGGGAGTGGTTAAAAGAGCACGTGTATAGAAGTTATCACTGCTAATTCTCTTCTGTTTACAGTGGTCCACGCTCTGACAAATCAAACCCATCAGTCCATCCGATTGCTCGATATCCCAGAATGTTTCACACTGCAGTCATTCTTGGGTCAGTCCAAAGCCCCGTCTCATGGGCAGATATTTTTGTATCTCTGCAGGTGAATTCTTCAAGTCCATTCCCTGAGGCCAAGCAAGGCCGGCACTTCTCCAGCGAATCCACGTACTCGCACTCCTCGGCCGAGGACTCGCGGCAGGAGGTGGCGGGCAGCACCCACTCCTCGGGGTGCAGACCCCCCTACCGAGAGCGGCGCTCCTGGCAGGACCTCATAGAGACTCCCCTGACCAGCTCGGGGCTCCATTTCCTCCAGACTGTCCCTCTGGAGGCCGAGTACGGGAGCGGCCGGGCCGGAATGTCCCCGGACAAGCGGAGACAGGCCACGCTGCCTGTCCAGAGGCGCCACAACTTCGAGCAGGACGGGCCCTTTCCCCTGGTGGAGTGTCCCAGGGGACACGGCTCCCACGGGCGGCCCCAGAAACAGCGCAGCCAAAGCCTCCCCCGGAACAGAGACGTCCGGGACAAGGGATGCGTAAAGTCCATGGAGGGCACCGATGATGAGCTGGAAGAGAAGGTTCCTCTCAGAAGGCACAACAGTTTCTGTGCAGAAGGTAAGCTCTGGGAGATGTTCTGGTCCTCTTTACTGCCAGAGCAGCGTTGCCGCTGTTCTCGGCAAGGATTTTGTGGCTGAACAGCTGGATGTTGGCAAACAGGAGTTTGTACTTGAAATGCCAGGATGAGCACTAAAAACTCAGTTTTTGGATGATCCAAATGTTCTTATCTTATCAAAACAAACGTTGCAGAACTTGAGCCTGCAGTGTAACAGAGTAATAGATAATACATTCATGAATTTGCAGTATTGCTGGTTTTAGAGACTTCTCTCAATGATCAGATTTGTTGTTAGGCTTCTTTCTTTCTCTCCTTTCAGAAAACATAAAAGATATTGAAGAAATCACAGATGGTCTGCAGGAGCTGTACAGAACTCTGGAAGAAGCCAGCCTGTCAGCTTTCGGAGAGCAGCGTCCCTCCACCAAGCAGGAGTTCCGCAAGTCCTTCGTGAAGCGCTGCAACGACCCAGTGATCAACGAGAAGCTGCACCACATCCGAGCTCTCAAGAGCACTTTAAAAGTAAGGATTTATCACTGATTCTGTGTGTAAGGAATACCAGCTAGCAAAAGTGTAATCATGGAATCAGAATGGTTTGCGTTGCAAGGGACCTTAAAGCCCATCCAGTGCCACTCGCTGCCATGGGCAGGGACATCTCCCACTCTCCTGGTGCTCCAAGCCCTGTCCAAGCTGGCCTTGGATGCTGTCAGGGATGGGGCAGCCACAGCTTCTCTGGGCACCCTGTGCCAGGGCCTCCCCACCCTCACAGAACAATTTCTCTGCAATATCCCAGCTAATCCTGCCCTTAGGCAGGGGGAAGCCATTCCGCCTTGTCCTTAAGGTCAATACATGTCCTTAATCTCTTTACATTTCTAATATTAAAGCTACAGCTTTACAATTAAGTTTCAAAGAAACTAAAAATCCTTGAAAGCAAACATGTTCCAGCTTAAGAAAATGAAAAAGATTATTTGGCACTCTGTGTAGGCAGGTTGTAGAACGTGCCACAGACTGAGCTGTCAAATAGTTTATGCTGTAATAGTTCCTGAATTTAGGTAAATATTAAAGTTTCCACAGTAGTTTTCCTGGCACTCGGCATTAAAGTGAAAGAAGAAATAAAGTGCTGAAATACAGAATTTCATTCTGACATGTCTTCTGTCTTTCTGGAATTTGCCAGGCAAAGGAAGGGGACCTCACAGTTATAAACAGCCTTCTGGACGATCCCAACTTAACATCAAAGAAGTTCAAAGATTGGAAATTAAAGAACTATGAGTTTTTCCTGGACATTTGTGAGTACAGTGCTGCTGGGAAGTCTCAAAACGGAGCCTCTGAACTGGCAAGCTCAGCCCCAATGCTGACACACACACACTCCTTCATCGAGACCCACGTGTGACAGGAGCCTCAGCCTGGGCTGTGCTGGGTGCCCTGACTGCTCCAGTCACACCAACACTGGGGAATTTATGGCTAAGGCACTCAGCAGTGCTGTAAATACTTGGGTAAGAGAATAGTGCCACAGGATGCCTACTACATTGCATGATAAGACAGTAATATTCTTTATGAATTCTTTTTTTCGTTTGCTATTATCAACCAATGTCCGTATCAAGCTCTGCATTAGAAAGAAGTGGTGCAGAAGTGTAACTGAAAATAAATACCAGTATATTTAAAGTACTGTACTAAAACTCAGCTTATAGTATGAGCTCCTACAATCATTTTATATATTTAGATATATATAAACATATCTATGTATATAAAATGTAACATTGTAGTTGACATTTCCTTTTAAAATGCCCTAAAGTTCACATTTTCACACATTTTTTCTTGAGAAAAAATATAAAAATGAAGACATAAACACACTGGCTACTCTTAGAGATGAACATTTATTTTTGCAACATTTCCAGGTAGGGACCATCTTTGCAAATAAAAGGACAGAGTTATCAAAATGTAAACTCAATCCCTATAGTGTGCCTTAAAATGTACACTGTACATCTGAGAAATAGATCCCAGTCTGGCCCTATGGGCACTCTGTACATGCCATTTAAATACTGTGTTTGTAATGTGCTGTGCCTGCCTTTCAACGAAGGAACATGAGCAAGCAGGTTTGGCACAGAGGTAAGATACGAGTAGAACAATATTGGTTGTTCACTAATGCTGCAACTTAAACAGGTTTTAATAGAATTTGAAGTATTTCATGGTGAAAGAAAAAACATACAAACATCTGCACTGAGTAAGGTACATACTGCAGGTTTTCATCGTTTCTTCACTGTGAATTTTAAGTGACACATGACTGTGAGTCACAAAATTCAAAAAAAAGCATGAGAATGAAGCTAAAAAAAACCCTCCTGAACTAATCAATTCTGTGATAGACTGACATCTATAGCTGAGTTAATTATTCAAAATTATGTAATGTCTGGCAATAATTTTTAACTGCTAGCAGTACATTTGCAAGTGGGTGAAGTTATTCAACTTATTGGTTTTCATCATTGGAAAACCAATCTGCATTGATTGGTTTGGGAAGACACACAAGTCACACAGTGTATTTCACTTCTTTGCCTGGCTAAGAACGGTTTGTAAGAATCAGATTTTGGGGAAAATACTTGTATTCTTGGGGGAAAAGAAGATTGCTCTGAATACTATGAACATAGATTTCAAAGACATTCACAGTTTGGTTTGCTTGCTAGAATAGCTCCAAGAGGCAGAATTAAGGGGATGTGAATACAGCTGGTGTCATTTCACTGAAACAAATTCACTGATAATTTTTTCACAAGATAAACCTAATGGACTCTCATCCATCAAGGACTGTAAAATCCATGCAGTTCAATATTATATAGGAAAAAATGTTATCTCAGTGAGGTCCTAGCATCCAGGAAGAGATGTCATTATTCCCAAAGCCAGACCCAGTGAGGGTGTCCTGGGTGTTTAGTTCTGTCTCCATGGAGCAGCTGAGAGGGACTTTGGCTGGGCAGGGGGAAAAAATGTCATAGAAAAGCTCCTTGGTTGAGAAAAAAATCACCTGCTAATGGTTATCATTACCAAACAAACCTGACTTGGGAAAAATTCATTTATTAACATTTAAAATACAATTGCATTGGGAGAAACAAAGACACCTTTGACACAAAGAAATTAAAAACAACTTTTCCTTGCCTCCTCCCTTCTTTCCAGTCTTAGTTTCATTCCTTCATTTCCAGAGAGCAACAGAGTAAATTGTAGAATCCTTTTAGAAATTAATTCATATTATACATGCAAGTAGTGATAGATGGTCAGAGAAAGAGATAGATTGGACTGTCTAAATTCCTAAAGAAATTTAAATATGTCTATTGTTTTAAACCCAAAAGATGGTTGGTGCTTTCATAATGAAAAGATCTATATTATTTTCAAATAACTTTCCTAAATTATTTCAGATGCCACTGTATCATCACTCAATACAGAACTGAGCATATTCAGTAAGTCAACAAGTAAACAGAGAATACTGCTCATAGAGCTGAAAATGAGAAACATAATTGGGAAGTTAAATTTCTCAGAAATGACACAAGTAGTAGGCAAAATTATCTCCGTTTTAAGTTTAAATACAGTTTCTGAAATATGAGTAGATGAGATAAATAGTAGAGAGTTCATACTTGCACTCAGCTTATCTTTAAAAATCTTTCAGTGTCATGAGATCATAGTTTCTGAAATTCTTAGAATTGTGAGTCTGCATTCTGCTCTTGCAGAGCAGCTCCCTGCAAATGTGATTTGCACTGAATAGGCCAAATAAATTGTCCAGGAGATTCATGAGATGAAATGAGATGAGATACACTGGAGAAATTCCCTCTAATGGGTTTAAGATTAACTAGGAGAATAGTTTGAACCATTTATCTGGCACTGCTTGTGCCTTAGAGCAAGCAAAATCTAATTGCTAAATTAAGCAATACAAAGACTTTATTCTTTCACCAATGTCAGCTGGCATTTGGAAGCCATTTCACAAGAACTTCTCATAGCCCTGGCACAGGTACCCAGCCCCACCCTGCAGCCCGTCCCTCCCTGCCACAGGTTTCTTCCTTCTGGATGTAGGTGCCAACCTAAATGGACTGCAGGGAGGAATGTGCACGGTCAATACAGCACAATTATTTGCATTTTCCACACCCTTGAACTCACTGGAATGCAAAGTGCAATATAGATATTGTATTTAAAAATTCATGCACCAAATCTTGCTTAGTATTAAAATACATCCCGTTCTCCTGGACCAACAGCACTTACACATGCTGTACAAAGCAGCTGGAATTGTTGTGGTTGTTTTGATGCCATATTTTTAAATAAGAAAAGAACAAGGCTTGGCTGTTGAGGTCATCAAGGGAAATAAGTAGCACCAGTACAATAGATTTATCAATTTACCAGTTTCCATGCCTGAAGTCTCAGGTAAAACTTGGTTTTTAGCATACACAACAACATGGAAATGTTGTTTGCATGTGTTTTATTTAACTGGATCTTATTAAAGTTAGTGTCTTCATGCAGAATTCCTGCAGGTAAAATGTCTCAGCCCATAGACTTTCTCTGACACTCCACAAGCTGAGTCTTTTTGTTACTGGCTATTTTTCATTACAACTGACTTAATCCTCCCCCTGAGCTACTGATTCCCCCCTCCTTTTTTAATACTGTTCTGTATTCAGTGACATGTCAGATCTTTGAAAGTGTCTTAATAGCTCTCTCAGCACCACTTCCTGAGAGAACCAAGACATTTTTCTTGGTTTCATTATTTTAGGTGAAAACTACCCTGAGCTTGCTCTAATTGACATGAACAAAAATCAAAGGAGGAGGAGGGGGTTGTTATCAGTATATTCAGCTCTTGGCTGCTGCCTTTTGAGCTGGAAATGTGGTGCTCCACTGGCTTTTTCCAAGGAAAAATAAAAGTGTTGCAGAGAATTGTACATGGCCAGTTAAGCCTGCTCTCACTCCTCTCAGCAGTTACAGAACACTCATTCTCCAAGGTCTCCTGAAGGACAGAGCAGGTACCTTTGAAGGAGTTACTTTACAGTGGCTCTGGGAAGGGCTCAGCCTCCTCAAAACTTGTAGAATTCTGCTCAATTTAGGAGATTTCACTTTAAATGTTAGTAGGACTTCTGGGAGAAAAATGAAGAATCTGGTGGAAATTGTTTAGCTCAAAACAAATCTGAGGAGAACAAAGAACATTCTTATCTTTGTCTCAAGAAATGCCAATTAGGCCAAGATGATCACATACCTTATTTACTGTATTCTTTCCTCATGTGGTCTTACTGTCTTCCAAAGTGATAAAAACATTCTTTTCTGCCAAAAAGTAGCAGTATTTATGACCAGGGTGATATGGCTGGGGGCTGTTTATCCTTGAGGAGGCACAGCTCTGCCAGCAGAACCATTCTGTGATAGTTCACCAACAGTTTGTACAAACTCTTCATGCAGTGGTGTCCAAAGTCCTCCGAAGATGGTTTGTGTAAAACACCCCTTGGCTAAGGCACGATGCAGCACAACAAAACCAGCTCCCTCTGCAATGCCTGAGCTAGAGAATACCACCAGGCAATTTAATTTACAGGTCAAACACTCAATTTGTTAGTACAAACAAGTCTTGTGTCTCTGCAGAGATTCTGACTGTCTCTGGATCCAGTCCCAGTGAGATTTTTACAGGAAAAGAGCACAGGCCTGTCTGTATTGCTGTGCCTCAGCTTCAACACCCCATTCATGGCACACTCAGGCTCCTTACATTCAGGGTTAGAGAAATAAGTGTTGGCTTGGAGAGAATTTTATTCTTTCCTCACTTTTCACAGCAGGGAAATGGTGCTTTTAGGGCAGGCAGAAGGGCACAGGTTTTCCACAGCAGATTTGCCATGCACCTCATGCCTTAGGCCACAACACATCACCTTCCCTGCTGCCAAATTATGTTTATTCACCGCTAGGACAAAAAATGGGTAATAACAGGAAAGACTCAAAAAACTATATTAGATATTAATTTATATTTAATATTAAAACCCTCTTTTTCTACCAGAATGTTTCTCCCACTAAAGCTGAGACTCAGGGTAGGTTTTCCAGGCAGGGAGGATGCTTTGGGGAAAAGCTCCATCTCCTCAGATGAATTCACACCATGTGGCTGAGGCTCTCAATGGGAGTTAGGTGAGCACAGATCTTAAAATCCCATCTGAAAATCACACCTGAGCCCATCAGCTCCTGTATGGAAATCACATGGCTATTTAAACCAAAACAAGTAAGTTGCATTTCCTTCATTGATGTTTATAATTATTTTCTTTGCACCCATTACACGCAAGCAAAATGTGATGCTTCTGATCAGTTCCACTCTCTAATGCGTGGGCAGGGGACTCTCCACTCTAGATATAACAAATAGATAAAAAAACATTTTTTAAAGCTTATTTACATTATACGGGTTGTACCGCTCTTGCACATCCAGAAGGAGGTTTCTAAATAATATGGTTTAAGTTTTTATCAGGTTTGAAGATAGGTGATATACTACTGGGACCTCCTCTTAATAAAAATATTTAAATAATTCAGGCAGAAACTGCCTTCAGGAAAAGAACCATATTCTCTCTTAATGCTGGCCAGGCAGATCTATCTTTATTTTTATCTAACACATACATGTGTTAGAAGTGACAATGAGGGACTTTAAGCACTAATGCCACTGTATGAGCAGTATTTGAAAGAAAGCAGTGTTGTAAAAATGATCAAATATGTCGACAACCTGTTGTTTGACCAGCTAAGCCCTGTAGCTCCTGTCCTCACATTTCTAGAATATTGCTCATCCTCAGGCGTTGGTGAGGGTATCAATACAGATCTTTTTACTGGCAGTAAATGTGTCTGTCTGAATGCTGCAGGTTAACTAAGGATGTCATATTATATGTATTAACTATTGCATTTTTTCACTAGCAACCACGAAAAAAATACATCTTAACAAACCACGTTCACTGGCCAAAATACCAGTAAGACCCTGTTACCAGTTAAGACTTCTGTTTTACTGAGAAACAAGGATTTCAGCTTAAAAATCTGATGAGAAAACAGGTTAGGATATAAGAGAAATGCACTAGTATTACTAAACTTTTTACATTTGACACATACTGTATTACAAAGACAATATCCTTGTAAGACCATTAATTGCTGGGCCATAGGTGACTTCTGTCTAGGTTACTAAATAGCTAATAAACCTTGTATAGAGCCTTTTTTAGATAACGCTTACATGTATGGAAATGTATGACACCCTTGTACTATGGCTTGCACTTTACTTGCATTAAACTGTGAAGTAGGCTGTAGTAATGTCTTTGTATATTCAGGGGTTGAAATGCCAAAGCACTGGAGTATCGTACTGCTGGTGTTCAACCTGTCCAACATGCTGACAACGTGGATTTTGCAAACCCCACCAACTTCAAACCTTTGGCAAATAACGCTATGGGGTCTCCATGGTCTTTGTTTCTTTGTAAATATGAACATTCTTACTGTTTCTGTAGCAATAGGAGGTTATAAACCAAACTTTCACTAGGACTGTTTTCAATAACAAAACAAAAAAAAAAAAAGAAAAAGAAAATAAAAATCTATAGCGCCTTGTATAAAAATCATGGAGACTCCATGACCTGTGGGCATTTTTGTTTACAAGCAGTATGTATATATGTATTAGAGGCAGAACTGTTATTTATCACAAAGTTATATTGTGGATGATTCTTTCTTAAATAAATATATGTTTTCTGTCATTAAGAAAAATAAGTATTTTAGAGCCATCTTGCGAAGTTTGAAGTGTCAAGCTTCAAATACGAGTAATCTTCCATGTTTCAGCCTTGTTTTTCTAATCAGCTGGGAGATGAACTGAGAGGTAGTGGAAAACCACCTGTCCATGCCAGGGAAAACGCTGGAGCTGTAAGTTTTTGAGCATTCTGCAACTTTTCTATAATGCCCATCGTGCTTAATGCTTTGATGAGAGGATGCTCCATGGGTACCGCAGTAAATCCCTCAGCTCGTGGATGCTACAGAGAGAAAACCAATGGTTCTAGACTAATACAGGTCAAACGAGGTTTCAACCCCTGGATAATACAGTATTTCTTCAGTTTCACAACAGTATTTTTAATTTTATACTTGTCTATGTTGAGAGATGATCCAATAGTTTCTATAGGCAATGAACATTAGGTTTCTTTTTTCCCTCTTTCCAGATGAGTTCTGTGTGAATTACTGTAACCGGCTGCGTTTTTTCTATCACAGATTAATAACTTGTTAACTTTTTGTGTGTCTACAATGAAAATTTATGAATGGAAAACTTCACTGTGTGTTGCTCACTGGGCATATACCTCATGGTACATTGCACAGACGTGTAAGTTGTAAGTTGCACTGCAACATTAAAAAAAGGAACATATTGCTCTTTTTTCAAAGATATTAACTTATTTAAGAGATATAGTCTGTACATTATTTAAAAAAAAACAAAAACAAAAACAAACATTTATTCTTCCTAAATTCAAACAAAGCTTTTGTTTTGGGGGAAAGAAAAAAAAAAGTTGTAAACTTCAGTTGTAAATTTGGACTTCAATAAACGAATTATCTGCACTTAGACTGTGTTTATGGGGGATTTTGTGTGTTCTGAGTGCGATGCGGGCTGAGGGGCGTCCCTCCGGTCTGAGGGCGATGCCGGCTCAGGGCGATGCCGGCTCAGGGAGATCCCGCCCGGTCTGGGCGCGATCCCTGCCCGGCTGAGGGGGATCCCTGCCCACCTAAGGGCGATGTCGGCTGAGATGGATATCTGCCCGATTTAGGGCGAACTCGGCTGAGAGGGATGCCTGCCCGCTTTAGGGCAATCCCGCGCCGGTTGAGGGGCATCCCTGCCTGCTTTAGAGGGATGCCGGCTGAGGGCGATTCCGCCCCGGCTGAGATGGATCATCCTTGCCCGCTTTTGGGCGATGCCCGCCCGGCTGAGGGGGATCCCGCCCGGTCTGAGGAGGACCATTGCCCTACCGAGGGCGATCCCGCCTCGACTGAGGGGGATCATCCCTGCCCGCTTTTGGGCGATGCCGGCTGAGGGCGATGCCCGCCCCGGCTGAGATGGATCATCCCTGCCCGCTTCGGAGCTATGCCGGCGGAGGGCGATGCCGACTGAGGGCGATGCCGGCGGAGGGCGATCCCGCCCCGGCTGAGAGGATCATCCCTGTCCGCTTTAGGAGGATGCCGGCTTTGAGGTGATGCCCGCCCCGGCTGAGGGGGATCATCCCTGCCCGCTCCGGGGCGATGCCGGCCGAGGGCGATGCGATGCCCGCTGAGGGCGATGCCTGTCCCGGCTGAGAGGGATCATCCCTGCCCGCTCCGGGGCGATGCCGGCCGAGGGCGATGC
>JAHLSL010000024.1:3905510-3930044 GCA_025920805.1 Petroica traversi | reverse complement strand
TCGGGAGCGCCCGGCCCGCCCGCAGCTCCGGCGGTGCTGGGGGAAGGAGCCCCGGGTGCGGCGGAAAGCGGGGTCAGCTGGAGCAGTGGGACGGTGAGGGGTCTCTGGGGTGGTGTGGGACTTGAGGGGGGTTCGAGAAGTGGTTGAGTTGTGCAAGAGGAAATAAAAGCATTTTTTCTTTTCTGGTTTTTCTCCGTCTCCTCGCAGCCCCCGAAACACCTTCAACTCGAGGAATGTCGGGATGATAGTTTGGTAGTGACATGAGAGAGTGCTAGGGTGCTGTACATCACTAAAACAAGGCTGTTAAAATCATGCTGTTACGAGCTAACAGGGTTACAAGTATCTAAAATATTTCGTAGGCATAATACAGTGTTTTTAAACAGAGATAGACATACGTGTAAAAGATCTAGGTTTTCTCACAAATATTTTGACAGGTTATCCAGTGTTCACAGTCAAATTGGTGAATGGATTGCTCTCGCATGAATATTCATATATACTTTTTAAAGGCATTTAAATTGTGTTTATGTCTGCAAACAAAAGGATGATGCCAATGAGGACAGCCAGAGAAATAGAAATAAAGCATTTTGCCTTAGTTTATTATGGGGAAAGAAACTGGCTTTGGCTTTGCTGTCTGGCTGGGTGATCTTGAAATGGTTTGGCTCAGTACATAAATCTCAATTATCCAGTACCTTAAGTGAAGTGATGTAATTTTGTGTGTGTTCTTTACTGTTTACTATGAAAGATTAATAAGAGTTTTATTCTTCTTAAGATTTCACTCTCTGTGGGTCACCATCTGGCAGATCAAGATTAAAACCAAATCCGAGGAGTATCAGTGAGTTGAGGTGAAGTGGAAGATGTTGTTCCACTTGTGTGTGGGATTTTGGTGGTTGTCATTAGAAATTTATAAATAAATACACGAATTAGGATACTGAATTTGGCCTACAAGCTTCTGGCAATCATCATGTCTCGTGTGAGTTCTGGGGAAAATAAGCCAAAAGGATGTGAGACAGTTTTATGATCCACCTCAAGGCATCTGAGTGGTAGGAGAGTCATAAACCTGTGACTCTGTATTCTTTAATTAACATTTTTTCATTGAAGGTATGATATGAGGTAGTTGCTAAATTTTAATTTATTTTAACCTGGCTAGTAGATTTCCATTTTGTGATAGAGGACTTGTGTGTTTTTATATATACATCCATGCATCAGATTTTTGCATGTACTCCACTCCTTTGATTACATTTGTTTTGAGGCAGTTCTTGCCTTCAGGGAAAATTTCCTGACTTGTGCTCCAATTTTTGAAGCAAGTATACTGAATTTGTAGTTTCAGTGGGAAACAATGTCTTAGAGATTAGCATAAATTAAATATATAGTTTTATTATGGTTTAGTTTGTATTCTGCATCTTTTGAGTGGAAGACAGTGAATTCTTTGTAGTGATGTAGCTTTTTAACTTTTTGTTTTTAATAGAATCTGTATTTTTGATCGTTGATAAGATTCCAACACTTTGAAGCAGATTGTTTGAAATGCAAAGACTTAAAGCCAAAATTATCCAGGTACATTTGACAGTTTTATTATTCTATTTTGATTGATCTTACACCAGTTCTGCTATTAAGAGGCATAGCTGTAACAGTTTTCTGCTGGGGAGCTTATAATGCATTTTTTCAGCAAATAATTGCTGTTCAGGCTTCTTATCAGAAATATTGCCATGTCTGTTTGTCTTTGGTGTGCATTTTATACCTGGGGAAAAGAAAAAATCCTTCAGGTTATCAGAGTTGCAGGTCAGGAGCATGGCAGTGGTGTTAAAGGGAATATTTTAATACTGACCACTGACCTTCCCTTCTGGTGGTGTTTAGCTCTGTGTCCGTGCAGAATTCAGCTCCAGAAGTGTCACCTGGCCTCATGGCTTTTGTAGCTGCAGCAATTTCCTGGATTCCTCAAAGAGAAGATTTTTCTTTATTTTCTAAGTCAGTTATTAGCTGATGTTCTGGAGTCATTCTGCTGGCTGAACATGTAATTCCAGGGTTTTTCACAGCTCCAGCTTGTTGCAGGTGTTTTTCTCAGTGCTTCTTCCCTAGTGTTTGACATAACAATATAATCCTGCAATTTCTTAATTCTCAGCAACTTCTGTAGAAGTTTTTATAGGTAAAATAATTTTTTATTTCTTTAGCTAAACTAGATGTGATTTTCCTTGTTTAATGCGTAATGTCTCTTAAGTAACTTCTAATAAAACAATTTCAATAAATTAATACTATAAACAACTTAGCTAATTGAGGTCTTTTTAGTGCTCCTCTTGATTAGATAAAGAACAGGATAAACAGCTCCATGCAGTGAAGCCTCTTTAGTGCAGTCAAGGTGATGTTGCTTTTTCTTGCACTCTGGTTCTTTGTGATTTCAGTAGAAAAGGGTGAAGCCCTCCTGGGATAACTGCCAGTGTAAATGTTAGCCAGTGCAGCTGTTTCCTTGGAGCTTTGAACATTTATCTGTTTGTCTGCAGGCACCCAAAAGTAAAGCAGTTACTGTCAGTCAGGAGCAGGACCACTTTCATCATTCCTTGTACAGCTTTCTCTTTTACACTGAGCACAGAACTCCATTGTGACTTTTAAAAATATATTAATTTTTTTGAGTGAACAATACAACTTTTTTATGCTCTGTCACTTTAAAATTCAGTTTTTCTTCTAGTGTCTACTGTGTTTTGGTAGCATGCTGTACTGAAATAAACAGTCTGAGTTAGGATAGGTTTTAAATAGTTTTTCTTTAATAATTCTTCAGAAATTGAGTTTCTGCATGCTGAGTAAATTACATCTGATTTTACCCAAACAGGTGATGGAACACAAGTTTTGAGTTTGAACATAAAGTTCTCCCTGGTGTTTTAGACACAAAACTGTTCCCAGGGATCTTGAACTTTTTCTTTGCCATTGTAATTTGAGAAAATCTTTGTATGAGTCAGAAGACATTTCTAAAAGGCATAATGCTTAAAAAAGGTTTTAAAAGTGACTTGTTTAATCCCGTATTTGGTTAAGCCCAAGGGAAATTTTTATTTCAGCATTAAGAGTCCCTTTTTTCCTCTCTCTGTCCCAGGTGGCAAAGCTGGCAGCTGTTTCATCTGGGCTGCCATTTGTCTGTATTACTGTGTATGCAGCAACAGAAAATGAACCTAGAAGTCAGCTGGTGAAGCCAGATAAGGTATGAATCTCTCTTTTTTTTGGACTTTAAAATAATACTAGAAAACATAGAGCTGCAGCATAGCAGCTCTTTCCATTGAATTGTATTACACAGTAACCAAAATACATAGCGAAGGAATATGTGATAATAAATAAATGACCACTATAGCTCAAATAAAACTTAAAGTATTAATAGATTAGTAAAGTTTTATTTCATTTTCATTATTAGAGTATTTAAAAAATGAAGTCAGAAAAGGTGAAGATAGAATGCTCACTGATTAGTGCAATTTCTAGTAATACACACATCCATCTTTTAATTATTCTTGCTGAATGAAAGATATTTTGTCATATTCAGTGAATTTACTTCTTAGAACCTATACAATTGTTTCAGTTTTTGTTTCTAAAGGGTGAAGTCGCTTGAGTAGTTTCACTTTGGAACTCTAAAAGTTCATTATTCCGTGTAGAGTTTTTGTTTGCCGTAATGGGAATGCTGAGGGTTTGCAGGCTTGAGAAACCCCCTCCAAGTGCAACAGCTGTGAGAACAGAGAGCTCTCTCCCTGCTGTTCAGCTGTGCTTTTTTTCCAGCTCCCCATTTACAGTGCCCCCCCTCTGAAGTCAAAGTACGTGGAGGAGCAGCCCGGGCGCCTGCGGCAGCAGCTCTCGGCAGTGCGACACGCCACCGGCCGCTACTTGGGCTGGTGCCAGGTAAGGGCTGCCTCACCCACTGCTCCCTGCAGTTCCTCACAGCACTGCTCCAAACCACTGAAACAACTGCTTGCTTCCCCTTGCAGGGGTTTTTTTGCAGTTTCTTGTCTCAGCATAAGGTAATTTAGGATGGAAAACGGAGCTCTCCTCCTACCGCAGGAGTTCTGTCAGTGGCTGTGTGTCAGCAATTGTCTTGCTGGTGGAACTTGAGGGCCTTTTGGAGTCTGACATTCCAGGTGCAGTCTGTAAAGGAGCTGCTTGCAAAGGACAGTACCTGACAAAAAAAGACAGAGTACATCCCATGTAGCTGTTGTTGGAGGCTGTTCCTCACCAGTCATCAGAAACACCCCCCAGCTCTGTCACTGCATGTGTTCCAGGTGGGGAGGGAACTGTGCTGTCTGTCACAGCTTTTGTACCTGCTGGGAAACAGCAGCTTCACCCTGGCTGTTGGCAGAAGGAGATTTTTTGCTTGTGTTTTGCTTTTACAAAACAAATGTGGACCCTAATAGTTGAAAAAAAAAAAAGTTCAAAATCTATTCCTGCATTTTCTGTAGATGATGATTCCATTCTGTGAAAATGTTGTCAGTGACTGCATGACGGAAATACTCTTGTTATAAATCTGTACCAAACTTTTTCATGCCATTATTCACGGAGAGTTCCCGACACTGAGTAGCAGTGACCTCTGGCGGTACAAATTCGGTGTTGCTATTCCAGTTTCCTGGGAAAGTCTCTACAGAAGAGAAGATTGTATTTCAAAATTGAATTTTCTTATATTATACAGTTGGCTTCCAGTTGTTTTCCTAAACTACAGTTCTTGAGAAGTCAGTTTTGAAAGTGAACTTACATTAGAGAGATTTTTTTTAATTAATTGTTGATAGAAGTTTTAAAAATATCAATATGTTTGTCCTACACAGCCTTTGTAGAACATCACTGATCTGGTTTGGGTTTTTTAAATTTACACAGTATTTCTTTGTCTCATTGTGCTGAGATATATGTGAACTGCTACTTTTGCAGAGATTTTACTTTCTGGTTTTGGTTTGTTTTTTTTTTTCCTTGTAGAGTGCCTATGTCTTTGTTAAAAATGGAATAATGGATTCGATTCAGTTTGGAAAAGGTACGCAAGTCACGTTTCTGTCTCATTTCATCTGTATTAACTCTCAATAAAATCAAAATTCTCATCTTTATTTCTTCAGTGGGAAATAAAATAAAATAAAATTACTTACATTGAATTACCCTGCTTCTTTTTTGTCTTTTTATTCCATTTCTTAGATGCTTATGTTTACCTGAACAACCCTCCCCCAGACTTCCTTCCCAAAGCCGCTGTAATTACAGTGTCAGGCTTGGCTGGTGTGGTGCTGGCAAGGAAAGGTAGGGTTTGTTTGTTTGCATTATTGGTCTGGGGGATATGGAGCATTTAACAGTTTTAGTGGTCAGAATACTCTTCTAAAACATTGACAAAAGCCTGTGTGACTAAAAGAAATCCTTCCTGGTAAACTGAAGAGACATCATTCATTGCTGTGAGAAGCTGGCTGAGAGCTGACAGAGCAGGATTAGGCAGACTAATGATACCATTCATAATATAGGAAAACCTAGTCTGGGATTATTTCTCTTTCAGAATATCAATGTCTCCTGCATTTAATTGCTACAACTACTTTGTTTGCATTTCATTATTGTCTAATTATTCAAAATATTTGACTTTGTACAGGTTCTAGGTTTAAGAAAATTGTTTATCCTTTGGGACTTACGACTGTAGGATATTCTGTTTGCTACCCAGCTCAGTCAGTGGTCATTGCTAAGGTGAGTTTCTGGGTTTTTCTGTGGTCGTTTCCAACATGGTGGAATAAGTTTTGTTCCCTTAAAACTGGTGCTCCATCTATTGTGCCAACATTGCCAGCACACTGCTTGCTGATCAGGGTTTGATTTAATTTGGAATAGGTGGATTTAGCATGGAAATGTTTCCTGTGGATTCCTAATACCAATTTATGCATTATTTACTATTTGCTGGATTTAAGGGAAATATGTACTAGATCTTGAAAAGCAGATGCCTTAGTATGGGGTCAAGCATGTTCTCATGCAAACAAGATTAACTTCATTTGAATGGTCTTTGTATTTTTAAAGCTGTTGCTAATTATGTTATTCTAAAAAAACAGGTAACAGGGAAGAAGTTACTCTGTGCAAGTCATCAGACCTATGAGGCTGTGAGGTCACTGTGGGCAGACAAGGAAACTGCCACCAAGGTAGGACCTGGGAGGTAATGATAACTCACACAGAGAGGGAGGTCAGAAAGTTGTGGGCTCGTCTGCTGATGCAGTTCAAGGTTTACTGATTGTGCAAAGCAAGGCACAAACCTCAGTCTGTTCTTTGTGTCACTTCAGTGTTTAGTTGCTCTTACACCAGTAGGTACTGAGATCCCCTGTGTAGTCCCACAATACATGCAGGCTGCACAAGAGAAGAAGGAATTTCTCTTACAGCTTCTTTTTTATCTTGGCATAAAGGATCCATTCTGGTTCAGGCTTCGGTCTTAGGCAGCCCCTGAATTTAGGCTAAAGACACTCAGGATTACAGCAGTTGTGACTGGCTTACTCTTCTACAACCCTTGCAGGAAGTCTGGTTTATTTAGCCTGTGATATGAATTGTCCATGTCTGATTTATTTCTTTTCCTTGTCCTGTCCTCATTGCAGCCATAGTGAACAAATGGTCAGTAACCTCTTTATATTGACCTGTTACTTATGGAAAAGTTATGATGGTTTTTGTCATTCTCTTCCCCACTGTAACCTTCTCTTACAGAGCAGGCTTTCTATCTCTGACATAATTCTTGTTCTCCTCTGAATTTCCTCTAGTTTCCCTGCTTTTTCTGTTTTTAGGGGATTTTGTGTGTGGTTTGTGTTGTTTGTGGTTTTTAAGTGAAGTGGTCAAAATAGGACATAGTAAACAGCTGAGATCTTGCCAGAATAGAGTAGAGGGCAATAGGAACCTTCTGTAAATTACACATGGAAATTGGGTTAGTAATTCCAGTATTTGGTTTTTATCCAACCTAAAAGTTTTTTTTTCTCAAGTGGAAATTTATAAAACCTTGACAAAAGTAGCATTTCCTGAGTAAAATTTCAGCTTTGCACAGTAATTGTTTGCTGCTCTTTTCAAAGAAAATTCAGTGTCTCAGTTTTTCTAACATGTAGAAGTATTTTGCTTTAAATTTACAGTGCTCATTGGCATGCAGTCCTTACCTTTTATTTCCTCTGAGAAGCACAAATGGAATTCTGAGTTTTGAAAATGAGATTCAGATAACTGTCATTAAATTGATTGCAAAACAAGAATTGATGTGGTACAGACACTTTTATTAACTTCATTTTCTTTCCCTGAGTGAAGCCTCTTCCCAAGACATGTTATTTCTCATTACTAGGGTGTTACCATGATTTATCTTTTCATCTCCTGCTAACCAGGAGTAGTAAATGTTCTGTGAACACTCAGAGCTGTTTCAGCCCTGTGTAAGGCTAAAGGCTCCTCACCTGGAACTGAACTTGTGAAGTTCTTGGAGGGTCTCAGTTAAAACCACAGCTTCAGTCTAAGTATAGACCCATGACAAATTCCCTTCCACATGAATTTATTCTATCTGATCTGGGGGGTTTCATGCATTTTACTCTTTCCAGCTGTGTCCCTTGTGTAGCTGACTAGTTGAATATCACTGAAGGATGTAATATTTGAAAATAACTTCATAAAAGATAAGCTGCCAGACTTGAAAGCTTTATTTTGCAATAGTGTATTAAGCACATACCCATGTGCTTTCTTTTATTAATGTTTGGTTCACAGCTGCAGCAAGAATCAAAACCAATTATGCAAGAAGATAAGAAAAAGAAGGGAAATTCTAGTTCTAAACCTGAGTCTGCTGTTGAGTCAAGATCATTTAACAGAACAGAGTCTGTTCCAGGAGAGTGTTCGAGTAATGAAGATCCAGTGCCTTCATCAGGTGAATTAAACATTTCAAGTGTAATCTCAGGGCAACTTGCAAATCCAATTAGTTGACTTAATTTTGCACTTACTTTTGCTCTGAACTGGAGCAGACTGTCAGTGCCTGTTATTCTTGAGAGCATATTTTACAGGCTGTCATTTAATACATATTTCAGAGCCTCAGGGAGGTGATAATTTTCTCACTGTGGACCCTGTTATAATATCAGAATTATATATTTGCTGTACTCACTCAATAATGTCAGAGAACCAATATTAATGTAAACCAGGTTCTTTCATAGGCCAAAATAAGGAATAATCCAAATGCAAAACACACAAAAAGGTTTTAATTTGGATTATAATTAGAAGATTGAAGTCTCAAATGGATTTCATTACTTTTAGCCTCTGCTTACAATGCAGAGATGATCCAGAGTGGAATGAAAGAGGAGTGTAATAGAGAAATGAAGCATTACATTTTATTTTGCTGGGTTTTATGCAGTGATTCCTTGTGCATCTTAAATGGTTGAGATATTCAGCTAGATCATGTAAAAACCTAATTAACGACAAAAAATTGGTAGTTCAATTTGTAAGAGAAAGCAGTGGATTCACCTAATAAAGGAGAGCTAAATTTCTTTTAAAATATTGTTACCTTTTGTAAGGGCAATTTCTGAATTTTATTTGTTACAAGGAAATCACTTGGAAGGAAGGAATTGTTACCAGAGACTTTTTTATTCTGGAAAGCAAGCAGAACATACTTGAATGAGGGTTTTAATATTTTTTTGCCTTTATTTTCACTGTAGTATGCATTCACATCCTTGCTTTGCACCTGATTTTTTTCTGATTTAGTTTGTGGAATGCTTTGATCTGTTTTTACACTTGCTTCAGGCCAAACTGTCTTTACTGGGTTTGTGTATATGGATCTGTCTTTGCTTTCATAGGTGGAATTAGTTCATGTCCCTAATACAGCCAAAAATATCCATGCCCTAAATGAATCTGTGTTGCCAGAGGTGTTTATTTTCTCCCTCCAAATAGGGCAAAGCTTGCAGGAGAATGTAACACCCGTTGTAGCTGGAAAAGAAGCAGATCAGGAACAGGAGACACCTGGAAAACCTTCCTTTAGATTCCCTTAGAGCCTCTGGAAGTGCAGTATCATTAATGTGTCAGCCTGTGCACTGTCCTTCAGGGAGAGTGGGAGGGTTCACAGTTTTACTAAACTCAGTTCATGGCTTTTGGAAGTCATGAAGTGAAACTGGGTGAGAGTGTTTGTCTGCATTTGGAATTCCTGCCATCTGGCAGCAGCTTCAGGGTTGATGTGGCTGGGCTGGTTTTGGGAGGCAGCTCTGCTGGGAGCAGCAGGCAGGAAACACTGGAGATTTTTTTCCATGCCTCAAACTTTTCCCCTCCTTTCCATGTGTTGGGCAAAGCATCACAATTTCTTCTCTCACTCTGCTGGGTTAGGAAATGGTGTTGGAGGATGGGAGGAGGTCCTGCTCTCCATCCACTGCTGTGCTCAACATGCCCTCATCCCCCTCTATTCTTAACACATTCTGGACTAAAACAGACAGATTTTGGTCTTTTCAAAATGTTTGGTAATACAGAAATTCTCAAATATATCACTAAGCTTTTTCTTCCCTACAGCACAAATATATGCATACTTTTTAACCATATTTCTTTACTGTCTCTAACAGGAGCAGTGAAAACATCAAAATTTAAGCCTGATCCAAAACTTATGGACCATGGTCAGTCCAGCCCAGAAGATGTGGACATGTACAGCACCAGGAGCTAAGCCAAGTCTGCTTTACAAACTGCAAAATGTTACAGATAAGGGGGAGGGAAGAAGGGAAGCAATAATCTTAACAATACGTACTCTGTGAGGTATAATTTCATCAGATATTTTCTTATCTCCCAATCTGTATTATTGACTTCCATGATTCTGTTCAGTGCTTATTTTGTTCCTGACTCCAGTGGGAATTCACTCAGTGTCATTAGTGAGACACTCAGAAAACAAGATTTGTCAGTGTCTTCTCCCAATGAGGTTTCTCTGTGCCAAACTTGCTAATAAATGTCACTTCACAAAGGATATTTGAAACTGCAAAAAATATCTCTGCTTTGGCTCAGATGTTCATTGATCTGAAAGAAGAATGTGAGGGATGGGGTTTGCAGAGGCTTCTTTGTCTTTTATCTTTCAGCTCTGGAATGAAGTGCAAGTTCCTGCTGGTCTGAGTACCCTTAAAATCTCCATGGATGTATCATGTGAACAGCACTGGCTTTAAAGCTTGTGTAAAAGAGTCACTTTGTTTTCATTAGAAAATAATTTGGTGCTATTTGCCTCCTTCACAAAGGTGACAACTCCTTGTCTTTCATGCCTCTGGTGTATTCAGATGTCACTGAAGCTGGGTAAAAACACACAACTGATCCCTAAACTTTCTAGACTATGCATTCACCTACTTCTGATACTTGGAAGAACTGTGTTTAAATTGCTTAATCCCTGAAACTGATACTGAATTTATATAAAATCCATTAGATGTGTTTAGGAAGTTGGAAGTCTGTAGTTTCAAGGTTTAAACTGCTGACAGTGAAAATGCAGAAGTAGAAGGCAGGCAACTTTTTCTTCCCACAAGTTCTGTGAAATTCTGTGTTTTTCCATAAGAATGAAATCAGAAATTAAGTTTCCTAGGATGAACTTTCCAACACTGCTTTTATTATTTCTGTACTTCTATTCATCCTCTGTTTCTGTTGATTTTTTTACCTTTCAATTAATGAAAATGTTTATTTGCTGTAAAATTGAGGGGAAAGCAAGAGTAATCACATGAACAGATAGTGAGGTTGGAAGGCTAAAACCTGAAATGCTGCTGTTCCCAGCACTGGGATGTGATGGGATGTTTGCTCCAGCTCTCCAGAAGAGATTTCACAGCCTGATTCCTTTTCCCAAGGCTGCTAATGCAAAGGCAGATGACCAGTGAAATACAGGCACAATTCTTGGTGTCCCTGTGGGATTAACAAAGTTGTGAGGAGATGCTCCAGGATGGAATGAGAAGAAGGCACAAATGGTGAATGAGCAAAAGAAGAAGTAAAACTTTTAGGATGGGTCAGAAACAAATTGATATTTTAAAATCCAAATTCCGGGTGAAATGTTGGTTTGTTTGTTACACAGAGTCCAGTGCAAGGTGAAATCAGAAAACATGAATTTAACTAGAAGAATTCTATTAGTTAAACTTGCCTGGGACAGCTGGCAGGATTTAATGTGTTTTGTTTCTTTAATCATCTCTTAAAGGCCCAGGCAGCTGTCAGAATTCAGGCAGCAATCAGAGGATATTAAATCAATCTTCAGAGAGCTCCTGGACATGACACATTTAGTGTTTCATCACTGAGAGAGGAGTAGAAAAATTAGATGGCTGGGCTTCATATACCATTTCCAGGGAAACAGATGAAGACATAAGTGAAAATTGTGAAGATATTGTAATTTTCAAGTGCATGATTGAATGAAAGACATTGTATTATCTGTCTCCCTTTGATAACATTCTGGATAAAAACAAAGGAAAATCCATCTGCTCTACTCCTAAATTGTTAAATTCTAACTTTGAGTGATGTGCTACCACAGCAAGTCAGCAGGAAAGGTAAGATGATGCACATTTGCTTGGATTTTGCAGGAGTGGTGGGATTTTTCAGGACGTGGTGAAAACTCAGCCCAGGCACTGGTGTCCTGGGAGCAGGAAGAGGAGCTGCCTTGGATTGCTGTTGTGGAAGCAGCCTTTTCCAGGAGAGCAGCCTTGGGACACTGACTCTTCCCTGGTGCCAGAAGCTGCCCTGGAGTTCCCAGGATCTGAGGGCGTTTCTGCTCAAGTCTGGTGCTGCAGGTGGGGCTGCCTGGTCTGCAGATGTCCACTGGCTCCTTGGCTGGCCAGGCAGGAATCAGGTGTTCCATGCAATCCCCTCCCATTGCAGCCCCTGGTCCTGTTATGCTCTGCATGGCCCTGGCTCACAAAGCTGTCCTGGGACTGGATTTCAGTCTCAAATTACTCCTTAGGGCAACTTTGGGATAGAACAAAACCCCAGAGGGAAACATCTTCTGGGACAGACCTTGAAATTAGTGTTCCTGCCCACTCTGAAGGAACAGGATGAGGGATGCAGCTCTGTAGCTCATGGAATGGTGTCCCTGTGCCGTGCCATTTCTTTGTGGTGGGTGACAGGAGTGAGCAGCACAGAATTAGTCCAGTTCAGGGTTTGCCAGATGGCTGCCCCATCCCTGGAAGTGTCCAGGGCCAGGTTGGACAGGGTTTGGAGCAACCTGGGATGGTGCAAGGTGTCCCTGCCCGTGGCAGGGGGTGGAACAAGATGGGCTGTAAGGCCCCTTCCAGCCCTCACCAGTCTGTGATTCAGTGGTGATGCTGCTGCTGTTACTGTCACTTTGAAATTTAATTATTTCATCAGCTGAGATTTCTCTTCTCAAGGCAGGGTAATTTTCTGTTTGTTTTATTTGTATCACCAGGTTTTCTTTACTTTCCTCACACAGTGGGGATAAAATTAGAAGGTTTTGAAACGGGTTGGCTAAAGACAACTGTTCCTTAACTGCAGCCAAAGAAAGTGGGAGAAAAGTGAAAAGTTTTGTATTCTGGTTGGGTGTGTTCTGTGCTTTCAGTTCAGACATCTGAGCCTCCAGGGT
The DNA here is from genome assembly GCA_025920805.1 of Petroica traversi. NCBI lineage: Eukaryota > Metazoa > Chordata > Aves > Passeriformes > Petroicidae > Petroica > Petroica traversi. The sequence continues at coordinate 3,917,575 of JAHLSL010000024.1, read as the reverse complement.
GATACAGTACTTCACAGCTGACTGCGAGGAGCTGTAGCCACATGTCTGTATTAGTAATTTCTAGTAAAGGTGCTATGCAGTGGCTTTAAAAAAGCAAATTCAGATTGCTTGTGAGTCCTGGGTAACCACGTGCCTGACTTGGGCTCTTGAAGATTTCAGACTCAATAGACAAATCTGTTACAGGGAAAAATTAACATAAAACATGGGGAAAATTTAATTGTGAGACATGGTTTTGTTAATTTATAGTGAAACACTTTGAAATGCCTCTCAAATGTATCCTTAAGAGTCACTTAAAGTTTATTTCACAATGCAATAATACAGTAATATTATAAAAATAAGAATGTATATTGTAATTTTTATATAAGTTATATATTTGTGAAAAATTCAATGTCTTAAGGGTCACATGGTATTTTATAATACAGAAATAGCTTTAACGCATGGGTTTTTATTTATGATTGACTGTATTCAATATAGAGAGATTTGGAACTTATTGAAATTAATTTTTTATTTGCATAAAACTGATTGTGATACTTTATTTTGTCATATCTCTGTGAAGCACCTGGAAATAAAGGGTGATAAGATACTTTGTAAAAAGTAACTTTAACTTTTGTCTGTTGTTTCATCTGTAGAAAATTTATCAATTCCTTCCCTTTCAAGTACTTTTTAAGAGTTCGTCTCCAATTAATAAGTCACTTGGTTTATTAATGTTGGGGGGAAAACTTCACCCCTGAAGTACTGAAACACTCCTGGAAGAAATCACTGAAGTAACAGGGCAGATCAGTGCTCAGTGCCTACATTTGGAGAAGTGCTTCCATTTTCTTTTCATGGTATTTTTTTCTAAAGAATGGTGTGGTTCAGGAGTTGGAAAACCTGAAGCTTTAATCCATGGAGGAGGAATGACACTTCAAGAAGGAAGCAGGTAGGAAATGTGTTTGTCCCAGTGTGACTCCGTGCCAGCCTTCTAGGGAAAGCAGTGTGCCAAAGAAGGGTCATAAATTATGTAATCCATGGTGTAACCTACAGAGTGAATTACTTGAAAGGAGGAAAATTGTGTGAATGAGTAACGAGGCTGTTTTAATGACAGATTGTCACTGTGATTCTTGAGCAGCTTGGGAAATACTGGGAAGGTATTGGAATGCAGCAGTGGTGTTACCTTGTAGTGAAAGTTTGGAGTAATTCCATGAAATGGTGAAAATGTATTTTAAATCCAAAATGAAAGTGGGGTCCTACAAAGCCTATGCTTTTAAAAAAGGACAATCAGCAGGCACTGTTTGGGTGTGGTTTTTATTTTAAAGTGCAGGATTCCCAGAAGCCAAGCTCAGCTGTGTGCTGGTGGCAAGCTGCAGCCAGCAAAGGCTGTGATTGAAGCCATTCTACAAGTCAGGGTATCTTTTATCTTTCATGCAGCATTGATGTGCTTTTGGTGTGGAGCAGAGCCAGAGAAGAAACCCAGTGACACCCTGGGTGCACTGCACCCAGGTCAAGGTGCAGTTAGTCCTTTGTCCTTTTGTTAAGGATGTGGGAGATGGATTTTATTGCAACAACTGAAAGAAATTCCATTGCTGTGAGCAGGGAATGGGTGCAAACTGAGCCTGTCATGGTTTCAAGCCTTGGTAACCTTCCCTGGGCTGTTTGTAGCAGCCATGGGACCAATGTTTGGGGAATCCATAGCTTGTGCTCTCTGTCACTCTCAGGATCCCTGCAATGCTGCAGGAGGAGAGAGTCTTCTCCAAAGCCATCTTGAACCAGATCTGAAATGAATTAAGACTAAAGATCATGAGCACTTCCATCATTAATTTTGATCAGTAAATTTGGTTTAGTTATGTCTCTCTTTGAAGAAATTAAATGAGCCTGGATGTCATTACAGAATGCATAACTTGGCACTGGATTCTGCTGAGTGCCAGAAACTCAGACAGTAAGAGGAGGAAATGGGTGTGCTGTGGAATACAAAGCTCTCAGCTGTTCAGGTCTGCTGGCACTGGGTTCATTTGCTGTTACCCAAGTGGGCACTGAAAACAGAAACCAGCTCACAGCCTCTGCAGCCCTTCCTGAGGCCAGGTCCAAACCCTCTGCATCCAATAAATGCCAGTGATGTAGCAAAGTCGAGTCTGGGGTTTGTAACCTGCCTCATTAAACATCTCACCCACGGAGGAACTGCTCATTGCATTTCTTCATCCTTGACTCAAATCTGACAGCCCCAGCTAAAGGTGTTGGTTCATCAGCCAACGTGGGGCTGCCACTGAGCTGGGAGCTGGAGCCAGAGGGAATTCCCTGTCAGCCAGAGGAACAGAGCATCTGCAGGAGCTGCTTCTTCACACTTTGCCTCACATCTGAAGCAGGATCATGCAATTTCTTTCACTGAGGTAAACAGTAATTTCTTTGTTCTGGTGTGTTGTAAAGCTATCACCTGGCAGGGCTGAGAATCTCTTATCTACTGCTGTAATTTTAAGTGCTGTTGGGCTTTTTGCCAGAGCAGTATTCAATAATTTGCTAGGCATTGATTTTTAGAGATCATTATTTATCCTTTGAAAAGCAAAGGTTAAAGTTTACCTTTTGCTGTTAATGTAACTGTAGCTGGCATGTTTACATCAGCAGCCAGCTCCTGTCAAATTAGGAAATTCACACTGGAATTTTATCAGTTAAGGATTAATTTTGAAAGCACCATGCTAAGAACAATGCTTGTGCAAACTTCAATGCAGTTAAACTCCCCAAACTTTGGGTGTAACCTGGGTAGTGTTCAGGGTGACCACAGTCAGGATCTTGTGCAGTGAATGCTGAGAATTTTTAAGGACTATTTAAATAATAAAGAGGCCGGATGACAGGGGGTGTGCTCAGGTGTGAGTTTCTGTCATCACTCATCCTTGCCAGAGGGGTATTTTCTATTATTTTATCAGAAAAATGAAAAATTAACCAACAAAACTTAATGGTAGATGCATCCAATTACAGAAATCCCTCCTTCACATCTCATCCCTCTTAGATGGCTTCAGGACCATGGCTTTGTCCTGAAAAACAATGTCTGTTACAAGACATTGCCTGCAAATACATTCCAAGTTTGTTATCTGTAAAAGGTAACATAAGCCTAAAAGGAGAGGAGAGGAATGCTCCTGACAGATACCTGAGTATGTTGAAATTTAGGTGGTTAAATGAATACCTCAGATCTGATTTCAAAAATTCAGAATGGCAAGATTAATGAGATACTGTTATGGAACTACCCAGTTTCATAAAGGAAAATATGCCAGTTAAGTTATCAGGAAGTTGTATCAGTTTTAAGTTAATTAGTAATTCTTTATAGAGAAAGATGCTGTAAAACAAGCTCAAAATCCACAATCCACAGCGGCAGAAAGGGAACTTCATTCTGCTGCTGGCAAAGTCTGGAAGAAAAGATCTCTTGTCCCTGTTGGTTCCAGGATGTCCTTTCTGAAAGTGCTGCTGTGTGTCCTGGTCCTGGCCAGCCCCTTGCTGAATGAAGCTGCAAAACGTAAGATCTGCTGGAATTCTGTTTGTGGCTTCTCAGAGCAGGGATGTGGCCATGGCCACTCCATGGGGCATTGCAGAAGAGCTGCTGCTTGGCAATTCTCCTTAGGCTTTAGGTTGGGCTTATTTTATATAACTGCAAAACAAGGCAAATGTGAACACCTTGGTGTGACCACTGCTGTCCTGTTTGGTGTCACAGGGAAAAAGTTACAGCCATGTGAATTACCCCTGAAACTCAGTATCCTGGTGGCTTGGGATAGTTTTGAGTCAGTCTCTGAATATCAGAAGGGCATTTTTAGATAAGTTAAATGGTTTGGTTCTTTTTCCGTGGGAAAAAACACTTGGTAAATGGGTTAAAAAATCATGCATTTAAGTGTTCTTAGACTATTTTTGATACTAACAGGGAAAAATCATCAATAATTAAGATCTTGACAACCAGAATGCACTGACAGAAAGGTTATTTAAAGTGAGAAGCTAAGTGATGGAATTGTCTCTGGTTCTGTTGGAGTAGACCAATATGGGCCTGAAACTGTTTTATAGGAAGGTTTCCCACAGATTTTATGGATATATTTATTTATTTTATCATCACTGTTCTTTACCTGGTAGCTACCAGTTACTGGTAATTGGGTATCCCCAAGCTCATAGTGATGTAAACCAGCTGCAGTTATTATTTTTGTAGTAAGAGTTTTGGTTTGTGATCTGAGGAACTTTTTTTAATGCTACTCTAAACATTAATTTGCAAAACAAAGTTACCACTTGAAGGCTAACTTGGCACTTATGTAGCCCACAGTATTCTGAAGGGCTCAGCAGTGAGTTCTCTATCACATGGAATGTTGGAGCATTAACAGCAAAGGGCACACACTCCCTCTCTCCCAGCACAATCACCACTGGTGATTTTCTGCTGCCTTAGTACTTTTTGTAACACTGCTAAAAGAATTGTGTTACTGATCAGAGGGGTAGCTAAAAACCCTGATTATCTCCTGGATGAACCAGGCCAAATCTACTTGGGATTTTTCATTGTTCTGTACCTTACATCCATAACACATGACCTGTAGTTGGGTTTTCTGGAAAGTGTTTCAGTGCTGATGTCCTTTTGGGAGGAGAGCATGCAGTGTATGAAAATGGATGTATGAAATGGTACAAGCCTTGATGACTGTAATCATTTAGATTTATCTCTGATAAGCAGCAAATGTTGGATTAGATGCACTTGGACAGTGGAGAGGAAGGAGGCTTCCATGTGTTTTTGAAGTGCAGGCTGCTCCCAGCACAGTTCCTCTGGCTAATAATGCATCAGTCAGGAGTTTGTTCAGGTGGGAAGTCTCTTACAATGGCAACCAGAGTAAAGCTGGGCCTGCTGGGCTCAGAAGGCTCTGCTCAGAGATCTCTGCAATTCTGGCTCTGCCTCCATTCCAGATGTGGATCCTCTCACTGGAACAGCTGTGCACAGCTCTGCTCAGCTCTGCTGGCACTTGGGGCTTTTTGGAGGGTTCATTTGGTGCCTGGTGTTGAGGCTGAGCCCTGAGCAGGGCAGGAACAGGCAGCAAAGATGTGGGGTGGGAGTGCCAAACGTGCTGGTGTTTGATGGCTGATTCAGGCTGCTGAGGGAATTATTTTTAGCCAGCCAAATACCTGTGAAAACTGTAAACACTCAGATTCTGGAACATAATTTACAGCCCACAGTGTTTACACAGCAAAACAGATACAGGAGAACCAACATTAATGCAAACCAGATCCTTTTGTAGGCTAAACCAAGGAATAATCCCAATGCAAAACACATAAGAAGATTCTAATTTGGATTATAATTGGGAGGTTGGAATCTCTAATGAATTTCATGACTTCTGGTCTTTGCCAACAATCCAGAGATGATATATAGTGGAATTCCAATACAACCACACTTAAAATGATGGGATAAAAATCATAACAATGCAAACCATGCAATCTCCTGGCCAGCTGGAAGATGGATATGTATTCAGGGTAAAGTAATTTAAGTAGGTAAATCTTCATTTCTCATATAGCTTCAAAATTTTCAAGGGACAAGTCACTGGAAAGTAAGATTTAGTATCATCTACAGAGTACAAATGAAGCTTAAATTTCTGGTGTGATTAGCAACACATCTCAGTGAAAGTATGTTACTGTATAATTGCATTAAATACTTATTTTGTTTTAATTCACAGCCAGCTGCATTGGAGTTGCAGACTTTCAGGCCTGTCTGAATGACACAGAGGAATTCTGTCCTAAAAATATTTCTTGTCAGTGTAAAGATGGAGAACCTTTTTGCAGGTAGTGTGTGGGCTTGGTTTGTTTAAATATATACATGTAAATGTCAAATATATTCTAAAGGATGAAGTAAATTTAGACCCTGCAAAGTGATCAATGAAAATAGATGTTGATCTTCATTCACAATCTGCATAAATTTATAACTCTGGTACAAAGCATCAGATCTGGGCCCTGGTGCAGTGTTTTCTTTTGAAAAATATGTATGAACCATGCAATTCTTAATGCAGGTAATCACTGTAATCCTTAATTTTTTATATGCTCCCTGTTCTCTCAGCTATTTTACTTTTGAACTGAATTAGCTCTGTAATTGCAAGTTCATTTATTTCTCAGGTTGATGAAATTTTCTTTTGCATAAAAAAAAGAGGATTCTTAATGTTCTCTTCTCCATTACGTAGTTGGTTTTTTTTATCCTTTTAAAAAATCAATGTCGTAATGACAGCCAGAAATATGAGGTTTGACTTCCACTCAGCAGCTTTGCCATGCTGACAGCTGACAGAGAGATCTTTGACCTGAGCCAGGCTGTGACTTGGGCACTGCACCCTGTTCCCAGCAAAGCTTCTTATCTTGGACTCCTGAAATGCCAACTTGGACTTGGTTACCCAGAGCCTGGCGAAGAACTTTTGCAACTAATCTGTAAACAGATGGGTGTAACTAAGATAAAAAATATCTTTAAACAAACAGGAAAAGTAGTGAATCTCTTGGCCCCTGCAGTATTGAATAATAAATAATTATACAGCAAAATATTGTACTTTTGAGGTATTGCTTACTTGTGAATTACAATGCTGTTGCTAAAAATGAGTATTTTTATTTGCAGTTGTAATTACTACAGAATGGGCTGGAAGGAGTACTGGTACATGGGCCCCAAATGTAACCACCTGTGGAACACTCTGGATTTCATTTTAGTGGCTACTCTTCCTGCAGTGGCACTGGTTATCATAGTGGTTGTAATTTTTTCTGTTGTCCTCTGCATGAAAACAGGAAAACATGGGTAAGTGACTCTGTATGCACCTACAAGGAGTTTTATACTCAAAATGGAAGTACAGCAAAAGGAGTCTGGTATTCTGGTTAATTTTTAACCTCTGGATGTTTAAAAGCAAAAGGTTACCATACTACCAAAATACTTTTTCTACAATTTAAAACTAAAATCATCTTACCTGAGCACTCAGCACTTACTCAGCATTTTACCACTGCATGCAGAGCTTCACACTCCCACTCATTGCTTTTCTTTAGGGCTCACCAGGCAAGCTTTAAAGATTGATAAGTACATTCACTACTTAAATTCAACAATACCAAATGTGTATTTCTGATTTATTTGCTCTTAAGGATTGACCTTTTTTACCACAGGTTTAGAAAAAAAAAAAGGAGTGAGACTGATAACCATTGACAAGAGCTTGGTGTTTAAACACGATTCCTCCCACTCTTGGGTCTCAGATATTGATGATTTGAGCTGTTTTTTGCTTTTATCACTTCTCCCAAGTACACAGACAATATGAGGTTTTTTTCTGTCACTGAGCCCCAGTAGTGTGTCCCTGCTACTTCCTCTGACACAGAAAAGCTGTAATAATACCCAGCTCTTGTAGAGCCATTGCCACAGCACATCTAAAGCTCTGACACAGCTATTGAACCACTTTGCAGCACAAAAAGACATCTGTCAAGACCCTCACCATTGCTAATGCTCTGGATTCCCATTGTCCCCCAGGGAGCAGCCACGGCCTCCATCCAGGGGAGCACAGCAGAACCCTGCATTCAGTGCTGACACAGCTGCTGGCCCCAGGCACGGGCACCAAGGGCCACCCGAGGTAAGAGAGGGCAGAGGGGGCACAGCACAGCCCCAGCACCTGGGCATTCAGCACAATGGCATAGGAGCAGCAAAAAAAAGGGCAGGGGTTGAGTTTAGAGTCTTCCTAGCATTTGATTTCCAAGATCGGATGTGAGAAGGTGAAACTCTTCCACAAGGATTAAGTGAATCTAATTTGTATAGGAGAAAACAAAGAACTGGAGATTATTTCTATAGGATGTTCAAACAAATATTTCCATTTTTGGTCAGTTAGAAGATCAGCTTTAAAAAGAGATCACACTCTGCTGTGCCAATTTTCTCCATTAGGCAAGGTGTAGTAGAGATCATTGCTTGAACCTAGTGGGTGTCAAGAGAAAAGATGGATAAATAACATTAAAAACCAATATGAAATACAAAGAATCACTGAAAGGGAATATTTGTGTGTGTGTGTGTGTTCATTTCCTCATTTGGTACTTCAAGGGATTATTTTACATATTAAGGAGCAGAGTTTGTGAGAGGGAGACATTGAAGGCTGTCTAAGAAAAGGAAGAAAATAATCTAGTCTGCTACATTATTTCTGCTCAATCCATCTATAAATATCAATATCTTGGCAATGCAGCAGGACTGAGCCTGCCTTTACCAGGAGATGGTGCTGTTCAATTTTTAACTAATTCAGTATTTTTTCCTGCTGATGCTGTTGTTCCCAAGGTGTGAATCAGACCCAATTCTGCAGACTAGTCAGGAAGAAAACCCTTTGTAAAAGGAACCATTTTGGGTCAGGGCTGTGGGATTTAGGGCTTTCTCACACCCCACATTGTGAGTTGTAGCCCAGACAAGTGAAAAACTGGTTTATATCTTCTAACATACTGTACTCGGAGAGCTGGTTATTCTAATTTGTCATTTGCTCTGTGTAATCACCTGATCCCCTACACACAGGATGCCTGGGTTGGACAAATTCCAAAAGTTGTACTGAAAACACAAGATTTTCACGATGTCTCAATCCCAGCTCAAAGGCAGAATTACAGGTATGCTGCTATTCTTTGTCTTTTATGCTCATTTTCACTTTATAGCCTGGTTTGGAGACTCAGAATGACTTTGCAGCTTTGCCAGTGGCACAGCAAGCAACAAAGGTCCAGTAAATGGCAAAGCTTTTGACTGGATTATTCACACACAAATCCTAAAATACTGCTTTATCCAGAGGCTACTCTGGTTTTCCTCTAATCCCAGAGGCATTCATTTCATTTCTGTTAGGAACACAGTTCCCTGCTTGTGCCTCCTCACTTGAATCCCCCTCAGCACCCAGCCAGCTGCTGCAGCTCTTCTGCAACTTCTGCAGAGAACTGCTTTGCCAGGGTGCAGCTCAGTGAGAGCACAACATAGCAGGGCTCTGCTGCAGAGCCAGCCTGGAGCTTGCTGATCTTCAGTCCCTCAAGGAGGTCTGTTTTTTTCTAAAATAAATGTTGAAAATGTTGAAGGTTATAGCTATGGTGAATTTAAAATCTTTTGAAAATAGTTCTAGGAATATAAAAAATTAGATACTGTGGCATTGTTTATTGTGACAGTGAAAAGAAAATAAAAGCTTAAAGAGAACACTGCTTCTATAAATTCACTCTTCTCTGTTTGCAGGATGAGGGTTTGACAGTAAAATGAACTTAAAAGACCTTTTAGATTTATTGCCTCGATGCCGTGCATGCAGTAGTGAGCTTTAATATTTTTATATTTCAGTTTAAACTAACAATTTGTGCAATTTGCAGTATATTATAAGGTTTTAATAACCTTTTTCTGTTTTGCACAGTCCCATATATGCTCAGCCTCTGAGGACAGCAAGTCCAGCACCAGATTATTTCCCTCAGTCCCGAGCCCAGCGGGACGAGTTTGACTATCCCAGGAAGGATTTGCCTTATCCAGTTTATCCAGAGGCAAGACAGTACCGGGTACGTATCAATGGCATCCCTCTGCATATTAATTACACCCTCTGCATATTAATTACACCCTCTGCATATTAATTATATCATCTATCCTGGAACTGAATTCAAATCATCACTAAATGGATGGTATTTGTCACTGAGTAAAGATGTGAGCTAACAGAAAGCCCACAGCCACCTTTCGCTATGCAGGTGTTTTCTTCAGCAATATTATAGAGCCTGCTGAAATGTTTTTAAGTATTTCCAAAGCTGTTTCAGTCTGTGTGCACACAGTGGTAATGCTTTCAGGTATCTGCATGAAAATCATCTCCCAAAGCTCTTGGTGAGTGCACACTCAGAAGCAGGACATACTAAGAAAACAAATACATAAAAATGTAGTTTGATTAGATACAGATTATTTTAATAGCAAGCAAACTGGGGAGTGTGTGTCATGCTACTGATTTAATTCTAATCTCTTTACAGAGATACTAAGATCAAGTGCTTCCTATATGAGAAATGTCTTGGAATGCTGTGTGATCACTGGACAATCCAGAGCAGTGAGGCCCTGGAGGGACACAGAGGAAATTGCCATCCTTATTAGAGAGCACTAAGTTATTGCAAAGAGAAGGTATAAAGGATAATTGTAAAAGAAAACCTGATATGACATTAACATCTGATTTATTTACTGTGTAATTGGTGACAGCTTCCTGTGAATCCTTGATACTGCAGTGCACAGGGTTTGGCCCTGGCAGTGTGGTACAAACACAGCCAAGGATTTGGCTTCCCTCTGTCACAAGATTTATCAGATACTTACAGGCCCATTCCCTTGTCTTTTTTGCTTTGTCCTCCTGTGTTGATCCTAGAATGGTTTGCCTATTAAACTGCCCTGGCTTGCTTTGTAACGTTTTTGTAAATGAGGAAAATAAATGAAGCTATGAAAGATTGACCATCTTGCCACTAATTAACAAAACAAAGAGGTTGAAGACTGGGATTTATTTCCCATTTCCTAAAAAGTCTGAAGCACATCATATTGTAATTTATGTTTAACAATTTTCTTTAATGTTAGGTAATATGTGAAACTATATGACAAAACCAAAATCTTAAGAATTTTTAAAAAGGTTTTTTGATACTTGGTTTTCCCTCGATGTAACAAAAATGCAAAGTGGGCAAATTTCACTGGGTTTACTTCTTCTGCTACAAATTCTGTCAGAAATAAAAGAAGTGAGACTGGTTCCCTCTCTTATCTTCAGAAATACACAGAAATGGTGTTAACACATCTGTTTAGATCCCAGACTATCAGTTTAAACAATTCTGACCTCAGAAACTTAAATCCAAAGGTGTCCTGACATTTCTCTGTGAATTGCTTTTTTCTGCCACTTCTCAGCCTCTGGTGGTACCACAATCTGACAAACTGTGGTGGTTGTTGACCTCAGTGCAGCTCTGTTGTACCAGCCCCAGAGTGACCACAGAATCTGAGTGTCCAATTTGCTATTCCACCACTCTCAGAAAGGGAGTAGGAGGCACAGATAAGGCAGAGCTGTCAATGCCCAAGGTGCTGGCAAGAGCAGAGCTGGCTAAACTGAGTCTCTCTCACCATCTCCCCCAGCGTTCAGTTTTGTCATTACCTTTTTCAAGTATTTTTCCCTTCATTCCTTAACTGTGTTGGGCAGTCTGAAATTATTTTGTCACAAGAATGTCTGGCTCTGGCTAGAGCTAGACAAAACTGGAATGTTCTTCCTACTGCTTTGACTTCAGTGTGTGCTGTGTTATGTGGCTTTACCCTTTAAAAAAAAAAAAACAAAACAAAACGGGGGGCGGAGGGTCAAATGTAAGTCTCCAAGTTCTCTGCTAAGGAAGTGAAAGTCCAGGAAAATGAATCTTTTGAGAATTACAGAAGCTTCCATGTCTCTCTTGTCCTGAGGAGCCCAGAACTGGACACAGCACTCCAGCTGTGGCTTCAGTAGGGTCACCTGGGGATGTCCCATCCAAGGATGTCCACCTTGGGCCACCCTCTAGAGCCCCCAGACAGGGGGACTCCTGCCTGCCCTTAGGTAGCTCTGAGCAATCCCCTCTCAGCATCTGAGGGGTTTGGGTCACATTTTCCAGGAATTCACTTTCACCTTTACACTTTACACAGCTCTGGCTTTGGATTCCTCTAAGGAATAGAAGGCACAGACCAGGCACCAAGCATTGCCCAAGTTGTCCTTTGCTCAGATTTGTTCAATAGGCAGTAATCTTGTGACAAAGAGTAATGCAAAGTTACCAAAGCGAGTTGCTATGCTTGTTATCAGAAGGTTCAAGTCTGTATCCTAACTACTTTGATATATTAAAACACTGCTTCAACTTTGTATTTACACGTGACGTTTAACCGGGTATGTCAGGTTTTCATGCTGGTAAGAGATCTACAGAAACGAAACTGTTGCCAGAGCTATTGGTGTTTTATTCACCAGATTATTGCACTGTCCTCACGGGGACGGGTGTGGGGGATCCCCTCTCATGGCCCCTCACGGCGCCCCGAGGGGGAACTGGATCCCCTCACAGTGCCGGGGGCGGGCGAGGGGTCCCCCCGCGCTGCCCTCACGGTGCCCCGGCGGGAGCGGAGGTCCCGTACGGTCCCTCTCGGTGTTCCGGGC
>JAHLSL010000024.1:3877640-3905110 GCA_025920805.1 Petroica traversi | reverse complement strand
GCCGGCGCTGCCCGCGCTTTTTACTACGGGAAGTTTTGTCAGTGCAACGCGTAGATGTCATTTTTTATTATTTATTATTTTGTATTAAGAGCCTTTAGCGCGTTTCAGGCAGCGAGACAGAATGTCGTTCGCTGGTTTTGTCTGTAGCGTTTTAAATGGATTTAAGAGTGCAAGTTGTCTTGGTGCTTTCTAGGTGGACACAATAAAGGACTTCGAAATGGATATGCTGGTTTTTTTATACCCAGTCTGTTCTCTGCCAAGGGTCTGTGATAACCTGCACGTTATTTTGTTAATTGGGGCTTCCTAATTAAGATTTCTGCGCAAGCCAGACGTTCCTCATTGTGTTGCCGTTAGTTGCTGCATTAAAATTAGGGGAAAAAATTAAAACCGTGAAGTGTAATCAGGGGAGAATAATTATTTTTTCGTCTTCAGCTTGAACGTTAAGAAATTAAATGGTTACACTGCATCTGGTTTGTGTTTTTCAACAGTGTATAAGTTTATTTATTGTTCCATTGCTCTGTGTCTGAGCCTGGTCCTTTTCGTCTAATGCAAATCTCATATGCAGCTTGTGAATATCCAAAACACCAGCAGTGCATGATGCTGTGTTTTCCTTTGGAGCATGTAAACAAGATGTAAATTATTTAGAGGAAATCTCTCCTTTAAAGGAGAGATTAAGGGCTGACCATGCAATTAGGCTTCATGTGAAAATGCACCACCTGAACCTCCTGGGAATAAAGGTCTGTATGTAAACTGGGGAGGTGCTTAACGTTTGCAGGACCACACAAAATGTATTTCTAAAGCTAAATAAATACAGAGCGTGTATTTAAGCTGTAATTGGCACGTTGTAATCGGCCTTCTGTAGAAATGTTGCTTATGTTATACACATTTGAAATATGGCAACAATGCCTGGAAGCCGGCACAGGGATTGGGAATTTCCTTGTCCCCCTGGGAACACCAATGACACCCTGTTTTTCCTGGGAAGGGTACAAGTGCAGAAGCATTGGTTGGTTGTTATCCCTCCTCCTTAAAATGCTTTACTGAAGGTCTTTGCATTGGGAGTGTTTTCTTGAACTCTCTCTAAAATTAAATTGTTGCTGGTTATTTTGTGATACTTTTTTCAGGAAGAGTGAGCTAAGGACAGATCAATGTGTATCCTGGGAACTACCCCCAGTGTTTCAGTTGAGTGTTGCTGTTACGTGTTCTTAGGTCATTCCAAACTGCCAACCAGTACCCTGGATTTTAAAAAATACATGTGTAGAAATAATTTACAGTTGTAGTCAGAGAGGTCAGATATCCCTTCTTCTACTCTAAAATTCATTGCTTATCTCAGCTGAGCCCCATCTAGGGAAGAGCTTTGGCATAAAGATCTGAAATAGGTTGAAATGAACCTCAGGCTCCTTAGAAAGAGAGCTGTTATGTTTCAGAAAAGCTAAACCATTCCAGATACAGACATATTTTTAAAAATTATATTTGAAACACTTCTCTAGGAGTCAGTGTAGGTTGCATTAAATTCTTCATTTTAGGATGTGATGATTATGTGCTCTTTCCTGGGCCAAGATAGCATGCTGTAATTGTTAAAAAAAATCAATGAAAAAATTAATGGAATATTGTAAAGTGAATATTTCATTGGCTAATGCTAGTAAAACATTTCCACTGTCTTTAAAAACCCAGAGGAGAAGGGGAATTGAGAGGAAAAACTTGAGATGTTACAAGTTAGAGGCAGAGAGGAATGGATAAGTTTGGGATTGTGACAGGGTGTGGAACCGTGGCTTTCTGCCTGATTTGTCCCCTTCCAAAGCAGGATTGGATCTGCCTGCGGTGGTGTGGGTGTGTTACACAGTGTACTACAGGAGGAAGCTGGGAAGAGCCACAATTAATCACTGCACTGCATTTTTTTTCCCTGTTCCCAATAACAAGATTTGCCTGCGTGTGTGACATGTGAAACTGCATCCTCTGCACTGCTGCAACCTGTGAGCAGAACTGCCTTAGCCAGGGGTAATTCTTCCAGCAGCAGCAGGAAGGGCTTTTCCTGCTGTCCCTGCATTCCTTTAAGATCCCAAGCTTGATATAAAAAATAAATGTGTGATTGTGTGGTTGCTTCAAGTCCGTCCTTTGTCTGCAGTGAGGGTTTACAAGGACATTCTTCACAGGGTTGGTACAGCCTCAGCGGGGTTGTTGCCTCTGTGTCATCATCCAGCTCTGGTTTTAGGGGAAGTTTAGGGGGTTGCTGGTACTTCATGCACAGAAGATGCCATCCCATAAGTTTGGTTCTTTTTCTGGTCCTATTAACTACCAGAAAAACACTCTTTTTAGTGGTAATTTGCTTTCCCTGCGGAAATTTAAATTCAAATTATAGTCCTACTTTGTATTAAATTTTTCAGTGTATCACAGTATGTAATATAGTTGTGCATCTAATTATTTAATCTGAAAATAAGTTGCTTATTGAGAAGGGGAAAAAAATGGCATATTCTTCCTGTATCTCAGATTGATATAAATTAAGATAATTTTTCAGATCTATTTACACTGAAAAAAAAAGGATTATCTGAATGGTAAAGGCTGTGGTCAGGAAATATTAGATATTACCTTAATTCTGAAATAGTTAAACCAGCTATTTATGGTTTATAGCTGCATCATACTTTGTAAGAGCAAAGATTCATTAGCTATGGTGGGAATTTCAGATGGCTGTGGTGATAATTTGTGTATGGTGGAGCATTGCATTGAGGTTCTGGAGCTGCTCTGTGTTCCTTACAGAGCTGACAGACTTGGAATTTGGAGTGGAATTGAATTAGTTCAATCCTTGGATTTAACTTTCCTCATAGATAATGTTTGGCTTTTTTTTTGTATTCTTGAATTCAGGCTTCCTTGGGGTGGATCAGTGGCTTTTCCTTGCAATTGCCATCACTGGGCACCTTTGCTGGAGGAGCTCAGGAGTTGTGGGAGGTCCTGGCTCTTCCTGGGCTGCTTGGTTCTGCCTTGGAGGTGTCTCAGATTTTGGGCACTTGTTCCTACACCTTGGCTTGTTTCATTATTCACCTTCCTTGGCTGTGTGGGCTCTTGAGGTGTAACTCATTTCAGTGGGGTTGTCAAGTGTGTTCTACCACAAGTAATTGGAGTTTCCATCACAGTTTGGATTTATATGCTGAGATTAAATGAATTCTTGTGGTGGATTGCTGGTTAGTTATTTTATGAGATCTAGAAGAGTAAAGCACCATACTTTGGAGGTTTACCCATGAAAGATTTGTACTGCTGCTCCTCCCTGCACCCCCAGGTCACAGTTCTGGGCTCTGACTCTGTGGTCACTTCCCACAACTCCTGAAACTCCTTGTTTGCTCTGTGATCCTGTCACTTTTTATAATTCGTGGATATGAGAAGGCAGGAAAGATTTTTCACCTGTGGAAGCCTTGTATGACCCTGTGGGTGCTTCTGTGGAGTCACTTGGAGCTGGAAACTTGTGTAAAGTCCTTTGGGTTGCAGCAAATTGCAAAATAATTCAATCCCCACATTTCAGTGCTTGGTAGGAACCCTGGAATGCTGATTCTATCCTTCTCTCCTGTTTTTCATGGGAATGCTGTCAAATGATACATCTGTTCTCCTGCTCTGGAAGTGACTTTGTGGAACTGTACTTGTCACAGAGATTCAGCATCCCCAATTAAATTTACCCATTAAAATTGGTTTTGAAGTGTCTCGTATATTTTGAAAAAATTGGAAAAATTGGTATTCCCAATACAATTCTATACTTTCATCATTGTATCTTCACACATCCAGAATCACCAGTGTTGCTAATTAGTTAATGAGTCTATACAGACAGGGGCAGAGCAGAGGCTGCTTTGTGCACAATTGCTAATATTTATTTTTGTGCTAAGGTCAAAAAATATAAACCAAAATAGTAAAGTGAACTGTATGTACTATTGTTTATGGTTTTCTTGAATTTTTGGGTAAATATTGCTCTGTGTTTATCAGTGTAACACATCAATCCAGTAAAGCTGATCAACACAAGAACATTGTTAAACATAAAGTCTCACTTTTGTTTTATTGCAGTTATTTGTGAATGAATTTGGCTGAATATGGATCCAGGTGGTGGAAGTCTTGGATTGCAAACACAAGAATCCAAAATGCCTCACACCATGATCATGCAGGATTTTGGTAAACATTTTAACTATTAAAAATAATGAGTAAAATCCAGATGACCTTCTCAGCTATTGGGAAGGACCATGTCTTTATACCATGATATTTGCATTTGAATTACAGCACTGAATAATGTTAATTATTTTTTCACTCTGATAAGAACCATTTTCTTGACTGTTTTCAAGATTAAAACTGCTGTTTTTGTGTTAAAATAGTTCTCTGTGCATTCTTTGTTATGTCTAGAAAAGTAGTCTGCAAATATGACTGGCCAGCCCAGTCTGTTAATGAAAACCAAGTTTCTACCTCCAGCCGTTCCTTGTGATGTGGCAAGATCTTGGATATTTTACTGTAAATATTGCATAAAACTGAGTGTTTATTTTTAACAAGGCCCATGCAGTCCAAAGGATGAATCCTTTTATTGTATCAGCAATTAATGGTTTGTTACCACACTTTCAGTGTCACAAGAGAATTCTGTGAAGGTTCACATTGCTGCTGCAATTAAATGTTTTCTAACTGGGAATTTAAAAAAAGGAGACTGAATTGTAAACTGGCCTTTAGTTTTTAACAAATCCTGAGTTTGGGATAAACTCCACATTATGTCTTGCAGGGGTATGTTTTGTTTATCTTAACTTGTGCAGAACAGGCTGCTTTGGACAGTGTTTATGGGGCGAAATGCAAAACATGGATGTTGAGAAGTAACAGATTTTCACATCTGTGTTTAACTTGTCTGGGATAACTCTATTCCTTAGGTAAACCAATCGCTGGTGCAATAATTAACATTTTTCTCCCTGTTTGTGGTTGTTCCCTAGTGGCTGGAATGGCTGGCACTGCTCACATCGATGGAGACCACATCGTTGTGTCAGTCCCCGAAGCCGTCCTGGTTTCTGACGTGGTCACAGATGATGGAATAACCCTGGATCATGGCTTGGCAGCTGAGGTGGTGCAGGGGCCCGACATCATCACGGAGACAGACGTGGTCACCGAGGGTGTCATTGTCCCCGACTCGGTGCTGGAGGCTGACGTGGCCATTGAGGAGGCTCTGGACACCAGCGAGCACGTTCTGACCCCTGAGCTGATCACAGAGACCGTGCGAGTTCCCGACCAAGTGTTCGTGGCCGACCTTGTCACGGGCCCTGAGGGACACCTGGAGCACGTGGTGCAGGACACTGTGGCCGGGGCTGAGTCACCCACCATGGTGTCAGAGGAGGTGCTGGTGACCAACTCGGATTCGGAAGCCGTGATCCAGGCAGGGACTGTCCCTGGCTCCACCGTCACCATCAAAACCGAGGACGACGACGACGGCAAGAGCACATCTGAAGACTACCTGATGATATCTTGTAAGTGCCACTGAGGTAGATGGAACAGGAGGGAGCTGAGCTGGAAGTGCTCTGGTGGGGAGAAGTTCCTGTATTGGACTCTTGGAATGCTCAGGGAATGGGCTGGTGCCCCGTTAATTCCTGGTGTCTGGATTTGGGGGTTTCGATTGCAAAATCACTGATGCAACAAGAAAGAGAAGGACATTGATGCTCCTGAGTGAGTGAGTGTGTTTGTGTTTCTGAAACTAAATACTTGATGAAATTTAAGAAAAATGCCTTGGAAAGTTAAACATTCAATTTATTTTGAATATACAACTTTTTTTCTAAAAAACACCAGAGATATATTACAATGCTGTGCAAATTCACGTAAAAAAAACCATGCTGGGCTTAATCAGGAGAACCCACAAAGAAATAGTTCTTTTAAGATCTCTAACTCAAAGTTTTCTCAGTGTGTCCACAAAATATGGTTGGTTTAGTGTATTAAAAATTATAATAGGCATTTCATTGTCTGTTATGCTCTTCTGGGCTGAACTTGGAAATGAGGGATAATGTTCATTAATGGATTGGCTCATTAACACATTCCAGTTCCCACACAGCATCCAGCTCCATATGATCCTGGTGACTGGTAGCTGAAGTTGGCATCTAAAGAACTTTGGGTACTTTATGTTTCTTCAGTGGTCACATTGTACCCAAGGTACCAGTTGTTGCTGGTACACAAATTTGATAAAATGTCTGCCAGGTAATTTAATTTTTTTACTTCTTCAAACCACTTATTGAAATGGGAGTAGGTCAAAAGAGATATTATTTAGTCAGAAGCAATATGTTAAAAGTCAATACCAAGTGTGTCAAAGTGTCAGTCTGTTCACAACAAGCTGCATTTATTACAAATGTCATGACAGAGGACATGACTGATTCATGATTATAATGATTTCACTCTTATTTTATATCCCTTATGCAGAATTCTGATATTTATTTTCATGAGTATAGGATGAACAGCAATGATTTTTAAAGCTTTGCATCATTACTGTGTCACTAACAGAAGTCAAAAAGAGGGTTATTTGAAAAAGAACTTCAAAAATTAGTCTACAAAGCAAATTAGACCTGCAACAAACAAAATCCTGTGTGTTTTTATAACTAAAGGAACACCATTTTTACAGTCAGCTGTTTCACTGAACAAATTCCTCCTTTCTGACAGAGTACTTAGGATGGGTTTATTCTGTAACTGGCTATTTCTCTTGTCACTGTAAGTACAGTCATTGGGATTCCTTCTGAGAGAGATGAGTGTGATTGATGCTGATGATCCTGCACTTAGACCAGAGCATCTGAAGCTTTCAGTTACCTGCTGGCCCCACGTGTGTCTGACACATTCTTGGTTTTGTCAACTGTTCTCAAGCTTGGCTTTCACAATGCTTCAAAGCCATTTTGAGACCTAGTTTTCAGCAAATTAAATTTTTATATATGTATAATCGTGATGTGCCTGAGCAGTCACATTATTCATCTAGGATTTTGTTTTAAGTAATCATTTAGATAAATTAAGGCAGTCATAGAATCGTTTAGGTTGGGAAGGAGCTGTAAGATTATTGAGTTTAATCATTCTCACAGCACTGCCAGGGCCACCACTGACCATGTTCCTGCAGGGGCCACATCCACGTGGCTTTTGAATCCCACAGGAATGGGGATTTCTCCACTGCCTTGGCATCTGTGCCAGGGCTGGGCAATGCTTTCCATGAAGGAATTTTTCCCAGTATCCAACCTGAGCCTCCCCTGGCCCAGCCTGAGGCCGTTCCCTCTCTCCTGTCCCTGTTCCCTGGGAGCTGATCCCAAATCCCCCCAGGTGTCCCCTCCTGTCAGGGACTTGTGCAGAGCCACAAGGTCCCCCCTGAGCCTCCTTTTCTCCAGGCTGAGCCCCTTCCCAGCTCCCTCAGCCTCTCCTGCTGCTCCAGCCCCTTCCCAGCTCCGTTCCCTTCTCTGGACTCGCTCCAGTCCCTCAATGTCCCTCTTGTCCTGAGGGTCCCAGAGCTGCCCCAGCACTGGGGGTGCCCCAGCAGGGCCAGCACAGGGCACAGGCCCTGCCCTGATCCCCCTGGACACCATTCCTGATCCAAGCCAGCTGCCATTGGCTTCTTGCCCACCTGGGCACCCCTGGGCTCCTGTCCAGCCCTTGTCACCAGCACCCCCAGGGCCTTTCCCAGCTTCCCAGCCCTTCTGCTCCAGCCTGGAGCTTTCCATGGGGTTATAGTGACCCAAGGGCAGGACCTGGCACTTGTGAATCCCCAGGGCCTGGATCCAGCCTGTCCAGACTCCCCTGCAGAGCTTCCCACCTCCCCCATCAACACTCCCCAGCTCGGGGTCATCTGCAGAGCTGATCCCTCATCTGCCTCATTGATAATGGTGAGCTCTGTTGTGTTGTAACTTCTGAGCCTGTGTAGTGAGCTGGGGATGTCAGCCTGACCCCACAAAGTGTCTGCTATTGTGTTTTTGTCAGCAGAAATGAATCATTCTTACACAGTTTTAAATTTTTTTTATTGTTCAAATATTACCCCTGAATTTGTTTTGTTTATGGAGACAATGTGTTCTGTAGAATAAATGAAGACCTCAATTCATCAAGCAGGTCAAAACTTTATTTACTTACTTTTTTTTAATTGTCAAATGATGTAGATACTGTAGAAAGTGATTTTTACAGTTTTTCATTCAGGATGTATATATAGGACTGTTGAACTGTTTTAGAATATAAATCACATCAAAGTGATACCTTTAGAGAATTTAAAAATACTTACAATTTAGAATGTTTTAGAATGTAAATCACAACAAAGTGATACCTTTAGAGAATTTCAAAATACTTAGTTTCCCTTTAATGAAATTTAGCATCTAAAAATAAGAGACTTTTCATAAAATGCCAGATATGCCCTTAGGGAATACCACGAGCTGTTCTCTAGAACACATGTGGGAACTGCCAAAATACGACATTTTAGGTATGGAAGTGACTGTGGAATTTTCATTTCCCTTATGCTTGTTTGGAGTTACAGCTTAAATGATAGAACCATAGAATGGGTTGGGTTGGAAGAGACTTTACTGCAA
This sequence comes from Petroica traversi, assembly GCA_025920805.1. NCBI lineage: Eukaryota > Metazoa > Chordata > Aves > Passeriformes > Petroicidae > Petroica > Petroica traversi. The sequence goes on along the minus strand of JAHLSL010000024.1, from coordinate 3,896,591 downwards.
TGTGAGTTTTCACTATTTTGAGGTGACATTCCCATGTAGATACGTTATACACTTCTGGTAATTACATTTTTTGTGTAAATACTGTTTGAACAATAGCAAGTTCGCCTTGATAGTTGTATGACTCTCTGTTTATGATGTTGTGAATGGAAATTTTTGTTGGAAGATTATCACCACTCTGCAGATAAACTCAGCTTTTCCAAGCCAGCTTTATAAGCATAGGACTTAAAAAACCTATTTTTGATACCTTCACAACACGAATACCCCAGGGTGTTCACGATTCTTTGTTTTAAACCACTGATGCCTTTTCCTGGTGTTATTAAAATGAAGCCAGACACGGTTAAAGGGTTGGGGTCTTTACCTCAGTATTTTAATCAGGATCCCATTTGATGCACCCACTTCACCCAGGTGCCAGCGTGGCAAATGCACCCCCGTCAGTCACACACACCAGTTCTAGACTTTACACCGCCCAGATCCAACAAGGGAGCCCAATAATGAGGTTTGGGTGGGCTCAGCTCGAGTTTACAGAATCCTCCTGTCAGGAGACCTTGGGTTCCTGAGACAGTGGGAATTTTTGGTGTCCCTGGCTCTGCAGCTCTGGGCTGTTCAGTCTCAGGCCTGCAGAACACCTACAAAACACTAAGCACTACACTAAGTAAAAGCTTGCAAGTATGCAAGCTGCTAATACTTGTGGATACACAGAACTGTGTAAAAGGGATATAAAAAAAAGACAAAAATCATTCCGGCATCACCACCAGAACACCTTGATAGAAAGGAAATGACTCCCAAACACGGTGGTGGGCCCCTGACCCCAGCCCTTGTCAGAGAGATGGAGCTGTGAGCAGCACATCCCGAGGTGCAGGGGCAGTGGGCAGTGCAGCTGAAGCCTCCCCTCTTTTGTTTTTCAGGTTTGCGATATTCAGACCCACAGCGGGTTGCCAGCCCCCGCTCCGCGTGCCGGCCCCATGCACTATTCTGGTGACCTCACAGCCACCACTGACCCACACTGGAGCTGGCCTGGGGGTAAGGTACTGTGCCACCAACACCTCCTTTTTAGTGTCTTACACTGTTGCCTCATTTGCTAAACATTTTAGGATTCCTACTCCTCTATTTGAACCTATGGGACTTAAGTAGATCAGGCATTAGAAAATCCCGGAGAATTGTCCAAGCGTGGGACTTAGCTGGCCCTGGTGTTGCTCCTCTGGTGGCTGTGGCATCACCAGCATAGTGCATGTGAGGCATCACATGGATTGGGAGCTGGCAATCCACGGTGAATCTGGACATCACACACCTGAAAACAGCCAAGCCAGGTAAGTTTAACACTGGGAGTGCGCTGAGTTTTCCTTTAAAGCTTGTTCTCTCAGGAGGATTCAGCATCTGTTGGTGGAGGTCCTCTGTTGTGTTTTTCAGTTAATTTTAAGGGATGAGATAATGACGTGTAATGCTTCTGGTGGGTGAGTCAGAGCTGGAAGACAGCACTTTGATATTCCATTGACAGAAGGGAAGCATTCCCTGTTCCCATGAGCTATCCCTGGGAAAAGCAGCAGAGAACTCAGCCCTGATGGGTCAGCAGTGATTGAAGGCATCTTACTTAGCCAAAAGAATATTTTCACAAGCTGTTCTAAAAACCAGTGTTTTGTACCCTGACAAAGTTCACTGGTCCTCCTGTGTTGTTTTTCTCTTACCTAAATCTGTTTAATAGGTAGATGAAGGCCATGAGATTTATTTCAGTTAAGACAGGATTTCAAGAAAAGCAATTGCCAATTCAGTGTGTTTTGTTGTATTTGAAACAAAAAGCAACATCTTACAGATAACAATTTATATTGGTATTATTTTCTCAGCCCAGTTAATATTTTCCAAATTTTAATGTATTACACATTTGCATTTTGGGGAAAGTGATCCCAGAGGCCCTGGAAACACAAACTTTTGATAGGTTTCCATTTTTTTACCTTAATTTGTAAAGACCAAATTTTTTGGAAAATACACGGGATGGTTAATGGTGTAGCAGTAACCACAAATATTAAAATACTGTTGTAAGTTTGCCCCTCTAAAACAGGACTCCCTGTTTTTAAAGGATATTGAAGATTTCGGGGCTTTACATTCAATATTAAAACACAGAATGTAAGTGTACATGCTTTATTCATGTTTTAGGGGAGTTTTTTGCTGAAAACATTCTTACAGAAATAGAAGAACTCCTCATTTTTTCCTTTATGTAATGTTTATTGCATTGCAATTGATGTCCTGGTAACTATCTAAAATTGTGGGACTTTTTCTTACATTATTTCACCAGTCCCACAGTGACAGTCACTGCCACAAATGTTAGTTAAATAGTTGGAAATTCTCCCATAAAGAAAACTTTCTAACACACATGTGGTAACTCCCCTATTCAGCAGGAAGTTGCTGTTGTTAATAACCTCCCAGGACAGAAATACTTAATTTTGTTAAACATGTTATGTTTATAAACTTTATGAGTTTAGAAAAAGCTGGTGTTGCTTGAGTTGCAGATTTGAAAAGAACTTTATTATCACCTCCCAATTCTAAATTGACAGGGTTTGAAAGCTTTGAAATCCTCTTTTTGGCAATCACAGTACTGGGAGTTACCTCCAGTCCTTCCCACCCTCAGACATGCAGTGGGAATGGGCATTGTATTAAATTAAACTTAGATTTATCATTTACAGAACATGCATAAGAAGCTTTTATAAATGTTAAAAACCTTGCAGAAAAAAAAAGTGTTTAATAAATTCATGTATGGAACACTTATTCCAAGATGAGGGAATTTCAGCATCTCCACTTTTCTCTCTTCTGCCAACCCCATTCTGGCAGCAGAACAAATGTCAATTAGCAGGTGCAGTAACACTCCCACAGTGGATAAAAAGGGATTTGATGACCTGGTGCTGGGAAAGTCGAGTGTCAGAGGAGGAATGTTGCAGGGTCTCTGTTGTAGCTCTCTCAGTGTTTGTGCTCTGACTGTTCCCAGTGTTCTGCCAGGTCACACCAACACCATGAGCACATGTCAGGTGTTGATGTTCCTTGCATTGATTTCTGTAGAGATTTAGAAAGTTTTTTTTAGTTAAAAAACCAAAACCTCTTTTCCTGAGAAAATACATTTTTCCTGATCCATGTTTGATACTTTTTTCAGCAATGGAATTAATCCATTAGTTACTCAAAAACTCACAAAACCCCACCAAACAGCCAACCCCAGCTTTTTGTAAGTGTTTTCCATGGATGTTTCAGGTTGAAGAGCCTGCTGTTGATAACACCAAGGTTATGGGATCAATCTCTGTATAAATCATTCACTTAAGAGCTGGACTTGGTGATCCTTGTGGGTCCCTTCCAACTCAGAATATTCATTTTCATCCAAGTATAGACTTCACAGAGGTTCTAAAATGAAACAAGTATTGACTTGTACTACATTTTATCCAGTTCTGTCCTCAGTAACCTCTGTCCTCATGCGGTGCAGTCCAAGATTTGTAAATAAAAACAAGGTTTGCCAGTGCTGTGAGCTGGGTGGGTGTCCATGGACTCCTGTCCATGGTGGGAAGAGCTTATTTTGGGATTGCTGAGGTGGATTCCTGCTCCCCCTGCTGCAGGAGAGGCTCCTGCTCCTTCCCACCTCTCTGACTGCCCTGAGCATTAAAGTGACTCCAGTTTAGCCCAGTGCTCAGGGGGATTAGAGCAGCTCTGGGGAGCAGCCCCCAGTGCCCTGGGGGAAGGAAACTGGGAGGGGACTGGGAAATACTGCAGCCATCCCAGGTAATCCCTTTCCCAGGGATCAGAGCCTCACATCCCCATGGAGCCAGGAAGCTCTGCTGTCACCTCTGTTCATTTTAATGAGGTTTTTTTTTGCTTAGTGCACACATATTTTAATGTTACGTGTGCAGTAAGATGCTGTTTCCATGCAATGTGTTTCATTCAGATTTTGTCTACATTTTGTGGGATTCTCCTCTATTTAGAGGACTTCAGTGGGTGTTGAGCACTGCACAGGTTTGTGTTGACCATCTGCACAGAAACTAAATTTATCCTGGCAGAGAAGTGTGTCAGTACATGCTTCAGAGAGATGCTGAGTTCAGTGCCCTCTGTGTTGGCAATTTGAGGTGTATCTATGAACATCTCTGTGAATGCCCTTTTTACCAAAATATGTTGCTTTTAATAGTTTGAATGTTTGGGGTTTTTTTAGAAATTAAATTAACATTGTGAATGTATAAATCAAATAATCAGTGAGTGAGTTGTGTAAAGAATGAGAAGTCTGTCTCTCACAGTATTTGGATTACTTGTCATCGCATCTTTCAATCAGCTGTGTATTATTCATTAATCTTCATTAATGTGTATGTTTTCAAGTGATAAAGTGGATAAAATCATGATTTCTTTTAGAGAGAATATACAGTCAGATTTTTGATGCACACTTCTTTAGCTGGGAATGTAGTCCAAGTCATCACACTCCACAAGAATTTCAGCCACTAAATTTTAGTCAACATGTGTCAGAGTGAAACTTTTGAGAACTCTTAGACTGTAACAGGCAATTCTGGGTTAATTTTTAACACTTTTGTATAGATGTTTAACTTTAATCGTTGATAAATTTTTGCTTTCTAAGAGCATTAGTTTCAGCCTTAACCAGTTACCTCATTCCCTTTGATGACAAGCTCCCTCTTGTGTCCTTCATTCTGTAATTCCTGCTGTGTTTCCTGAGTTGCAATAAAATGATACTGAACTTCTGGAATCTCTTTTAAGTTCCTTGAGATGAGCTGCTTTTAAAGGCCACTTATGAATACAAACCTTTCCTGTGCATGGGGAGAATAGTGGAGAAAATCATGCTACTGATTACTGTGACTTCTAAAAGTGTGTTTGAACCTCATGATTATTCTCTTCTCTTTGCAGTGGATGATGTTGGAGAGAAATTGGACCATATAGGAAGCACTCCCTTGAAGATCAGTACTGAGGTGGCAAATGATGATGTGGCTAAAGATGATGGCTTTGGTTCAGAAGTTATCAAAGTCTACATATTTAAAGCTGAAGCTGAAGATGATGTTGAAATAGGTACCTCGAAATCCTATTTGTTCTTCCAGTAGTGGGAAGTATTTCAGGGTCTTTTGGTTTGCTCTTAATTCCACATAATCCAGTGATTGGTGTGTTCTGTAGAACGTGACATTTGTGGAGGCTGCCCAGATGCAGCAAATGCTGGGTGTGGATTAGGCTGGAGTTCTTTTTTCATTAGCAGGGCTATTTCCAGGCAGCCAAAGCCCAAATGTAGAAGTGGCTGTGTGTCTGCAGCTGTTTTTTCAGCTGCTGCTTTTCTCTGACTTTGCAAGACACAAGTGTGTCAGCACAGCAGAGCCTCTGGAGTGGATCCCTTTTGTTGGTGGGAGCTTTGGTGGCCTTTGCAGAGAGAGGGGAGGATTTCTGGGGCTGCAGATGAACCAGGAACTCAGAATTCTTCTGCAGTTCCCTTTCCCCACAGATCAGCACTCACAGTGCTCTGAGGGAGTGCACAGCTCACCTGTGTCTGTTCCTGGAAAAAAGAGTCCCCTCATGGTTGTTCTTGGAGCTGAAGCCTCTGGATCACTCCCAGGCCTTGTTCCTTGGGGATGGGCTGTCAGTCTCCAGGGGTAGAAGGGACAGGGAGAGCCAAAATCTCTGCTGGCCAAGAAGTCATTTCCAGCGGGGTGTTCTCTGAGCTACTCTGAGGGAGGTGGCCCCAGCAAATCCAAAAAAGACTTGAATCTGAAATTATTCTTACCAATGGCATTGTTCACACTGTGACTTAAGGTGTTTAATTTCTTTTTGTTCAAGGTGGGACAGAAATTGTCACTGAGAGTGACTTCCACAATGGCCATTCTGTAGCTGGAGTCATTGAACAAGGAGGTGTTGGGAGAATGCAGCGAGAAAAAATGGTTTACATGGCTGTTAAGGACTCTTCTCAGGAAGATGAAGATATTAGTAAGCATAATAAGAAACATTTTTGTTTCTCATGCTGTTTGTACACCCATATAACCATCATTCTCAAGGACACTTTTAATTTTTTCTGAAGGATTCTTCAGCCTGAAGTAGTAGGAAACTAAGCTCATCTTCCCTAAAAATAAAAAGCAGACTATAATTATTTAAAGTGATGTGGATAATGCACTTTTTGCATACTGTGTGCAATCATTTCATTACTTATATTAAATTTAACATGTCCATGGAGGAAGCTAATGAGGTTAGTCAAATATCTTATTTTTCTATTACGTTACTGTGACTTAAGCAGCTTTCTGACAAAGTGGCAAATGTCATCAGTTGCAAGTTTGTGAGTTTGTATATTGGAAATTTTGTGGGCATTTGTTTTGGATTAGTATTTATTGATACATGTTTTCTCTCTTTAAGGAATGTCTGAATAAGCAATGATCCCCTAAATGCCAAAGGAAGAAAATTAATTTATAATGGGTATCAATCAGAGTGAGAGCAAATTAAATGATGGAAAAGTTAGGACAGGCAGAATAAAATTAAAGATTTATTCTCCTCCCTTAATCCAGGCTGTGCTGAAATAGCAGATGAAGTTTATATGGAAGTTATTGTAGGGGAAGAAGAAGCCACATCCCTTCCAGACACCCAGCTTGAGGACTCTGGCGTGAATAAAACCTTTGTCCCCGTTGCTTGGGCTGCTGCTTACGGTAGGAACCTGTGCTTCTTTCCTAAAATCCCTGCCATTTCCTCCCTCAGCCAGCTGCCAGAACCTCTGGGATGACCTCTCCTTGTTCTTGGGGTTTGGAAACAGCTCCTGCTCTCTGCCATCCAGTGATTGCTGTGTGTGGAGTCCATGGAGTAAATAGAAAAGCTTGCTAGGAGTTTTATTTTGTTTCTGGTCTCAGATTTACAGAGTATGTGGGGTTTGATGCTTGAAGATCTTAAACAAGAAAAATCTTAAGTATTTTACATTAGTAGGAGGAAGGATTTCAAAAAGGGAATAATAGGAATAAACGTGTAAATATGTCCTTAATAATTTAAGTTTATGTACATGTTTTAAGCCTGTTAATTGTTCAGGTGAGAAACAAAAAAGGTGACTTTTTTTCAAATAGTGGAAGTGTGTTAGGTTATATTGTGAATTTTGTCTATTCTTTTGTATCATTTCCTTGGATTTTGGTGTGTTAAATGTTTATTAATGGGGTACCAAGTTATCCATAGTTTCTGTTATAATTAATTAAGCGAGTTAGTGAAAATTCCTTGGTGTGGTAATGAGAGCCCAAGAGCTGGGCTGGTAAAGTGCTCCAGAACCACAGGGCTTTGGCCCATAACAGCAAATACTTCCAGAGCAAAGTGATGAATGTGCTCCTGAGGTACTCCCTGTGCATCTCCAAAACTCCATTGTGCTGAGAGGCTGATAAGGCCCAAGTCCTCTTATCTGCCTGCTTTCCCCCAGACAGATAATGTGCTTCCATCTCAGGAGCAGACTGTGCCTTTCAGATAACCTCTGTGTTGCTATCTGAGGGGATAGATGAGGTTAAAAGTTTGCAGAAACAAGCATTTTCATAATGGAAAGCAGGAGAGCCAGCAGGGTAAGCATGCAGACACAGATGGGGTGGATATTAATTCCTCCCAGAGATGGGATTTTGTCTCCTGAGGCCCATGTTACACAACAGCAGGCTGCACATCTCCAACTGGGTGGTGTTAACCTGTTACTTATTAGCTAAGTTGGTTTTCTTTCATTATCAGGCTTTCAAAAGCAGCATCTTTAAAAAGAATATTATTTAATAATGACTGAAATACCATTTTCTGCAGGAGATGAACGGAGGCTCCCCCGAAGATACGAAGATGGTCAAGCGGCAGGTGAGAACTTTTAACAGCATTAAAACTAAAACTGTCTGGGAAAAATAGACATTTCTGTGTCAGTGCTCCTAATCAGATGCAGAGAATGAGCCATAAATTAGATATTGAAGGACTCCACAGTCCTTTCTCTGCTGTTTTGAATGAAAACAGTTCTAGATGTCTGTAGGCCTTTGGAGGGGGTGGGGAAGTTGGGAGGCACTGCCAAGTTTTTAATGTAGTTTTGCAGACAGAAAAGAGATAATGCAGTTGTAAGGAAGTAAAAACAAGTTAAATAAAAATCAAGGAATATATTTAGAAATGAATCAGTGTTTAAACAATCATACCCTTGACTTTTGGCAGGAAAGATAGTGGTTTCTATTAGCACATTTCTTTTTAATGTATAGTGGTGGTAGAGGAATGGACAGTGCATGTTTTTAAAATGTAGATAATGCTGCTGTGCAATTCCAGTCGTCAGTCCCAAAGAAACAAGTTGTTTAAGGTTTTTTATGGTGTCTAATTTTTGTTTCTAGGAAATAACTTGGATACACGATTAGAAAACAAAAACGGTAATGCAACACAGTACCTGCAGATTTGTGATAGCATTAGCACTAATAGAGTGCTCAAACAAAAAACCAAGAAAAGGAGGAGAGGAGAGGCCAGGCAATGGCAAACAGGTAAACACTGGATGGTTACGGTATTGTCATGGAGTGCCACTTACTCCTGTCCTATTCCTTTTCTCTTTTTTAAGCTGATGCAGAATTAAAAGCTATAAATGATGATTTGCGTATTTCCTGTGTCCTTCCCCCCTCCAGTTCTGTGCCTAGAAAATGTCATATTTTGCTATTCAGAGTCAGTACACTCAGGGCTGATGCAACTCATTGGAATGCTGCTAGCTATTAAAAAGTACCCGTGGCTATATTCAGTGCACATGTGATATTCCTGATCTGTTTGAGCAGTTTCTAAAACAGAACTATATAAACTATAGGTGCTGTGGATTGGTTGTTTTTAAACTACTGAGCCACTCTCTCTCTGCTGCAAGTGTAAGTGCATGAATCTGAACAGCAGCTGGCTGATTTAAAACTTCTTCATCAGTAAATGTGTTTCCTTCATAACTTGTTTTTGTTTGTTCAAAAACAGCTGTTATAATAGGTCCTGATGGACAGCCCTTAACAGTTTACCCTTGTCATATTTGTGGGAAAAAATTTAAATCCAGAGGATTCTTGAAAAGGCACATGAAGAACCATCCCGATCATATGATCAAGAAGAAGTACCAGTGCACAGACTGTGACTTTACAACTAACAAAAAAGTAAGTTTCCACAATCATCTGGAAAGCCATAAACTTATAAATAAAGTTGATAAAACTCACGAGTTTACGGAGTACACGAGAAGATACAGAGAGGCGAGCCCGTTGAGTTCCAATAAACTCATCCTGAGGGACAAGGAGCCCAAGCTCCACAAGTGCAAATATTGTGACTATGAGACTGCAGAGCAGGGGCTGCTCAACAGGCACCTGCTGGCAGTCCATAGCAAGAACTTCCCTCATGTGTGCGTGGAGTGCGGGAAGGGCTTCCGCCACCCCTCGGAGCTGAAAAAGCACATGAGGACCCACACGGGGGAAAAGCCATACCAGTGTCAGCACTGCGTGTTCAGGTGTGCTGACCAGTCCAACCTGAAAACTCACATCAAAACCAAACACGGCTCCGAGCTGCCCTTTAAATGTGAGCACTGTCCCCAGGCCTTCGCCGACGAGAAGGAGCTGCAGCAGCACACCGAGCTCTTCCAAGGGCACAAGACTCACCAGTGTCCCCACTGTGACCACAAGAGCACCAACTCCAGTGACCTGAAGCGACACATCATTTCAGTTCACACCAAGGACTTCCCCCACAAGTGTGAGGTGTGTGAGAAAGGCTTCCACAGGCCCTCGGAGCTCAAAAAGCATAGCGAGACCCACAAAGGGAAAAAGATCCACCAGTGTAGGCACTGTGACTTCAAAACCTCCGACCCTTTTGTGCTCAGTGGGCACATCCTCTCCGTTCACACCAAGGACCTGCCTTTTAAATGCAAAAGGTGTAAAAGGGGCTTCAGGCAGCAGAACGAACTGAAGAAGCACATGAAGACCCACAGTGGCAGGAAGGTGTACCAGTGCCAGTACTGTGAGTACAGCACCACGGACGCGTCGGGCTTCAAGCGCCACGTCATCTCCATCCACACCAAAGACTATCCCCACAGGTGTGAGTTCTGCAAAAAGGGCTTCCGCAGGCCCTCCGAGAAAAACCAGCACATCATGAGGCACCACAAAGAGGCCATCATGTGATAGGTGAGCTCCAGAAGGAAGCGGTGTAGAAACTGTGCTAATTGGGGAAAAAAATAAATCTCACGAACTGTTTCTCCTGGTTTCAAAGCTTGATATTAAACCATAACTTTACATTCTTTGTATTAAAAGTCTTAAGGAAGTATTAGGGTTGGCAGGGGATCTCATAGCCCTACGATTGTTGCTGATCAGAACCTAAAGAGCACTAGAGAATGCAGAGGATGGATGAATGTCTTAAATTTGCAGAAAGATGGATGAATGTCTCCAAGTGAACAGAATTTGCCATTGCTGAGTCTAGAGGACAGGGCAGAGCTGATTGTGTGACCCATTCTGTCAGTCCCAACGTGTGTCTCCAGTATGGAAACAGATCCCTGGTGGGGGGAGCTCCAGAGGGTTTGCAAAGGAGCCCCCTCTTCCCTTCTTGTGCAGTTTGGAACGGGGAGTTTTAGTCAGACACTTCATCAGAACCTTTTCAATTGTGCCTAGAAATTGAATTCCAGAACTGGCAAAATTTAGTGAGGGGGGTTGTCCCTTGTTTGGTTTGGTTTGGTTTGGTTTTTTTTTTAAACATTTCATAGGGAAACTTTTTGGTTTCCTTTATTAGTTTAGGTCCAAGAAGCATTTTTTTACTGGTTTTCAAAGCTGCTAACCTATTTTATTGCAGGATATGATGTTTAAAATAGAGCATTATGTTATGGTCTCAGAGGTGGTGTTCTGGTGCTAGGGTTAAAGATGTATATGTATATAATTTCCCTTTTTTATCTGAAACTACAGTTGAATGTTGTTCAGTATGGCACATATAACAAAATTAACTTTGAATTTGACTTTTTTTTTTAAAGGATAAAAATGGATGCAGCTCTTAGTGTTGTGACTCAACACTTATTTTTTTTCCTTGCTACTTTAAAGTCTTCTCTAAAAAGAATATTAAAAACAGTTGAAAACTGTAGGGGTTTTTTAATTAAAATTCAAAGTACTTAGAGGTTCTTTAGGGCAGTGTTCTTAACAGGTATGACAGTTACTGTCCTACCTCCTAATATGAAATTTTCCATATAGACATAAAATTGCACCTTTTAATCGATTCTTTTAAAAAAAGATCTATACCATGCTATAAACATGCATTTTCAATCTGTAAGAAAGTATATATGCAGTATTTAACCAGAAAAATCTGCTGCCACTAGAGTTTGGAGGTGGATCTTGAGTTTACAGTGTATACATTTAAAATATGCATCCCTTTAAAAATGCTTTGTGTTAGCATGCTGCAAATCCAATGGCGCTTATATAACGAGCTGGTCTAGGGCTATTTAATGAAAAACCTGGTCATAAATGTTATGCATATAATGTGTATTTTTTACTTTTTTTAGTTGCTTCATGTTTGCACACAGCTGTTCACATGAGAAATTGTAACTTCATGCTATATTGTGGCTTTGTGTTCCAGATAATGTTCATATTTTGTTTTTGCACCAGATGAGAATCAGTTCCTTGAGAATAAAATTTTTTTTATATTTCTAAACTTCAGAAAGTTAAAAATTTGGGAAATCTCTTAGACAAATAAGTGTTTTATGTGGCTGTAAAAAATGATGTACACGCTGTAAAATAAGATTGTCACTGTTCTGTGGGATTATTATTTCTAAATGTGTTACTCATCGTAACGGGCATACAATAAAACGCATCTCTTGCACTCCAGATTTTTTGGAGTTTCCTTTTCATTTATGGTGTTCAGGAAAGTCCCATTCTCTGTAAATCCATCTGATGTTTTTAATTGCATTATTTACTAATTACTGTGTAATCACATTTCAAGTAAACAGGTCATTGCAGGTCTATTTATCAGACTGTTAAGGAGAGAACATTGGGTTTGATTTCACCCTTTAAACCTACAGGTAACGTATTTGTGTTTGTTCTGCTTATTTCCAAAATGATTATCAAATGTGATACTGACATTCCTTTGAAATTTTTTTTCCTTTAAGAGCACAAAAAAACTTCTCACATATCCTGGGAAAACTCAGGTAGGTTTTTGTCTTTTTACCTGTGTAATAGAACAGCTTAAAGAAGGAAATGCTGAAAACACTGCTATCCTAAAGTCCCTCTCCTTTTAGACTACTTGAATTACAGCATCAGATTAAAAACTGAAGAAGAACATGTGATATTAAATGAACCTTTCATCGAGGATTTCCAGCAGGCTTTGAGCCACTGAACTCATAGGTTTTGCACAAAGAGCAGAGATTAAGCAGACAGCAAGGAATTCATCTGGTTTTTGTTGCTGCTTTTCCTTGCATGCCCAGCAGTCAGAAGGGAAAGAATCTTAGTGATTTAAAGCTGTGGATTTCTGACAATGTCAGTGTTTTGTTCCTGAATTTGAATCCGTGGACTGAAGGAGTTTCTTCAAAGCCTGAAGATGATCCCTGCCTCTGCCCATGGCTTGCTGGCTCATTTTTCCACCTTGCAGATGGACCAGTAATCAGGTAATTAATTGTTCTGTATCAAAGCAGCTTTGGTTGCTGTTCTTGACAGAAGATTTTACTAGAAAGTGGTGTTTTAAGTCTTCTGAAATGTAAGGATAAAATGTCACCTGAGTCATCAGCAGTTTGAGGGACAGTTCCCATTCCTTCCCTTCCTTTCCCAGTAAATATTTGAGAGCTGTGCCAGACAGGTCAGGGCTACTTGAGCAAGCAGAGCCTCCCAAAGGTGTGCAGGGCTTGCTCTGAAATGCCAGCCCTGTTTGGTGCAGATTTTTATTGGGCTGACAGGTGCAGTTAAAAGTGATTCACCTCCTGATCATCAGCTGTGTTTATCTTTCCTCAGGTTTCAACTGCCCACAATTAAAGGAAATAAATGAGAGAGAAAACACGGAAGAGCAGCAGCAGAACTCTGGAGGTAAAGGTGAGGTGCTGGGTGTGGTCTGGTGGCTGCTGGAGTTGTCAGGGACTTCCCCACCAGGGCTCTCTGGCATTTATTTTACAGCTGAGGCAAAGAAACTTCAACCCTGCAGAAAGGTCAGTCAAAAAAAAAAAGACAATTTTCTCCTTTTCACTGCAAAACAAGACTCTGCATTCTGGCAGATAAAGACAGGGCAGAATGTAGATTGTTGTAATTATAGAAAGTAAATAGTGTCTGACTGTTTTCCTAATTTGTTCCTGAAAAAATGCAGAAATCTTGGTGGACCTACCTGAAATTGAGGTGAGAAATGAGCTAAAGTAAACTGCTTCTAACTGGCATTTACAGAGCTGAGTAAATGAGAAAATGAGTTTCTGTAAACTCCAGCAAACACCACGTTGGGTAAATCAGTTCCAGTTCCACAGCACAGAGGGGACACTGAGCCCACAGTTAACAGGTACTTCATAGTAAAAAATACTGAATTTGCTTTTTAAATAAATACCATTTGAAAACTAAACCAACCCATAAATAAATGGCCATATGCTTTATCTACTAGTCTAATTCAGCTTTTGACAACCATTTTTTGCTTTGTGTTTTGTGTGAGTACAGAGTGTAGTTACAGGCTCTGCTGCTCTTCAGATTCTTTGAGGGGCAGAGAGCTAGCTGACCTGAGCAGCAGCCTGGGCTTTTTCTGAGCAGGCTGCAGCTTTCCTGGCTGCTCCAGGATGGTGTTTCCACTGTGATGGATCAGCTGGATTTGAGGAGAATGTTCCTGCTGGTGGCCTTTGCCATGGAATTGTCTCACCACAGCCAGCAGCTCCTGGTCTGAGCCCTGTCCCTCCTGCAGGGAGCTCCCTGGGCTGTGCCTTGGAGTGGAGCAAGCACAGGTTGGTGTCACTGAGGGGCTGCTTGGGAAAGCCATGGCTGGGATGAGCCATCAGCAACTGTGGCTGGTGATAACTCCCATTTCTGCTCTTTGTAGCTTTGTCTGAGCTGTGGGAACCCCTGGCCCTGGTGGGAGCACAAGGAGCACCAGTACCCAGACCCCTGCACAGGTAACTCTGATGGCATTAAACAAATATGGTCTGTTCCTCTGTTAGTCCTTTTTCTGGTTAAGATCACCAAAGGTGAAAAGGCATTTGCTGACAGTGTAACTAAAATTATTTATTACACTGACCCTGTCCCATGGCAGGAGCACTGAGTTAGCTTTGAGTGTAGATGCACCTTTTATTCACTGCTGTGCAGGAAGAAGAGTTGCTTTAGGATCTGTTTTAGAATAACCATTGAGTTCAGAGGGGTAGGGCACTCCTTGTTCAAATGAGGGTGTTTAATGGATTAAAGCCCATTCCTGTAAAGCCAGGCTAGGGGATGGAGCAGCCTGGTGAAGCTGCAGGCCCATCTCAGCCCAGAGCAGCAGCAGGAGCAGATTTTACTCGTGGCTCTTTGCCCAAGTCCTGAAGAGCACGAGGCCAGCTGGACATCCAGCAGTACCTGGGGGAGTCCTGGCAGCAGCAGCCAGAAAAGGGACCCAGCCCTGATCCTTCACTTGTAAAGATTCATGGAGAGGAACAAGACACCACCTACCCCCCTCCAGCCTTGCACAAGATGTTTCCAGGACAGACAGACAATGGTCCAGAGAGTTAGACTTGGGTTTATTTCATGGTTACACGTAGCCTCCAGCATTCTTTCCCCATTAAACAGTGCCTAGGGTTTATATTATCTGGGAACAGAAATACATGGCTGCAGCAGGAAAGCAAAGCAAGAACCCCATGATAAAAGAGCACCTTTGGATTGCAGCGTTCAAACTTTTCTCTGTGCTGTGTTGCTCAGACAACTACTGAATCATGAACACCAAATCAGTTTGAAAGAATTTCTGTGGTCCTGCAAGGAGCAGAAATTGTAAATGGCAGGTTGGTCTGATAAGGAAATTTAGTCCATGAGTTATTTTCATACAAAGTTATTCTATATAAAAATATACCAAGTTCTTGAAAATTTGAAGCACAGCAAATAAATACTTACAGCTGGTTTGGGGCTGAAAACACATCACCTCTGAGGTCAGAAACATTCTCTACAATGAGCCTTTACCTAGCCTTCCCTGAACTGGGTCCTGCTGGCATTTGCCAGGTCAGAAGCTGGGTTTGATGTAAGTTTTGTCCTTGGTGTCCGAGCTTCCCAGACAGAGGCAGGTGGAAGGTAAGGAGCAGTTCCAGTGAGGTATTTCTGAAGTTCCCTGTGCAGCCCCTGACTCTGCACTGAAAGCAGCTGTGGGAGGGGTGGGACTGACATCGGGGTCATTGCCACTCTCAGCATGAGGAGACAGAAGGTGGCTGCAAGGACAAAGAGGAAAAGGTTTCAGGTGTCTTCCTTTTGTCTCCTAGATTGCCTCAGGACTGGCTGAAGAGCAGGAGTTAGTCAAGAACAGCTGAAGTCCACAGAGGGATGGCATCCCACTCTTCCCAGGGAAAAGTGAGTCCTTAATGTTTTCCCAGCCTTCCTCACTATCAGACTGAACCTTTTTCTGGATGCAGAAGAGCAGAAAGTAAAGCAGTTTTAGTGGTTGTGAACTCCTTGGAGCAGCTCTGAGGGCTCAGAGGTTTCTTTCATTCCTAAAAGAAACAAAGGGCTTGTTAGAAGAAATACACAAACCTGTTTCTGTTATGAAACAGAACTACCCGCATAAAGCATCTCCTTTAATTACTTGTTTTCCCTTTTAGAGTGTCCAAGGGGACCAGTTAGCCTTTCCTCTGTTCCAAACACTTTACTTTTTAATTTCTCTATTGATATTTCATTGCTTGACATTTTCCTAGGTTCTGATGCAGCTGGGTGAGGTTTAGGGATCAGTAATAAAACTCTGCTCTTTGCCAGGGTCCTGAACCTTTTGCTTTCCTAATCCTGCTGCAGGCAAGGTCCCCTTGGGGAACATGCCAGGTGTGTTACCTGCTCGGGCTGTCACAGAACTGTCCCCTGGCTGTGTCCAGGTGCTGCTGTGACCTTGTGCCTGCAGCCACCACCAGCCCTGCTTGGCCACCCTGGCACTTCTGCAGCTTTACCTTGGTGCCAGACTTGGCACCACGAGCCCCTGCCTGGATCAGAAATAGCTTCTGCAGCCTTGTTTTCTATTTTTACTCTGAATCACTCCTTAAAATGTCACCACTCTGCTGCATTCCTGGGTTAGTCACTGCCCTGGCTCAAGGTGAGTTTCAGGGATGTGCTGCTTCGTATGTTTTAGTAATGGTTTGGAGTCATTAATGCTCCCAAATCCCTCCTCACCTGAGAGCACAGCACGACACAGTCCCTGCCTACCTGCCCGGGGCCGGTGTTAGAGCAACGCTGCTGCTTTTGTTCAGGGCAATTACGTGGGAGAAAACAACAAAAGGTTTTATTTGTACCACACCCGCCAATTACTGCCAGGACACTTCCCTGGCTGCAATCAGTCACTTTGCTTTTTTGCAGTTAAATTACCACGAGGGCAGCTCTGAGCTCTCAGTTTGGGTAATGCTTGCTTTGAAGTTAAATTGAACACTTAGGGATTGCAGAGGGAACAGTCCATCCCCAGGTAAACTTACGTGTTTCCAGATCTCTCCAGTCCTCTCAATTACAATCGTTTGTGATTTATTGACAGGTGATGTGACCTTGTAGTCATCAGACAGCAGACCCAGAATAGGATACTGATTCCTGTACCTGCAGAGAGGTGAACAGGTTGCTGAACAGAGCCTAAACAAAGGAAAGCCCAAAGGATGTGTTCTTAAGAAAGGTGAATAACACGTTACTTTTTAGTGATGATAGCTGTCACCCCTGGGGACTGATTGCCAGATAACTTCTCATGCTTCAGTCTGAAGAGCTCCTGAGAAAACCAAAAGCAAACATTGATGTGAAGTAATGTTTTCTGAACTATCAGTTCAATAAAGTCACAACAAAATATTTGCAGAATTTCCTCTCAGAGAACAGTCTGAAAATTTGCCCTTCCAGAAGGCTGGCAGAGGGACAGCATTCCATTAAAATAAATCCTAACCCCCTTTCCTGAGCCAGGAGAGCACAAGGGACTTCCTGAAAAGGTTCTACCAACACTGGGCATGGAGGCTTAAACACAAAAACCCTCAGAAGAGAAATAACTTGTATTATTTTACCTCTTGCTGTTGTTTAATAAAAGCCTCTTTGTCCTCGAGCAGCGATGTCAGCTCGTGCAGCCTCATTTGCAAGTCGCTGTTGCTGCCCTCTCTCCTGGTTATGTCCTGCTGGAACTGGCACAGCTGGGACTGCAGAATAAGGCAGGAGCTCTCAGGTGTGGGGGCTCTGGGCAGGAACCTCAGCACCCACCCAGGGCTCCAAGGGTGGCATTTCATTAACACCATCAACACTGACACCGAGGGGTTTTCAGATCAGGAAGTTGAGCTACACAGTCGATTCAGAAAGTGCTAATTGGATTGAATTCTACCCAGTATTAATTTAATGATTTTATAATTCTAAAGCTAAACCAGCAGTGAACCAGTTGAATTGCTTCCAGGGCTGGACACTTTTACCACTGATTTCCATGAGAGATACTTCTACATACAGCTGAGACTGGAAATTTGTTTCCTAGAGAGCATCTTTTGACTAATTTCATGTTATCAGAACACACAAAATATCCATTTAGGCCAGCCTGTTAATTGGACTGATCCCTGATTTCTTCATGTAAAGAATGGTTGTGGTTTTTTTTTTTTAAATCACAGCTTTCTGTTCTTCCAAGACCATTTCAAACCATCACCAGTATCTATGAGTAAAGTACCTCACAAGAAGACACCCAGAAAATGCCCATGGCAGATGTGTCCTGCTGTAAGTGCAGGAGCAGCTGTCCCTGCACTCAGGCAGGGCAGCAGAGCCCTTACCCTGAGGCTGCGGATCTCCCTGTCCTTGTCCTCCCTCAGGTTGTTGATCATCTCCACGTAGCGGCTGGAGAGCTCGTCCGTGCTGGTCTGCAGGGTGGGGCTGGAGCAGCTCTGCAGCAAAGAGCCCGTTTTTATTGTCGCAGAGAGTTCTCATCCTTAGCTTTCCTACACTGATCCCCCTCTGCACCCAGCCCGGTGAGCCCTCACCTGCAGCTTGAGGCTCTGGATCTCCTGCTCCAGGGCCCTCTTGCTGTACTCCAGCTCCTTCAGCTGGCAGTCCTTGTCGCCCTCGCTGAGCCGCAGGGACAGCAGCTGCTCCTCCAGGCAGCGGCACCTGGCAGTGCTGTCCCTGAGCCCCTGCTGCAAAGCACAGGGGATGAGCATCATGGAATTCCAGCACACACAGCAAGCAGCAGTTACCCAGAGTACCCAAAGGTCAGCAAACTGCCCCCATTTTGGCTGCCTGGAATGACACTGAAAATGTTTCTCGATTCACCTGCTGCTGACGATTGTTTTCCCTCAGAGAAGCCAGCATTGTTTCATATTCTTTTACTTGAGAATCCTTAAAAGCCAAGTCCTTCTTCAGCAAGATATTGTCAGTTTCCAGCTTCTGCAGGACAAAAATCAAAAGTTTACAGTCAAAAGCTGCAATTTTTCAGTAAATTCTTCCCATAAATTGCAACACAGTCATTAGTAAAGGGATGTTTTAGAACTAGAAAATGTTCAACTTTCTTAAAAGTTTAGAATTTAGGTGCATAGCACATGTAGTGCCTGTGGCTTTGCACTGGGATCCTGGACACTGCCCTTCCAGTCTGCCCCAGAAACAATTTAAATAGAAGCCAACAAAAAAAACCCAAACAAACGAAAATCGCCCCAAAACTAAGCCCACTTCACAGACTCCTTGTCCTGTGCTCAAGTTCACACTCCTCCCTCAAGTCTGCATTTTCCAGGACAATGCTGTGACATTCCCAGCAGTGCTGCGCACTTGGGCTGGCATGGGAAACATTGCTGCTTCCCCAGCAGGAATGATCTGCTGTCTGCATCCACAGCCCCAGAGAAGGTTCTCTGCAGACCAGAGAACCTCTGGAGCTGCCAAAGCCACCCATGTCCATCCAGCCCAGAGAATCCTTGGA
>JAHLSL010000024.1:3865959-3877630 GCA_025920805.1 Petroica traversi | reverse complement strand
CCAGAGAATCCTTGGAGCTGCCAAAGCCACCCGTGTCCATCCAGCCCCCCGAGGCAGTGAGAGCAGCCAGAGGCTGGAATGGCAGCCCTGGGCTGCTGCTGGCAGCTGGGAGCTGCTGGGTGAGCTGGGGGCAGAGAGGAACAGGACTCACCCCCAGATCATCCTGCAAATGGCAGAGCTCCTCACGCAGGTTCTTGAACGTGGAAAGCACAAGTCTCAGGGATTTGTCCGACGTCGCTCTCATCTGGGAGGGGAGAAATTAAAAGGATAATTGGGATTAATTAGGCAGCTTTGTTTACAATATGCCTGACAAGAGGTAGAACAGAAACTGCTCCACAGCTGCAGTAACTTCTAAAACCATTGCACGTCCTTTGAAGTGCCCACAGTTTCTACAAGAAATATTTTCATTGCACTTTGTTCTGCAAACTCCAGTGTTCAGTCCCTGCCTCGTAACACAGGACAACGTTGTTAAAAGTGGAAGGAACAACAGGGTAAGGAACTGCCTTTGTACACCAATAAAGGGAAAAATAAATGTGTTCATATTGTACAATTATTATTTGAGCTTTCAAAGCTTTGTGCTTAGACTGATTTTTAAAAATTACTGCCCTGCCTGAAAAGGCACAGAGCAATGAGTCATGTTTAAGATCTGGCAAAGCTTTGGGCCCAAGGGTGAGGGAATTTAATTAACATTTTTAAAAATTTAAATTAAAAAAGCTCATACAGCCAACTCCTCCCTTTAAAAGGAAAAAGATCCCAAAGATGAAAGGAGCCACCTGGATGAAAGAGAAAAGCAGAAGTGACCACAGCCCAACAGCATTCTCCTTGGGAGTATTAATTTTAATGCCTCTAATAGTTGTGTATTGATTCAGGTGAAAACAAATTGTTGCATTTCATGATACATTTAAAATATTTAAAAGAAGAAAAATAGACTTTGAAAGGACACGAAGAATAACTCCTCAAGTTGTGACTCTCCTGGAAGGATTGAATATTTTGTGCAAAAGCTGTGGTTTTTTCCTGTCTGGACAAAAGTGAAACCCTCCTGTGTGTTCCCTTGGAGAAAGGAGCTCTCATCCTCTCTATCCATGTGGGGATTGACCCTTGCCCAGTTTTTTATCCCCATTGGTACCATGGTGTGAACTGAGACCTCATTCCTACTGTAACTCACCTTTTTGTTTTGCAATTAAAGTGGAATTTCCCTTTTGCCTTTTGTTGATTTTATTGTGTAAGACACTACAGAGTCGTTTGAAAGAAGAAATTTAGTCAAATGATGACATTTAGATCATAAAAATACAGGTAAAACCCCATTCAGCAACTGCTTAGTGCTAGAGGTTGCTAAATCCCAGAGGTGCCATGAGCTTCTCCAGTGGAATTCTCTGTGTCCTCAGAGGAGCCTCTGGGCATTCCCACCTTGGGATCCTGGGCTGGGCAAACCTTTCCCTCCCAGCTCTGTCCCAGTGGCCAGGGCTCGATCCTGACAGCACCTGGCTCCCCAAAAGCCTTTTTGGCGGCATTCTGTAATCACAGCTGTGACACAGAGACAACAGCAAATGTCTGTTCCAGCTTTTCCACCCAGAGCTGAAGCAGCTCCTGGGACACTGTCAATGTGAGGCCATGGAATATTTGGGGGTTGATGTCCATCTTCCTTGTAAGAGAGGCACAGAGTAATTCCAGTTGGAAGGGATTGGGGAGGTCAGAGCAGGGCAGCTGCAAACTCAGACCAGGCTGCTCCTTCATAACTTCATTTCCATGGATTTTTTTTTACCAGGAAGTGATTCCAAGGTGCAGCTCCCAGGTAGGATCACCCTCCCCTACCTGAGGGAGCCCAGATCAGGCCACTCCAGCTGAGGATCCTGCTCTGACACACCTGCCTGGCAAAGGCAGCTCTGAGTGCTGAGCTGTGCTTTTGGCATCCAGCAACAAACGGAACCATTCCTGTTGTGGTTCAGGTGTGAAGGGTTTTGCCTCCTGGTCTGGTTCCTCAGCTCCCTCCCCACCCCTCCATGCCCAGCCATGGGGTTGGGCAGGGAGCAGGTGGGATTCAGGCTCTGCTTCTGTGTTTTTAGCACCTCCTGTTTGTGTTTGGCTTTTAAAGTAAAGCCTTAATACACAACACACAAAGATGAAAGGTCCCTGCTCTCCTGTCAGTGGTCAAAAGCCAAGACAGTTTCCAGTGAAACTGCAGGAAAGCCCCACTAAAGCTCAGTTTAAAACACAAGTGGACTGAGGTGACACTTCTCTTAAAGCCACCATTCCACCCCCCTTTGCTGGAGAAACAATGGGATGGGGAACACAGAGTGAAGTGTGTTATGTACCAAGTCCCTCCTGTGTGTGAGCCAACTCCTACTGCTCCCAGCTCCTACAGCATTCCAAGCTCCCATACCTGCAGGAGATAACGAATCTGCTGCTTTGTTGCCTCAGACAGTCCTTTGGGAATTAATTCCTCAATATCTTCAGTCTAAGCAAAGAAGGGAGGAAAGGGGAGACATCTTGATTAACAATTTTGCCTGGTAGATAGCAGTGTGGTTTCTTCATTAATTACACAGCTCTGCTAGGAAAAACATCCTTAGTACAAGGCAAATAAGAACAAAAATAGATCAAAGTGTATCCAGAAAAATTCCAAAGTCTTTTATATGTGGGGCATGTACAAAGTGAGATGAAGTGATACATGAAGCACATATTCAAATCCTTAAATTTAACATTTATTTTAAAAGCAGTATTCAAACCAATCCTCTCTCAGGGATTAACAGCTGATGCAACAACAACTCCCAGCACTTTATGCTGGGGCAAAACCTCATATTTCTGACCAGTGAATGGGCTGCCAATAAACCCCAGACCCCCACCAGGAGATGCTGCCAGGATTTAGTGGTGTTTGCTTCCTGCAGTGAGCCCTGGTCAGGTATTTCTGCCCCACTCACACTGAAAGCCTTCAAAGGTGCAGCAGCAGCTTCACTGCCCAGGGAGTGAAGGAGGATTTGCAAAAAACACACTGGAAAAACACAGGTACCTGTGCAAGTCATTTTCCAGTGAAACCATTATTGCCACAGCAGGAGAGACTCCCAAAATTTGACTCTCATACTGGAATAATGCAAATTCTTCAAGTTTCCTGTCAGTATTATCACATATGCAAATTCCTGCCTGGCAGTGGGTTTCAGGCTCTGAATGTTTTCACCAAGCAGGAGCCATTAATTAACAAAGAGCAGCCTTCTTCATTTCAAGGGGCTTGGCTTGAACCCCCCACAGGAGTCAGGGCACAGCCTGGGCCTTACCTGGCACGAGAATTCGATGTCGTGGTTCCTGTAAAACACAAAACCCAAGGATGTGTTAGCACAAAGCTGCTGAAGAGCTTTCAGAATTCAGGCCCACATTCACCACTAAGAGGTTATCAGGACAATACAGAGCAAGGAAGGGCCTTTATCAGCTGAAGAGTCACCACCTTCCCTCTGCAGTGCCAGGCAGTGCCCTGTGAATCACCACTGTGGGGAGGCTGGAATCCCACAGCAGCATGGCTAACTCAGGCTGACTATCCCCAGTCCTTTGGGCAGTTACCCCAATTATGGTCAGTTAACCCAATTATCCCTTAATTGCCTGGGGAATGGTTTGCCACAACTCTGCTGCAATGCCCTGCCCCAAGTGTTGACTCAGCACTGTCAGGGTGTCTGGGGTGGTTAAACTCCCTTTTTCCTTCTGCTGCAGGACCACTTTCCATTCAGTGACTTTGGAAAGCACCAGACAACAGCAGGAGTGAGGGGGAAGAATGAGGGTGATGGGGAGGGAAGAGGGGAAGGTTGTGCAGGGCACTGCCTGCTGTGACTCTCATTTATTCCCACAGATGGTCTGCAGGGCTCTGCAGAAAGAGGGCTTAATGTTCATTTGGATGTAGGGGCTGAGCTTTATGGCTGGTGGTGCCTGTCCTTCAATCCATGACACAACATCACAGAGGAAACTTGGACATTTGGGTTGTTTCCTCAAGACACAGCAATAGAATTCTGTCATGAAATATATGCCAGAGTGTGCTGTAAGTACTTGTTTGCTCAACACACAAACAGGTGTGGGAGGCACCATTCTTAAGCATCAAATGAAATAAGTTTCCTTGGCTTACAGCACTTTTATGTCTTCAGTTACTTGCAAATCAGGTGAACGTGTAAAACAACCAATCAATTCTGGCTGTCAGGAAGAAGCAGCACTGTCCCCTCACTGTGCAGTGCTGGATGTCTGGGACACAGGAATGGCAGATCCAGAGGCTTTACCTTGTCCCAATCTTCTCCACATGCTGCAGCAGGCAGCTGTACAGGTCGTTGCTCTTGCGGTGCAGCTCTGCCAGCAGCTCCCCAAAGAAGCGACAGTCCAGCGGCTCGGGGCTGTCCTGGGGGCAGCTCACCTGCAGGACACAGGCAGGAGATCAGAACAGTCCCCTTCTTTGGGATGAAAGCTGAATGTGAAAATGCTGGTTTGGGTCTGGTTGCTCTTAGCAATTTGTTTATACTTTCCTTAGTAGTGAGTCTTCCATGTCTGGTTTTGACAGAGAGGATTCACTTCCTTCAGAACAAGAAACAGCCCAAGTCCTGCTTCCACAGCAGTGCCATCATTTGTCATCAAATCTATGGGAACATCAGCCCAAGCTGAGTGCCCTGAGCTGGTGGATGGGAGTGTCAGGCTCTGCTCAGGTCTGGCACTGAGGTCCCCAGGGTGTTTGTCACCCAAACACCAACCGGGTGCACAGGAGGGACCTGCTGCACTCCCTCCCCAGCTGCACTGACAGGCTACAGGAACAGCAGGAAGCTCCTTTCGTGCTTCCACACAATCTGTGTCAACAACTTTTGCATCAAATTGAAATATATTTGAAGCCCTGGTTGATCAGCTTAGGAGGAAAGGAATCCTGAGCTGACGTTTGCTGAGGTTCTTGGTGCACAGACTGACAGGTGAAACCTGACTGAATTGATGGGAAAAGAAAAACAAAACCCAACAACCCGGTGAGACTGAGCACAGTTAAACACCACGGGCTGATCTCAGTGCACACTTGAGCACAAGTCTGTGACAACGAGAAAAACAACACAACCCCTCAAACAGCCTTTCCCCCCCCCCAACAGCACTTGGGAGAGCCCGGACAGTCCCAGACAGACACACAGACCTGGTTAGTGACAAGGGAATGGTGCTGAGAGCTCAACACACCCCTCTGCAGTCTGCGGATCCAAAAAATCGCTCATCAATAACAATAATAAACCCGCTCATTCCCGGAGTTCTGTCTCCAGGACAAAAGAACACAGCGAGGAGCCCTCACCAGCTCGGGGGGGTTGGTGCTCCTCCTCACGGGGTGTCCCCGGCACTCATCCCCGCCCGGGCCCGGGCACAGCTCGCAGGGAGGGCCCGTCTGGGTCTGCTGGCACTGCTGGGTGAGCGGGGCGGGCGGGCACTGCGGGCACTGCTCGGCCGGGCACAGCTGGAACTGCCTCTCCTGCGGGAAAAACAGCCCTGGGAATGCTGCACGCTCCGCATGGAGCCGGAGATCAACCTCAGCATCGACTGAAATGCGTTTGTGACTGGCAGCGATGGTGGTGGCTGCGGATGTTTTAATAATCCAAAGAAAATCGCTTTTGCTCCTAACTGAGCAGGAGTTTGCCTCACACTTTTTCGTTGGTGATTCACCAATTTTCCATCCAATTTTAGGGGCTGCCAGTGAGAAGCACAGATGAAAAACCTTTCCCAAGGTGGGTGTCCCATTATACCTGAAAATTTCCTTGAAACCATGCTCCTGATTTGACCTAAATCTAAACACACCCCAGGTAACAAAAACCAGAAGTAAAACTATGGTTTCCAGGACTTCCACAATTTTTTTATTATTTTCTTTGCAGATCATCTGCAGAAAGAAAGAAGCTGTTATCTATATTTTTTTTCCTTTTCCACTTCAGAGACTCGATATCACAGATAATTCAGCTGTCTTAAATCCAGAGTGGCATGAAAACTTCAGTTTTTAAAAAACACTCTGAAACATGCAAAATTTCAATTCTTTTTCCTGTTGGAAATCTTTCAGAGGAATACAATGGAGGGATATTTTTACTATTGACAAAGCACCAATTGTAAGATGAAATTTCAGACAGGTTTGCCAAAAATATTTTTTCAAGAGTAAGTAAAAAAATTGTCTTTTCAATTCCTTTTTCCAAAAAAAAAATCTATCTTGGTTGCTCTGTTGGGAAGCTCCTGCAAGAAACTAATTCACAGTCACTATTCAGATATAGACTGACAGTATTAGAGATACAACTGCAGTTTTCATTTTTAGTTAATAATAAATTCTTAGGGAAAATATGGCAAACATTCCACCTTCTGCTGTCCTTAAATCTTGTTTCATTTACTTTGAGAATGAGAACCAAACCAACCCAGAAACATCAATTTCCTGCTACCACCTCAATCTTCTTCTTGCAATAGATAATGTAAACACCCAACTTACCTGGAGGGGATTTAATAGCTCATATTTTCTTATTGTCTTTTCATAGATGACATTATTTCCAGGAGAGAAACTGGCCCCTCTAAGAAAAGGGGATAGTGGCTCCTGTAAAACACATAAATAAAAACATCCATAAATCTTGTCAAACAGCAAACTCAGGATTAGTGTAATTTTGACTAAAACAAGATAAATTAAAGGCAGGTGAGATGTCCTTTAGGATATGCACGTGTGACTGTGTGTCCATCTGGAAACCAAGTGGCTGTGCTTGCTTGGAGACTGTGGGAATAAATACAGTGGAATCAGTAATTAATCAGGATTTATAAAGATTCAACTGCTGAGAGGTGGGAGCCTGAGTGGCCACCCTGCAGTGTTTTCAATCCCTCACAATTCCACCTCTCACCCTCAGAGTGTTTTCCCTCCCCCAGGGAGGAGCTGAGGGAACCCCAGCACAGTTTCCTTACCTGATCCGGGTTCTCAATGATGATCCTGCGAATGGTGCCCTGCAAGGGAGGAAAAACATTCAGATTTATTGCACTTCAGGTTTTAACACCTTTTCTGGCAGAGCTCAGGCCTTCTTGGATTCCCAGAGGAATCTGGATAAGGACATTGGCTGTAAATACTTTGGGATCCACTGGGCAGATGTTTTAAACCCAGGACCTTCCCATCCCAAAGGAATTGGTCCATGTGCAGCACGGCACTTTAAGAGTTGGGTTTTTCTCATTCCCCTCCTTGCAGGCCTGAGGGACTCAGGCCATATTTGCTGTGAGTGCAGCAGAACAGCTACAAATCCCAGCTGGATGAGGCTTCCTGGATCCCATGGCCCTGTTCCAGTCCACCTCTTTTTCTTTTGGTTTTTCATATTACACATCAAACTCAGCTGGTGTACACGGAGATGCACCACAAACTCTTTTTGTTTCACTAAAGGATGGAAATTTGGATTTTGTTAAACTCAGAAATGGATGGGTAGAGGGGCTGCCCAACAACCCACTGGGTCACATCCAGTGCACACAGCTAACAACTCAACCATTGGAATGATGCCCACGTGGAGCATCTGCACATTCCTGAATGAAAAATGAGATGTGCCTTTTAAAATTACAAAAATGTCCCTGGCAGCAGCTGTTTTCAAATAGATTTCTTCATGTTTTGCCCCAACATTGTCTAGAAGCAATTGCAAACACTGTCCTCCACCAGTTCTAACAAATCCCACATTGCTTCAGCTCTTCACATCCAGGTCTTTACCCAAACCAGCAGAGTTCCCCCTGAATCCAATGCAAGGACTGGGCAATTTGTCAGTTTGCAGGATACTGTTTATTCTCCCTCACAGCACAAACCTCCAATTTTCATAATGAATCATTTCTTCCCCAAACCCAGGGGGAAGTTTATGTTGCTGCAGTTCAGTCTCAGCCTCATTCTCAGGCAGGTGAGAGCAGCTCTGAAGTAGGTCAGGTTTCCTGACAACTGTTGCATAAGTTTAGGAAGCCTGGAGCAATTTTCCAAACCTCCCAAGAGTGAATCATAACAGCACCAGGAAAGAGAAACAAAAGTAGAAAATAAACTGTTTTTGCAGCAGTCAAAGTAATTAAGAGATTTCAAAATTAAAAGTGCTGCAGAAACTTGGGGAGCTGCTCACTGGTTCCCAACACTGAGACGAACACGCAGCCCAATCCTGCTCCACTGACAGCTGCAGAAACGGAATTAAAAAGTGAAATACGTGCTAAGGGATGGCCACTGGCACCGCCGAGCTCTGTGTCCGTGCTGCAGCGCTCGGAGCTGTGACACCCGAGAGCCGTGGGACAGCAGGGAGCGCCTCATTCCAGAGCAGGGACACCGCATGGCCACTGTGGGACACTGAACAACAGCCCTGGAATTCGCTGAAAGGGTGGGCAAACATGCCAGGGCTAACTCAAACTCTGGAGAGGATCACACACCCGGGGTGTTCTCAGAGGAATAAGCCCACAACGGAGGAGTCTGGAGCATCTTAAGTTGAAATAGTCCTTTATAATATTCACAAGCACAGAATCATTGTATATGCAATATTATACAGAACCTAAGAATGTTTTGCCTGGGTGAAATTATGCTTATTTTTGAGATCCCCAAACTCTTTCATTTTCAAAGAACTGCTTTACAAACAGGGATTTGCCTGCCCTTTCTCCCCTTCCAGCCAAGCAGGCTGGACTGGCACAGGCTGGGAGGGGACCAGGAGGCACAAACGCTGCGTCTGTGCCAGCCTGGGTTGCCCACACAGCTCCTGGCTCTGCACAAGGAGGTGCCACCTGCAAGGGCTCTGGAGATGTCCCCCAGCAGAGGGGACACTGCCATGGCAAGGGATCTCGGGCTGTTTCCCTTTTCCAGCATTCCCAAGGGACACAGCTCAGGCTGCTCCCAGAAGATGCAGTTTGGAGATGCAGCATTTTCTGTCTGGGGCAAGAAGGGAAAGGTGGCATTCAGAAGGGAAAGCCCGGTGCTGTTGTGGGTTTCAGTGGCATGACTGGGTTTGGAACTGATGACAGCCTGACCCGTCAGTCTGGGTCTATTTTACAGAATTACAGAATGGTTTGGGTTGGAAGGAACCTTAAAGTTCTTCCCATTCCAACCCTCTGCCATGGCGTTTATAAGGGGAATTTCCAAAGGTAACACTAAAACATTCAAGAATATTTTTGCTAGCCTTTAAGATTTTTAAATAAGATTATAAAATTTTAGAATAAGCATTTGATAGATTTATCCTTACTGTGTGCCAATTTACATACAAGCAATCATTCCACTCCTTTCTATTTCAACAGGTTCCTCTTGGCTTCAGCCAACCCAGAGATGAAAGTGAGAATTCCATCTATGTCAAAGGCCTTGATCCACAACACATTGTCTTGCTAATTACAAGCAATCCAGTCATCTACTCATAATTTATGAGTTCCAGTTGGCAGGTGAAATGGGGAAATGGCAGGCTGTGTTTGAGGCTGTTACAACACAGACCAACCCTAAAGCTGGTTAATATTACACCATTTTCACGGGAGCCCTTTGCACGTCACAGAACTGAGCCCAGCCACACAAACACCTGACTCCCAAAATTTCTCACATGGACAGAGAACCCCTACAAAGCCTGTCAGGGTTTTGCCCTCTGCAAACATCTCATAGGTCCCACTTCATATATTATGTTTCCAATGGCCATGGTGAAGGGATTCATACACACCAGCCACACTGGAAGGGAATTTATTCCAAACACTTCCCATTTAGATCAAGCAGAGAAGAATTTGCTTTGAATTACTCCAAGGACAAAACAAATTTACACCAAGAAATTTTAAAAACCCTGAATCACAGAAAGTACCAGCACATGTGCTCCGTGCACACACCAATTTCAAGTTCTCCCTCTCTCCAGCTTATTAAAAGTGTACATAAACACAGGAGCACACCCCAGCCACATGAATGAAGACTAGCATTGAATCAACAGGGATGTACAGGTCTGTTATTGTTAATCCACACAAGCTCTGCAGAAGCAAATTAAATAATGCTCAGAGACAGCCCTTTGGTTTACAGCAGCACAGCGCTGAAACTACAGCTCTGGGCTGCCACTAACCCCAAATCCTCCGTTAAAACAAACACAGATGTGAGTTTGGCACCAGTCCATTATTCACTTTATGGGCACTGCATGATCAGCTCAAAGGGCAACTGATCCACTCTTTGGGAATGTCCCACACCCCTCCCAGAGCTTCTCTCTGGCAACTCCCATCCAGTACCAAGCGTGCCACTTCTGCCTCCTCCCAGCCCACTTCCCTGTTTGGTTCTGTTTTCTGCTTTAATAACTTCCTAAAAGTCTCTGTTAGGCGCCTTCCTTCTCCACCACTGAAACTGCAACCCACACAGGGCCTGACTGAGCTACACCCTCTTGTCTTTAAAGTCTTGTCCAGCAAAACACTTCAGCAAGAAATTAGTTTTCATCAGCAGGAAGTAATGGATTCAGTGACTACAACAGATGTGGAAAATGAAACATCCTCCATAGAGCAGTGACAGCATTTGAGTCTGTAATCCTTGTTCACGTACTTATCTAGGCAGAGGGAGCCTGGGACTGCAGAGTTGATGCCAATGAATATTTAATTAATTAACTGCAATTCAGACTATCATCCAGCCTAGCTGAGCAGATCACTTATCTGGGAGGTGAGAGACCTGTGTTTACACTCCTGCCCTACATCTTGCAAAAGAGGATTAACAACTTGGATACAGAAGGAAAGGCTCTGCCATAACCAATTCCTACAAAGCCATTTTGGTCACAGACTCATTCAGGTTGGAAAAGCCCATCACAATGGAGTCCAACCATTCCCCAGCATTGCCAAGGCCACACTCGACCATGTCCTCAAGTGTCACATCCACACATCACATTTTTTAACACTTCCAGGGATGGTGACTTCAGCACTTCCCTGGGCAGTGTGTTCCAATGTTTAACCATCCATTCCATGAAGATTTTTTCCTAATATCCAGCCTAAACCTCTGCAAGCACAACTTGAGGCTGTTTCCTCTTGTCCTTGTTTTAGTGCAGCCACTCGCTCGCTTCCCAGGATTTACATAAACCATCCTGGAGGGGAGGCAGCCCTCAAAATATGCAAATACTGCTTTAAAAGGAATTCAGATCTTATATTGGTCGTAATCCAGATTCTTTTTGACAGGTAAATATAACACAGGAAAGAAAATTCAGTAAAAGTTCATCTTGAAACAAATGTACATTGCCATTTGAGAATAGCAGAGCAATCCTAAGTTAATGATATTCTGCTGTATGAGGAAAAAATTGTTTGAGAATAAATTCTCATCTCCCTTCTGGTTTTGCAGTAAAATCTGATCTTAAGATATTGGCTTCTAGTTTTAATACACCAGTTGCATGTGTTAAAATGACATTAAATTCCACCGGTACTTTCAAGCCATGCCTTGGATACACACACAGCAAACCTGCTGAACTGCATTGTGAGGTCTAACTAAGCCCAACTCCAACACTTCAGTCGCGGACCTTACTAAGCACCACCGATTCAAAGAGAACTAATAAGCACACAGGCTTCGTGTTCTATTCACATGAGCAGCCCCGAGTCAGCAGAGCCGGGCGGTGGCATCCCGGCGTGGGAAGGGAGCAGCGCCGGCGGCGGGAGCGCTCTGGGCTGCGACAGCACCGGCACAAACCGCGTTCTGCCTTCAAACAGTGAAAAAGGGGACAGGTGCTGGGGTGGCACGGGTGACACCGCCGCTGCCAGCGCCCGC
>JAHLSL010000024.1:3811212-3865559 GCA_025920805.1 Petroica traversi | reverse complement strand
CACCGATACCGACACCTGAACGGAACGGGCTGCGGCACCGACACCGATACCGACACCTGAACGGAACGGGCTGCGGCACCGACACCGATACCGACACCTGAACGGAACGGGCTGCGGTACCGGCACCGACACCTGTCCGGAACAGGCTGCGGTACCGACACTGACACCGACCCTGACACTGACACCTGTCCGGAACGGGCTGCGGTACCGACACCGACACTGACACTGCCTGGAACGGGCTCTGGTACCGACACTGACGCTGACACTGTCACTGTCACTGACACTGACACACTGACACTGTCACTGACGCTGACACTGACACACTGACACTGACACGGACACTGACACACTGACACCTGTCCGGAACGGGCTGCGGTACCGACACTGACGCTGACACTGACATTGACACTGACACTGACACACTGACACTCACACTCACACTCACACTGACACCTGTCCGGATCGGGCTCCGCACCCACCGCACTCCGGTGCGGCCCCGCAGCCAAACCTCACCGAGCACCACGGGGAGAAAAGCAGAGCCCCGCACTGTTCAGCAAAGCCCTTTGCTGCTGTTCTCTGCACAATGTGCGCAGGGAGAGTGTAAACCCACAGTTGTCTGCTGCTCGAATAACTTAATATTCTTTTCACGGGGGATTGTGAACTTGGCCACAGAGCTTTTCACACCTGCAGGAGCTGCAGTCACCTTTGCTGCTCGCAGGAGGCTCTGCCTGGAGCAGCTTCCAGGGAACGGAGCACGTTCTGAACCTGCATCCCTGCACGGCAGAGCACGGGCTGCTGCAGTTACCAATGATCTGAGCATCCCGGGATGGTTTGGGTTGGACGGGACCTTAAAGCCCATCCAGTTCCACTCCCTGCCATGGGCAGGGACACCTTCCACTGTCCCAGGTTGCTCCAAGTCCCATCCAGCCTGGCCTTGGACATCCAGGGATGAAACAGTCATAGCAGCTTTGGGAAACCTGTGCCAAAGCCTCACCAGCCTCACAGGGAAGAAGTTCTTACCAATATCCCATCTAATCCCGCCCTCTGTCAGTGGGAAGCTGTTCCCCCTTGTCCTGTCATTGCCAGCCCTCAGCATTGTGCATGGAACACCACACAGCTCTTATCTGGAAAGGATGGAGTTTGTTACTTATTCTAAACCTCACTCTGCAGAGAAGAATGTGAACTGGCTTTCTCAATCCAGCGTCTTTTGAGCTGGGTTCCTCTGGCAGCGTCAGGCAAGCCCTAACTGAGAACACAACCTTGTTCTGCAATGTCATGTAGCAATGGCATAATGTGGAATCTTGTGTAATGAATATTCTTAATGATAAACCCGAAATTCTTAGTTTTGTCAGTTTGTTTCCCCGACATGCTTACTGTGCTGTAAGGCCACATAGTACAGTCACACAGAATAAAAAATAATTTCTATGGTACCATTTAGGGCAAAACCCCTCTGAGGTGATGGAGCAATCCTTTCTGCTCAGTTCTACACTGGCCACTCACTGAAAGCTCTGCCTCTGAAATGAAAAAGGGTTCATCAAATCTGCTCAACAAGCATTTGGGAAGGTACAGCTTTTAGGGTGAGTGCCTACAACAAACCTGTATTTTAAGGCACGGGGACATCTGGAGACATATTCATCACTTATAAAAGTTTCACTTTTCCTCCAGGCATTGAACCCAAACAGACACCTTGCTTTACATAGGAACATTTATAAAAAGCATTGCAGGTGGATTCTATCCCACTGGTTACAAAGGAATATGCAAAGAAAATCTTGCTTCACCAGCTTGGAAGAGCCGTTAGTGGCTTCTCACAAACAATTTTTAAAAAGAGCATTTCTTGGAAAGCATTAAAATATGATTACAGCAGCCTCTGTTTTACACAGACCATAAGAAACTGTTTTGTGCTTCAGTAGGAAACTACAGAAACTGCAGCCGTGCTCCTCGGGGCAGAAAAGGTGCTGTAATATAAAATGTGGAAACACTGCTGGTTTGCCAGCTCAGGAATGTTACCTGCACCCAGCACCTTGTCCTGCTTAATAAAGGGATTTCTACCAGGGTCAGCAGAAAGCCAGCCCCGAGTCATCCCATTGTAATGGAAATTCGGAACAGCTTCCGGAAGGCTCTGTAGATGTGGTGAGGATTATTGGAGTCATAAATAACAACAGTAAGTAATGCATGCACGGTGATCTGTACCAGGTAATGAAAAGAGCCTCCAACAAAGCTTCTGAATTTTAATGTGACCGAAGTTCCATGTACACCCAAACCCTGGGATGGTGCTGCACTGTGAGGTACAGGGTGTTACCTGCTCTGGAATTCTGGCTGGGGCTGCAAGGAACAAAACTGCTTTGGTGTAAAATAGAAAAATGCTGCCTTGGGAAGGCCACGACCAGGAACAGTGTTCACAACATTTGTACTCACGTTATTTATGGGGTTGGGAGGGTCTCTGAAGGACTGAGGCACAGAGGGTTAAGAAACCTGGCAGGCAGCAGCACCCCACAGATAAAAATCTGCTTTGAGCTGAAGGAAGGCTTTAGAGCTGGGAGTGAAGTCAGAAGCAGCTGGAGAGCAGAGGCTTTGTTTGTGTGATCCTCCCTTTGGAGGCAGAGCCCTCCTGCACCTGAGGCTTGGTGAAAGGTGCCTTTCTGCAGAGACACCCAGTGCCCCCACGCTGCTCCTGCTAACCCTGGGCAGCCTGGGTCAGGTGGGCAGCATCTGCAGAGGGAATCAGAGCAAGATTTCCCTCTCCTCCCTCCTCAGACTGGGTTATGGCCATTGCCATAAGGATGACACGAGGCATTTTCAGAGAAGGGAACAGATGTCTAGGACTTGCTGTTCAAATCACAAGTGCATCACTGGCTTTTGAAAACAGAGCTCTGTTCAGAAGTGTGTGCTTACAGCAAAAATTATTCAGGATGCTCCCAGCCCACTTTAGGCAGGCGAGGCTCTGTGGCTGTGCCTGGTACAGATTCTGCTCTCTGGGGTCCAGGCTGGGGCAGAGGGGATTTGGAGGAGCAGCAGGAGCTGAGTGGGGAGGGGAACAACAGATGAGCACTGAGCAAAGGTCTAGCTGGGGAAAACCTGGTGAGTACTGAAGTGTTGGATCTGCAGCACCTGGAGCCCCATCTGCCACCTCTCCACAGCCATTTCAGGTGGAGGATGCTGAGAAAGGATGGCAGCCTGGGTTTGGCACTGCCTGACCCTCTGCCCTCGTGGCTCTGCAGTGACAACACGCTCTGCTTCCCATGAGGAAAAAAATTAAAAAGCACATGAGGTGAAATACCTTGAGGTGTTTTAGGACAGCACTCCTTGGCTGCCCAGTCCCACACTGGAGCAGCAAGGGGCTGCTCAGAGCCCAATCCTGCCAGGGTTCCCTACAAGCATCCCTGTGTGCTCACCCACATTTTATCTGCTGGGGCATTTTACATTTCATTTAGAAACGGGCTTTAACCAGGTGCCTTGCCATGCATAACTAGCAGGATTAGATCTGAAGTGCTTCTTGTGTGATTTCTGGATTATAATTCTCCTTTTACATTCAGTAGTAAGAAAATTCAGTGAGCAGAAAGGGTAGAGCAGAGTTTAGGGGATGATGTAAAGACTCATTTCCCTTGCTGGCACTAGCTCATGAGCAGAGCATAAAGAGTGAAGGAAAGCTCTCTTGTCCCATTAATGTGTTCCTTATAATAAATTGTGATATCAGTTGTAGTTTATACACTTCAAAAAGAAATTTAGATCCTTGGATTATGAAAAAAAAATCTAGATTTTAAAATTACATTTATTGATTAGTAGCTAGGATGATTTATAATCTAGAATTATCAAGGAACATGCAAATACACTTCTACTTTTGCTGTGCCACCAGAGAGGAAAAATAATCTTTATATTATAGTATACCAGCAGTACATGGAGTGCCAAAACAGAATAAATGACTTTGTTTTATAAGGACACTGGGTTTGTGATGGCTCTCAGTATTTTCAGCTACTCAAAAGACTGTATTTCACGGTATGAAATGAAGTAATACAGTGCTGCACTTACCCTGAAGCAGAAGTGATTCTTTTGTTATTACCATTTTCCTTTTTGAGTTGTTGAAGTTATTTAACAGTCAATTTACTTTGTTTCAGATAATTAATGCTGTGCAGGAGATTGGTGACCAAGCAAAAAAAAAACCCCTCATTGAACAACTTTTCTCCTACCCATTAAAGACCTTACTCAGCAAGCTAAGGAGAGAATTCCTCAGCTGAATGAAACACTGCCAGTTACCACTTACCAAATATCAATTGCAAAAAAAAACCCCTTCAGAACACAACATTGCATGATAAATATAACATTTTACCCAGTGGGGAGGCTTAGCACAAAACAGAAAATGATGCTAAACTTTCTCCCTGACACTGCAGAGTCCTGGTATCTGTGTTATGCTGCCAGCTCTAATTTCCAGTTCAGGGCTGCTGCAAGGGGAGTGATAAAGGAAGGGCCTGCAGACATGGGGAGCACCAGGAGCAGCTGATCTGAGAGTGAAACACTCCAGAGTTCCACGCCAAGGAAAGCTTTTACATTCATCATGAGCAAAGAGCAGGAAACCTGTTCAATTCCAAAGCAACAATTTGCATTTCCCTCTCCAGGACAGGCTGCCTGAGGAACAATGATCTTTGTTAAAGGGGATAAAGGAGCCGTGCTTGTGACACACTGAAATAAGTGTTGGTACCTTGAGTGGGGAGAACAAGACAGGGATTTGGGAGTTTATCTTTGGTGTTACTCATACATGACTAAAAATGTGTTTAAGACAGCTGTTCTGTCTTAAAAGAAAATCCAAAATCCTTAAGCAAGCAACACAGGAAAGTGTTTAGAATAGAAAACTACGAAAAGTGAAGGAGTGAGTTTTTAACATCCGTAAATAAAATCTGCTATGGATTTTAGAGACATGTTTTTCTACCCAAAAAACCTCTCAAGATGAAAGAATGCCTTAAGATGTACTTAATTTCTGATACATCATCATTGCCATTATTCAGCTGCTATGAAACTGCTGTGGCTGAGGATGAAGGCTGATTGGAATTTTAAATAACAGGTGTACTGAACAGTCCTTTGGTCGGTGTGCATCACAGCATACAGAGACTGGAACAAAATATCTGAATATCTGAGGGATTTGGGCACAGGAACAGGGATATTTTAACCTGCCCCTATTACCAGACCATTAGTAACTACTGGATTTTAACTACTCCCTACTACTACTGTTGTAGCTGAAATATCTTCTCCCATGTTGGAACCTATAGAACTTCTCTTCTGCACCATATTATTTGGCTATGTATTGTATATGTTATAGCATATATATTTTTGTCATAAAATTTGGGGTTTTTTTAATAGTTCCTTTCCTTTGGAGCTAAGTTTGGATATATTCCTACAATTTTCACCTGAAATTTCAATTTTCTGTGAGTACAGAGTTTATGCTTTCTGTAAGTACAGAGTTTCTACTGTTTGTCTTGATGCAACATGGAAAAGTTTCCAGGTTATGGTTGCATTTAGCAAGCTTTTGGTTTTGCTGAGATAAAACATTGTACTGAGTTTAATTTTGAAAAATTATTCAATTTAAACACTTCCCACTTTTGAGAAAGCTTCCATTTCTGACTTGGCTCTTTCTCAGCAGGTAGAAAGCAAGAAACCAAATTGATATTTCTTTTTTCCCTATAAAATGTCTAAGGTCTATGGTTGCTTCTCAGGATTTCAGAAGCAGAGCTCCTGACAATCCTCCCACATCTGTTTCATCAGCTGATTAAAATGCAGATCTCTGAGGAGGTAACACATTTTTGGATGCTGGGCGTTCCTCTGCCCAGCTCATTATTAAGAGAACAACTTTATGCACCATCAGCAACTTGGCAGCATAAACATGAAACAGTTCTTTTAAATGGGACTTGGTGTTTTGTTTATGAGAATTTCCATTTGCTAGGAGGCTTT
Organism: Petroica traversi; assembly: GCA_025920805.1. Taxonomy (NCBI): domain Eukaryota; kingdom Metazoa; phylum Chordata; class Aves; order Passeriformes; family Petroicidae; genus Petroica; species Petroica traversi. The sequence goes on along the minus strand of JAHLSL010000024.1, from coordinate 3,859,622 downwards.
ATGGCTTTTATATCCCATTTGAGGATAAAAGTTTTCGTTATCTCACAAAACCTTTTAGCACAAGAAAGAATTCAGATAGGAGCCTTATGTAAAGCGATGAATATTTGGTTTCCTGATTGTGTTTTATGATTTTTAGTGGTTTGGATTTTTTTTTTTAAGCCCACAAGCCACCTGACAAGTTCTAACTCATTCTTCCAAAAGTGAGATCCTTGTGCTGATAGGGACAGCGTGTGCTGTTGCACTTAATTTTATAACTACTCTTTATTTATGTTTCAAGTTGGAAAAGAGTAAAAATCAAAACATTCCAGTCAAATGTGTATTTTGATTTTATTTTTGATTTCACAATTAGAACAGTAGCAGCCTAAACCCAGGGCTGCTGGCTTTTTTGAGGAAGGAATTTTAATTTTGACTCAGCTCCACTGTCTATTCTCTGCCTTGCTTTACTCTGCCAGCACAGCAACTGTTTTGCCCCCCCAATTAGAGAATAATAATTAATTTTACCCCAGTAAAGCTAGCCCTGTGCAATGCTGCTGGCAAAACCATCACTGCCCCGAGCCAGTAAAATGCACCCAGTTTTAGGAAGCACAAACATTTGTCCTGCAGGATTTTTCCTTCAGTGTCTCACCCTGGTGAACATTTCAGGAACCACGTTGGTGCACAGTGGGGTAACACACAGCTCACCTTTTTGGGGATCATTGGCACCGACTCAAAGCACTTCCCAGGTTTAACCACTCCGTCTGATCACTCTTTTTTCAGCCGCTGTAAATTTCCTGCTGGATCAGACAGCCACACGCAGTGTGCTTGTAAATGCTTTAAAACACCCTATGGATGTGAGGGTTCCTGGTTTATGATGCACAAGGTTATACTTTGCACCTTCCTCCCAGGTAGATCTTTGTTCTTGCTCTGGAGCTTTACAGAGACTGTGTGAGTATAAAGTCCATGGAGCAGTGAGAGATTAAAGAGTCTTGGCTTTCACTAATTGCCCTCTGTTTCCTCATTTGCAGCAGCTCAGCAAACGAGTGGTTTGCAGCCATCCCTGGGCTTGGGCTGCTCTGGGCAAGCAGCACTCGGAAGGGCTTCCCTCCTGTGGGACTGCTGATGATTTCTGTGGGTCTGTGAGTCCACGTTTGCACAACACCAACATTCCTTGTGCAGTTTCCATCTCCATTAGCTGGTGCTTCCATGTTTCTTTCAGATTATTTACTTTTTCCTTAAACATTTTTCCATTTCACTAAGATGCCGCCAGATTGTGTTTCCTACATTACCTCATTCACTGGTGATACTTCAGCTTTTCTGCTCTGCTTTCTGCTGTCTGGTTCACACACAATTGTTCTTTTACTGTTGTTATCATATTTACCATTCCTTTACTATTTTTGCCTGTGCATTGTTGTATTTGTCAAGAAAAGTCTTCTCTTGCATGATTTGTCAGGAATGCACATGCTAAAAAGGCAGCTCACCACCACAGAGACATTAAAAGAGCCTCTCTCTGCCTGATGTGCTATTGCTGCATTAGTTCAGTTCTAAAGAATCTGCTTTATCACTCAGTTCCTTTTGTCCTGAAACAATGGAAAACCAAAAACCCTTCCTACCAACTGCTCAGGCATCAGCACCTTCTGGAGCTTGTTGGTGAACCTCAGCTCAGTTCTGCCTGGAGCACATTTCCGTGTTCAGAAAGGCACATTTTCCATCTCAGTTTATCTTGAGATAAATTATTTTGTTATCAAGCAGGAGCTGAGCCTCTTCTCTTGAGGGAGGAGTCACGTTAGACCCTTGTTCTCTCCATCCTGGTGTCTGGAGCAGTGCTGGGAGAGGAGAGGAGGTGTCCCCAGAGCTGTGCAGGGCCCTGGCTGGGACAGCTGGAATTTGCAACAGAGTTTGCTCTTCTGTGGAGTCACCTCAGTTCCTGACCCTCACAAACCAAGAAACAGCTCAGAATGTTCCTCACCACCTCACTGCCCCGCTTTGGGCAGCTGCTGGACCAGGGAACAAGTAGGATCTTCAGCCAGAAACAGGTTCAGGCTTTAAGGCTAATTAGCAGATGCTTAAAAACTTGAAGCTGAAGGAGGCTGTCGTAAAACTGCTCTGTTTGCATACAATTTAAAGGTAACTTGAGATATTTGGGAATATCTGGAAGTGAGAATGGTCCTTAATTGAGACACGGCTGTAGATAATCAACTTGAGATGGTTTTGCTTCCTTTGCAAGGCAGGTGTTGCTCTTCCACAATTTCACATCACCTGAAAAACAAAGTGAATTACTTTAAGATTAGAATATTGGGATTTTTTGTCTAAGTTAAAACCCGAAGGGGTGGCATGTTTCAGACACCAGATCTGCCCTTGGGGATGGTCTGTGCCATACCTGGCTTTGTTCATTTATCGGCTCTTCAATCTACTGGTAAAAAGATTGTAGTATAATAATAATAATAATAATAATGATAATAATAACAACAACAACAACAATAATAATAATAATAACAAACCATATAACTGTATCAGAAAATATGCTCCCCCATTCCCTGCAGCCCGCTTTCTCTGTCTCTAAAGAAGATAATCCACAAGCAGGATGAAAGCATTTTACACCACAGAGCACAGGGCTAAAATAAACTCTGCAATAGGAAGAGGATGTGCTTTACAGTGAGAGTGAACAGAGAGAACTCAGTTCCTCACAAGCTACTCATTCACAAACTGCTAATTCTGTGGTCAGTGCAATTTACTCTATCATTCCCAGAACTCAATAATTGCCTCGTCGTTTTAATTGCAAGTCAGCTGCCAAGCCCAGTGATCAGTGAGGAAGGCCCAGGAGAACCTTCTACCTCTGGCCAAAGCAGCAGGTGACATCCCAAATTCCTAAATGGTCCATCAGCCCCTCATCCCTCCACCGTCAGTGCTGCTCCAGAGACATGGCTGGGCTGTGACTATCCAGCCTGGAGCTTTAGGAGCTGCGAAGAGTTCTGGAAAATCATCAGCTATCAATAATAAGTTTTTCTAATGACAGGAGCAGGAGAAGGAATATTCTTCAAGCAGGAGGACAGGTTCAAACCAGTTCTGCAGGAAGCATCACGCACCAGAGATCAAGAAGAATGCTAATGTGCAATCACTGAACAGAATAGGAGCCAAAACTTGATCTAAGGCACGTAATGAATAATGCTCTACAATCAGCTTCTCTACACCCACAGCCTCCTAAATTTATAAGCCATCCATGCCATTGGATGGAATTTAAATGCATTTCCCATCATCGAAGGGTACCATCCAATCTGCTCTAACACAGGACCATATTGGGGCTGAGCAGACCATTCTGTTTGTTAGAAACCCACCAGAATGTGCTGGTATTTATATCTCATAAAAGCTGTTCAGTAAACACAGTACAAAGACCTCTGATTTCACCGAATGCATGAACATGTGCAAAGAATTTCATTCTGGGATTTGAGCACGAGAGAGCTCTCTGTCAAATGAGCTTAACCATCATTCCCCAGCCCAGGGAATTAAACACCTTTCCACTTGCAAAAACTGTCCTGGCTTCACACATTAGAATTTCTGAGTTGAAATTACAAACTGAATTTGCCTATGACAGTTATTTCAAAGGGAACTGCAGTATTAGAGACAACAGTTGGGTTGGTTTTTTTTTTCTCCACATCCTGATGTCGTCTCTGTCCTTTAACATTTCTGTGTGGACTTACATTTGTTGGGATATTTTCATGGATGTGACAGCTCAAGCCTGTAAGCATGACTGTTATAATTTCATTTATATTGTAGAGGTTCTTTGTCAGTCTTGGGAAAAAGTGAAAGAACTACAAAGCACCGTGACAATCTCTGCTGTGTAAAATCCCTAAATCTGCTTCTCTGAGCCTCACAAACTGAACTGAAAGAAACCAATAAACCAGGAGAGAGAAAGCAAGGCAGGGTCATAACTCCTGCCTTGACAAGGAAAGGAATATCTGAGGCTGAAAAGGAACGAGGCACCTTCATTTCTGTTCCTGATTCATTGACAGTGGAAGGGGAAGGACCTTGAGGGATCAGCTCCCCCCAAATGCATCTTCAGTTTGTCAGTCCCTTTCTAGCAGCAGCAGAACCTCTCCAGGCAATCCACTGCATGGCTTGACTGTTGTCATCAGAGTATTTTTCTCAAGTTTATCTTCAATTTCCCTTGCTGCCTCTTAAGACCGTAATTTCTAGAGCTGCTTATGGTGAACAGAGGGGGAAATGCTATTTCCTCTCAGAGATTAAAGGCTGTAAGATATCACATTTAAAAATCTCAAAGGCATTTGGCACTGAAAGAACTCAAACCAAAAGAGGCTCTCTGGAAACACCTGACAGAAGGAGGAATCAGCTCCCTTGGCAGGCTCTCACTCCTTGGGCAAACCAAACTCACACAGTTGGAGCAGTCAGGGATTGCAGAACTACTCCAAAGAATGCCCAGACCTCTTCCCTTGGCCTGGCAGGTGTTGGGGTTTGCCCAAGGAGTTACAGAGCACCCCTGGGCTGGGCAGGGTGTTGGGGAGCTGATTGCAGGGAGCTCCTCTGCTTCCCTGGGTGTTCCTTTCCTGCAGGACAGACCCTCCTGGGAATCTGACAAATCTGACACCAGGAGCCTTTGCTGTCAGAAAGCAGCAGGAGCCTCACCAGTGTTAGAGCAGAGATTCACTCAGCTTGCAGACTGCAAAAATGGGAAAGAGTGGGGCAGTTCAGCTCGGATTTAGGATTCAAAACCTTCACAGAATCCCAAAATGGTTTGGGTTGGAGGGGACCCTAAACCCCATCCAGTCCCACCCCTGCCAGGGACACCTCCCACTGTCCCAGGCTGCTCCAAGCCCTGTCCAGCCTGGCCTTGGACACAGCCACAGCTTCTCTGCAAACTAATGACCCTCGGGGATCATAATTACTTTTATAATTAATTCAAAAGGATTTTGTTGCAGGACACAGAGATGATTACCTCAAATCTGTGTGTACAATGATCTTACACCGTAACTGAAATCCACAGCATCATTGCAATGATGGCAGATTTTACTCTGTGTAGTGTTTATAGACAAACAATAAAGCAATGTTGATAATCTTCAACTTTTTTCCTAAATTTCCCCAGTTATTAATTACAGCTTATGGTCTGTACCTTACTTCTCTCACCAACATCGATTTTGTATTATAATTCCTAGAAGCTGCCTGGTTCTGGGATTCTTGAAATATGAGCAACATTTGAAAAGAAATCTGGAATTTGGAGTAGCTTTGTCACTACTCATTGAGCCAATGACTGAACAGAGTAAATGCAAAGGGAGTGAGCTGACAGAAATTACCAGAGAGGTATTTATAGAGGAAAACACTGAACATTTACAAAAGAAAATAGTAGTTCACATTAGTGATCTGGCTACTTTTAATAAAATATTTGTGTGCAATTTAGCATAATAATTCAAATGTTTATAGTCTGGAAACACTGGAACAACAGACTGGACCAAGCTGTGCAACTTTCTTTCTAGACCAGGGCAGAGATGCATTTCAGAATCATCTTAGCCCAGTGCATTGGGAAAGATAAGTGACGAGGCAACTTCACCGTGGCTTAGACTCAGAAAATTTTGATTTGTTACCTTTGTGTTGATTTGAGTCGATGACAACAAACCCCAGTCTTGTGCAAGCATTTTAGAGAGAATGATGGGTATAATTCAGGAATAAGGTGCTTTGTAGGGTGGAGTTAAGCTTCAAAGGCAGTGAAATAAAGGCCAGTCATCACTTACACCTCACAGCTGTCCTTCTATTGTAATTAAATAGCACATTAATTGCCAAGTGTTATGACATTTAATCAGCTATGTAAAAATAATAATAATAGGAATAAGAATGATAAGCATCATCACCCAAGTTATTATGAGAACGAGCTGAGATCCCATAGTTTCTATCCCCAGTGTTTCTAAAAGTTCTTTCAGACAATTCATTCCAGAGTGTCAGTACTATCCAAAATATTCTCTTGGAATGCATCCTGATAAATTTCTTTCTTTAATGCGAATTTTTGTGAAGAATCCTACAGTTCCTACTCTCAAATGAAACAACAGCTGCCCTCTGCCATTGAATTGGACCTATTTATCCCTTTAAGGTGTGAAAGAGGTTTTTTTTCTTCCTTTTACTCAGGACACATTCATAAAATAATTGTCATTTTGCACCTTATTACAGGGGGCAGGCCAAGTAAAGGGGTGGCAAATGATTCGTCATATTTTATGAATAATATTGTAGCTCCAGACCCCAAATAAGATTCTTGACTTTTACTGTCTGATTTTTATACCTCCTTCCTTTCCCACACAAGAAACTGGATTAGAGGTATCCATTCCTTTCTTCTGTAGCACAGGAACACATAAACTGTCCTTCAAGAAATTAGTGTTTTAAACCTTATCCACCAGACCTTTGGAGAAAACATGAAACAAATGAAAATATGACAGAAATGTCAAAAAATCAAAAACAAAAACCCCACCAAAAAAAACCCAAAACCAAAACACCAAAGAACCAAGCAAACAAAAAACCCACCAAAAAAACCAACATTAAAAAAGTGCATCTTTTGAGGTATTTAGGGTGAAAAAGAAAGGCTGAGTCAATGGAGCTCAGCAGTTCCTCCTGCAGGTTCTGTGCCTTTTCCTTGTGCATTCCCAGCTCTCTCAGCTTAGGCAATTCTTCCAGCTGGTTCTTTGAAGCAAATTTCTTTTGTTGTGAGGCTTGGCCTGTTTGGTTTTGAGGGAGCCACTTCCAAGAAGCACCAAAACCACCAGTGAAATCCTTGTTGCTGCTCAGGAGAGCCCTCCCGGGCTGGTACGAAGAGTTCTTGGAAAAGGAAGGTGCCCGTTATGTTCCTGCCACATTTCACAGGATAAAAACAGGAGTGGAGAAGGAGAATTAGGAGGAATCATCAGTTTTGAATGCAGGGATGCAATGTCAGCCAGTGCCTGGATTCCAGGAGCCACCCTGCCAGGGGAAAATTCCCTCTCAGGATAAAGGGAAGGAATGCAGTCACGGGGAGCCACAAGCATCTCCCAGCTTGGTCCATGTAAGCACCCAAAAATGCTCCTGCATGCTCTGCAAACATTCCATCCCTCCCTGACACATCCCCTGAGGATCACTGCCCGGTGGCAAGGAGGTGCCTCCACAAAAAAATAATAAAAAAAAAAAGAGTAATTTTCAATTATTTTCAAGAGCAGCCAATTAACCTCCCTGTACATCACATATTCGTGCCAAACAGTGACAGTAAGGAATTTTCTTGTGAACTTGGTCTTATCATCAAGACTACTAATTTGGCAAAACAATTACTTCCAACAGCTTCCTAACACTCCCCAATTAACTGATTTTTTTTCCTTGTGTTCTCATGTGCGTGGCAGCCAAATGGGAGTCCTACCAGCAGGAGCATTTTGAGTGGATGTTATGTGCCCATTCCCACACTTTGCACTGGTGCTATATTTGTTATTTAGAACAAGCCCAGATTGTTCCTGGAACGGTGCCTATAGAAACTCCTGCTGTAATGTGTTTATATGATCTATAATTACAGGCAAGCTGCAACCTGTCCACAGCCACTGCAGAGCAAGCTGCATTATCAAACACATGAGCCAGTCCCTGGATTAACCATTCCATCTGATAAATTCCCTTTCTGCACAGCCAGTGCCAGAGAAGCTCAAAGAGCACAGGTTGCATTTCAGAGATGGCCAATATAAAATATTCCAATATTTATCATTCTGAGTTAAAGGACATTCAAAACTGCCAGTTCTCCCCAAAGCAACAGGGATGTCAAGGCACCAGGCAGGAGATTAGGCCAAGATTAATGTCAGGCATTTGCATTTGAAAATACTTGTTAAAAACCACGAAGAAGATGTAGGAACAACCATGGTCCTCACCTGCCAGCAGAGCTTCACAGAGCTGAGCCTGTGTACACAAATATAAACTGTAAGATCTGGTTATAATCCTAGCAAACAACAGATTATTGTAGGTTTTCATCTAAATTCTGTGTCAAGATAAATAATTAGGACAGTCTTAGTACCTGTAGGGAGAAAAATCTTTATAGAATTAATGTATAGAATTAATGTTAAACAGAAAGTGGAGTTGAAAGATTTAATTATTTGAATTATTTTGATGCATTCACATACAGACCTTAATACCTTTTCATACCAAATATTTTATATTTTTCTGACATCAAGCACCTTAGCAAGTATTTTCTCAATAAAGATTGTAAATACGTGCCTGTAAATGTCTGTTCATTCATTCTGACTAAAGGCAGCAAGTTATCAAGATGAATTTTTAAATCATCTTAATACTTACAAACTCTTTGAATCCCATCTATTAGATGCCTCTTTCCTATGTGATGTCTGAGACAGATTTATAAAACCTTGCTTCAATACTATCTCATCTTTTGCTGGCATCCATTGTCTAACCTGTTGCTCTCCATGCACCACCACAGCTCAGATAAAAAGGGTTCTGATGATATTTTTGGATATTCACTCCCATTAACAGAGGGAGATTACATGGAAATCACTGCACCCAAAGTGCAGAGGGACAGGCAGGACAGGGACTGCTGGTGCAGTTTGCTATTTGATATTTTTTCTTCCTTTACAAATTTTATTGTGAGAGAAATCCAAGCCTGAAGGATGAATTTTGCAGTTCTGGATTGGATGTGGCCAAAGGACACCAGCCCAGCTGCAACGAGGTGCAGATGGCAGAAATGTTGCAGCTGCAATCTTTCAAAATTGGGTAGGAAAATTGCACAGTCTGCCTTATCACCTCACCAAGGGCATTCCTGCACATGTGGGCAAGCAGCTTCTGCTCTCTCCTATCTGGCAATTCCCAATTTGGAACACCAGCAATAGTTATTTTTACACGTGAATTAAATACTCTTTCATTGGTTTTGTGTTTCTGTGTGCTTAAAATCAAGTGCAATAAATAATGACACTGGATTTTGATACAGAGTTCCCCTGGTGTTTGGTTCTGTTGCATCATGGCATTATTAAAGATTATATAAGATTTTAGCACCTGCTGGGACCTCTGACACAGTGGAAGGAGGAGGAAGTGAAGAAGTGAAGACCTTCCTGAGGTCACTGGGATTGTGAGGGCACTGCAGACGTGTCTGACATTTAATCTCCCAAAGGGAAATCCCCAAAGAATTGCACTTTATTACCTCAGTTCTGAGCTCTTGCAGCTCCAGCTCTTCCTTCCCAGCTCTCTCCAGGTACACACAGCTACACAACCTTTTAGTCAGGAAAATAACTGCCCTGTAAACCTCATTTTTATTTTTTAATTAAAGTTTTCTACAGCTGCCTGGTGTTCCTTTGAAGGAAGTCTCTCTTGTGTGTAATATTAATAACATTTGAATCAATATAGGAAGTACAATGCATGTCATTTCACCAGAGAATGTTACTTAATTACAAATACACCCAATTATCTCTTAATGGCAGGAATTTCTGTTTACAAACATGGCTAATTTGGTATATTTAATGCATTTAGGTTTATTCTAAACATTAATAATTATAAGCATTAATGAATTGTTATAAGCCATTCCTACACAACACCCCACTATCTGAGAGTGCCAGACCTGTCATGGTAAGAGAGTGAAGATTCCTTGATAGGAAAATGTGGTTTTATGGGACCAGGTTTTTTTTTTTTCTCCAGTTGTGTTGTGAATTTTAGGTTATCCAAGGTAAACCTTCTCTGCCTCCTGCACTGTATTGCAGAATTCCAAGTGCTTGTAGTAAACAATCCCTCCTCACATCAGAGGCTCCAGGCAAAGCTGATCCAGCTCATCCCAGCGGCTTCAGCTGGGGGACTTTTGATGTCCCTTGTGCTGTGATGTGTAAATAGCTAAATATAAATGTATGGCTGTGTGCATATGGATTTATAAAATAGATTAGGCAAATTATTTGCTGCAATATTCCTTTCTCCCCACGACAGCCTCCTGGAGTGTGATCTTCTCACCGCTGCTTTCTGTGCTCTCAGATCTCAGCCACAGGGCAGCAAACACAGAGCAACTGCCCTGGAATTAATGGAATTACTCCCCTAAGAAAAATGGAAGTGGAGAATTTTTCTCTTCTCCTTTACAGTGGTGACTGGATTTCTCTGATCCAGTGAGGACAGGGAGCTGTTTCTGAGTAGATTTTATCCCAGGAACACAAATGCTGTGTTCTCCTGGTCTACCCAGAGCCATGAACACCAGACTGGAGCTGATGAATGTGCTACAGAGAGAGAACTAAACACAAATCCCACCTCCCACGTTCCTGCAGCAGCTCAGCAGTGCCAAAGCCATCCTGAATTCCTGGAATAATTGTGCTGACACGCTCAGAGGGCTCCCAGGGACAGGGACAGTGAGGCTGCCCCTTTGAGGGAAGGCACATTTAGATAGGGACAAGGTCACTGCAGATAATTCTGCTTCTGGAGACGGCTGCTCCTTTGACTCAACCAATTTTTTAATTATGTGTTACTCTTCAGGTGGAATTTTGGATGTTATTTTCTTTGATATCTTTATGAGTCATGCTTCAGTTGAGCAAAGCAAGCTTCAATTTGCTAATGCAAGTGTGTACAAATTTGAAACTGGTTAGGCTGGGTGTGTCTGCCTATAGAAACACACATTTTCTTATAGTTTTCAATGAATGTTACTAGTGCAAAATTATCTGGCTGCATCTTAGCTGAATTTAAGTATTTCATAGTTTGAATACCATTCTTTCAAAGTTAATCCAGCTGGGTAATTGCTGAGGATCAGGAGAGGAAAACTGCATTAATTGTGAAAAAAACCTGTGGGTTAGAAGTTGTCTGTCTTGATCAGGTCACGGGGGTTATAGAACGAGTTGGCATCACCTCACATCCTTAGCCTGTGGAAAGCAGGGACAAATGGAATGGTTTTCATTGAGAAAACGAAGAAATCATTCTTTTTGTTTTCCCTCGGGCTGTAGCAAAGCTTGCAAAGCTTGGGGAGATCCTGCTCCCCCTTCCCCCTTCTGCAAAGACAGGGGAGCAGAGCCCACAGCTCATTCCTGTTGTGATGGGAATTCCCAGCAGCACTGAGGGATTCCCAGCCCCTTCCATGGGATCTCAAGGTACAAATGAGACCAAGGCAGGAGCAGCGCTGCTCTCTCTGCTCTCCTGTCTGAGCCCCTGGGCTCTGGATGCTCCCACCCTGGCAGGGCTCAGGAGCTGCTCAGCTTCTGCTCCAGCCAAACAAGGCATCAGCAGCCCCAAAGGAAGGGAAGGAAAAAGCTGGTTTGATCCAAGCCCTCTGAGTGATCCTCTCACCCTCCCCTCCATCGGAGCAGCCCCCAGGGCTCAGTTTCCCATGGGATCCAAATCCCCTCCCAAGGGGTCCAGCTGGGACCACCAGCAGCTCATGCTGCTGTGGCCAGCAGGAAAAAAAATATAACATTATCAAAAACAAATTCAAGAGTTCTCAAGGAATCTCACCAACACGCTGCGATTTGGGGGAAAACTGCAAAAATACAGTTTTAATTTTAATGTAGATAACTCTCCCCAGTCCACTGCCTGGTACTACAGAAATCCTGATTTATCACACGCCTGCAGTGTGTTGTAGGAGAAAAACAAGGCTTACAAATCAATATTTCAATGTACTAATTCGCTGCTCTGCAATATAGTTTGTTTATTATTTGCAAATGTACAAATATGTGAAAATTAATTGTACCATTTGCTTTCTCAAAATAAATATGTTTTTCCATCTACCAATCCAAATGTTTCCAAAGAATGGAGTGATTAATATCGTCTCTAAAACTGTGATTATGTCAATAAACATAAAGCAAGATATTGGACTAAGTATGACTCCAACTGTGAGTGATTTATAGTGATAAAAATACACAGATGCCATCTGTACCAACAGAAGAACACTCGTCAAAAATTTGTCTTATGGTAACACTTCTCTCTCATTTATATTGAAACGAGCACTATTTCTTTTCCAATGCTACTGACAGCAAAATATGGCCACTTTTCAAGTGAGTAACCTACCAGCAGGAGGAATGCACTGAAAACTATGAATTAAACTATTTCTTTGACTCGCTCAGGGCTTCCAGGATGTCTCATTGAATGCTCACCAATAATTAACCCAATTTGCCAGCCCAGCTCTGTAACTCAGTGGCTGCCTCCATGCTAAGAGGGGTTTTGGGGGTAAAGCCCCTTACCTTTTGCAGAGAAAATCAAAACATAAAGAATACCTCAACCAAAAAAGGCCCAAGCTTTAGGTTCAGCGGGCAGCCTAAGCCTTTATTCTGCGTGTCTGGTGCTTGCCAGCAGCTCTGCCAGCTCAGCATTGAGCAACAGGGCCATGGGGATGCACTGGGGAAAGCAGGGCAGGCAGGAGCAGCCCGTGATAAATATCAGCTTCAAATGCTGACAGAGACATCAGAAGAAAAGGGGACTTTAAATAGAATCCGCACACAGAGAGCTTCCAGCAGCAGCAGTTGCAGAAACAAAGATGTGATGCCCAAAGTGTTATAAATTTCTAACTGTGCACCAGATACTGAGAGTTTGGGAGTGGTGAGGGGTGACATCATTATTATCATTTATTATCAAGTGCAATAAACCCTGGCAAGTGCAGGGGAGGGTCTGGCTGGGTCCCTCTGGGGATGCACAGCTCAGCCTCACATTCCCAGCCCTCACTCTGATCTGACTGTCCCTGGAAGTCCAGAGGAAAGGAGATTCCACACTCCCACAGCCTTTCAGAAATATTTTTCACTAGCAGTGGCCTGAAGTATGTCTGTCTTGGGCTCTAAAATATGGCAGGAATGTAAATTAAAGTGCAAAGTAAAGCTGTGTTTATTGCTGGTTTTTGTTCTGTCACTGTGCTCCCACCCCCACTCCTGTCAGTGCTCCAGCCCCGCACAATTTCCTTTGTATCAGAAAGCTGACAGATTTAGCTCCTGAGCACTCCGAGCTCCTTTGCTTGCTGAAATTCAGGAAAGCAGAACAGCTGTCATTCAAACATACTTTGCAAGTCTGTTCACTTTCTAATGTTTACTCCCCAAAAATCAACACTCAAACGACACATCCTACTGACACCATGAACCCCACACCCTGATCTGAGAGACGTGGAACAAACCTGGGGCTCCAGAGATCTCCCACAGCGGATGTTGGGGATGTGTGTGATCACTTTAATCACTTTTCCTTTACGGTTTTGAGCTGTGCAGAGTTTTTGGGTGCAGTGCTCACTCTGGTCAGGTTATGGATTTCTTGGGGTGAAGGCTTGGGGATAATTCCACTGGGAGCAACTCACTGCTCAGGCACAGCCACAGGAATGGATAAGGAGTAACTTGCCATGAGCTGGAGCTGCTTATTTCATGTAGATTTTATGGTTCTGGTGTCCTTCAGGACCATACCAAGATCTTTGTGCTCCTGAACAAGCTGTGAGATCAAGAAGCCTCCCCTGGGCAGTGAGAATTGGTTCATGAGCTCACTCGTTCATGATTTCCCATCATGGTCCTCACTAAATCTCCTGAAATGAAGTGCACTGAAAGCCACACATAATCCCATTTATCAAGGACTAGGGAGAGACACAGTGAAATCTCAGTTCTTGATAGCTTTCCCTCTATGAAACCCACCAATTTTTAGATTCCACAGAACTATCACAGAAATGAAAAATAAATTCACTGCCCACACACCAGACAACCCCCAGCAGTTCAGCTTCCCTCATTTAAGCCTTGCTACTCATTCTAGGGGGTGGATTTTTAATTCCAACTTTGATGCTGCTCTGCTCATTAGCAGATTTTCCATAGCAGCCAAATGCCACTTATGTGCCAGCAAGACATGCAAAAATAGGTGATCTGAAATTATTTTCCCAAATGGCTTTTTCTTTCTGGATGCAAATAAAAATTGTGTCTGAAGGTGTATCTGTGTATTGTGATTACATGGCTTGACACAAACAGACACAATAACTGCAATCCTAAATTAAATAACTGCACACCAAAATATAGTTCTGGTATTGAATATTCACCTGCCAGCAACCAGCATTCTCTGGGCATTTCTCTGCTGGTTTGTGAGTCAAAATAGTGAATGCTCAGTCCAAAGTAAAAATTCACTTAGCATGACTGACTGTGGATTTTTACTAAAGTTAATACAAAAATCCCACTTGTCTATAAATGTACCTATAAATATGTACTGCTAATCAAGTAAAAGTTGCATAATTTTGTATTCTGTCCATGCTGCAAAATACTTTAATCTAAACTTTGAGGTTTTTTTGAGAAAAGTGATGGAAGATTGCTTCAGGTATCTGCACTTATCAATGCCCCCATCCTGAGAACAACACAGCAAGAATAAATTAAAAGTGTGACTGAAGACTGGAAAAAAATGCTGATTTTACATTGTTATAAATCTACAGAGATAAACTGCGTCCATTCACCAACATTTTTCCTACTTTTACACCTCCAAATTAATTGGAGAACATGTCCTAATTATCTTTGTGTCCCAGGCCAGGTTGGATGGGGCTTTGGGCAGCCTGGGATTGTAGAAGGTGTCCCTGCAGCAGGGACAGACAAACAGCCATCAAACACCTTCAGCAGGGACAGACAAACAGACAAAGAGCCCTCAAACACCTCCAGCAGGGCCAGGTGCTCAGGAGAAGAGCCAAAAGCTCAGCCCTCAAAGACCCAAATTGGAGCCAAACCATCCCGAGGCAGCAGGAATTGCTGCCCCCTTTCCCAGATGATTTTCCTGGGAGTTGGATGAGAACCTTTGGGAAGAGGCTGGGAAGGAACCCTCGTGTGACAGCCCTGATTTTCATCTGTGAGTGACACAAAATCCTCCTCCCAGCTGCAGCCACTGCCACCTCCCCCTCCAGCCTCCCTGTAAATATTTGGATTATCACCAACTCCAGGTTTTCTGGGAACCTTTGGCTCAGGGGGATTTTCCTCTGTCCCTGTGGGGTTTTTTGGGATTGAGACCACACACCTTTCACCGAGGTGATGCTGTTTCCCTCAGGGCTCAAGGAGAGCAAAGAAATTTGGCAAGGGGAGGGTAGAGAGGAACGTGGAGCTGGGTATGGAACTGGAGATGGGTGAATGTATTAAATTGAGGGTTCTCCTGAGTAGGAAGAGGGGCTGGGTAAGAAAACAAGAGACTGAGCCCTGAAACAAAGAGTGCAAAAGGGAAAACCACGTGTAGGGAATGCAGGGAGGCTGAAAAGAGTGTGGGAAAGGTTGTGCTGGATTGATGGGACAATGAAAGAAAAAGGAAGCAGACAGGACAATAATAAAGAGAACGAGGACCTGCAGCTCAGCACATCCTGATTTCCATGAGCACACAGAAACCAGCCCTAAGAAGCTGCAAGAATGTCAGAATTTGGAATTATGTCTTAAAAATTAACCTGACCTTCCAAAAGAAATTTAAAAATAATCACAAGGATCACGTTTCTCAAGACAAGCAAAATCCAGAAAACATGCTAAAATCACTTTCATTAAAATATATGTCTAAAAGTCAGTCTTGGTTGGATTATTTGAATTTACAGAAGCAGAATTTCTGCCTTTGAATGTGTATAAAACCTCCACTGAGTAGACACGTTCAAATTCAGTCCCGGAGAAAATCCTGAGTATCCTGGACAGCTCCAACACTTTTTTTTTTTTTCAGACACAAAACATCCAAAGCGCAGGAGCTGCCGGAGCCAGAGATCCATCAAATCACCTGCGGAACCTGATTTCCATGGGTGACACCAGGATGGCTGGTGGGAAAGTGAGAGAACAGCTCTCTCTGCTGGTGCTTCCCTGGAAAAATAGCCCTGGATCAGAAAAACACCCGGGATAACAAACACAGCCCGAGCTCCGGGAGTCCAGAGGCAGCTCTGGCCGCAGTGGCTACAAAATAAACGGAGTTTGGTCGAATTCTGGGATTAAAATGCTCTCAGCTGTTCGGTGTAAGCAAAAAGAAATCGGGTTTGCTCTGAGCCTTCAGGGGAGGAGAGGATTCATTACAGAAACAGCATCGGCACCCACAGGGGCGGCTCCCGTCGGGATTTTCTGCTCCAGATGAGCAAAACTCCACCGGGGAGGATTCCTGCCTGATGCTATTTCTATATTTTTGTATATTATGTTATTCTATCATTCACAAAGTGAATGGGAAGGGAAGGTCAGCACTAAACTTGGTCTAAACGCTGCCGGCAGTGGCTTTACAGGGTGAGAACGCTTTTTGAGCAGGGATGCAAAAGTTCACCCCAATCTCTGCCTGCTGGATTTGGTGCTTGGCAAGGGCGGGATGCAGAGATCTGCTCATCCCCAGGGAAGCAAAGGGCTCTGCCCTGGGAATTGCCGGGGGTTCAGGGTTCATTTGTGGGTACAGAGCACAGGGAGGAGCCACTGAAGGAGGGTTTGCAATTTCCCCATCCCTGCAGGGGCTCCAGGCCAGGCTGGACAGGGCTTGGAGCAGCCTGAGGAACAGAAGAAATTAGGAAAAAGGAGATAAATAGAGCTTCCTTCTTAAGCTTTTAATTTCCTTGTAATAACCAAGAATAAAACCCCACTATTTCAGTAAATATGATAATAAACCAAATAAAATCACTTTTAACAAAGCCTTGGTTCAAGCCTTGGTTTGAATTTTTGAATATAATATATATATATAGTATATAATATATATAATTATATCTATATAATATATAATAATTGAATTATTATAAAAAATGGAATTATGCCTTCACTGTTTCCAGATTTTTTTTTCTATAGGGTTTTCATGCTTCCATGAGCTAAATGTATTGCTTAATACATTTATTTTTAATAAAAAACCCCTGGCAATATTTTAACAATGTTTCTATGCAAGGATTCCTACTATAGTAATATTTTTATATGTTGCATATAAGGAACAAAAACAGTGTGATTTTTTTTGGCCCTATTTCTACACAAAGGATGGAATATTTATAGGATTATTAAGGCAATAATGATCAAAAACAAAAAAGAAAAGTTAAATTTTCAACTGTCATGAATTTGTGGAACGTGAGCTCACATCACCTTCAGGTAGCACCCAGAGAAATGCTTATTTTGAGAAATCTCTAAAGAGAACTCAGAGTTATTTCTAAATGCTAACAGCAGGCAACATTTGCATTTCTGCAAATGGAACTGCTTTTCTTAATGTCATATTACAATAAAAATCAAGCCACGCATTGTGAACAAGACTTCCAGGCCCATTAGGCCCACAATGGCTCGTGCAGGAGGCTGCACAATCGTGCAGCTCATTTGTGCATGAAAGGGCTCTGATTGCAGCCCCTTTGTAATAAATGTGAGTGCAATGGCAGCAGCCACTGGGGCTGCAGTTACCCCATGCACATCCATGGCCACGGCAGCTGCAGAAAGGAGCTGCAGCCCTGCATCCCTGACTGGCATTTCTGCAGGAATCCTTTTGGTTTGCTCCCAGCAGCTCTCATCTTTCTGGGAATTTCATATTTTTTCCCATCCAGATGAGGCAGAGGGATGGACATGAGCAGTGCCAAGGGAGCTGATTGTTCAGAGAACAAGAGAAGCTGGGAGTTCTTGGCTGGAGATGCAGCACCTTGGGTAAGGGAGATTAAAAATCTCCAGCAGTTTAAAACACAGCAGGAACACTGAGGTTCATCTTCCTCACTCTCACCTGAATTAGAATTACAAAATGTATTATTACAGGTTGGAATTGTGGTGGGAAGGGTGGATCCAGCCCACAGAAGGTTCTGGACCATCATCACTGGCTCAGCTGGAGCTTTTTGTGGAGTTGTTTTAATGCTCATCCTTGACAGTGATTTATAGAATTCGTAAGTGGGAAAAATCCTCTGTCTTCTCAAGGTTTTCATAATTCCTCCAGACACGAGAACCACCCCTGTGCATTTAAATTCAGTGGTCACCATATTCAATATTAAAATGAAAATAAATTCTTCCCTTTGAAAGCATTGGAGTTAAAATACTTATCCCGACTGAGAGGGGCCCAAATCCTGAATGCATCCTTTAAAGAAACAATTATTTCTTTTGTATTTAAAGAGTTCTCTAAACACCCAGAGATACAGAAAATTGCTTTTCAGTAAGAATGGGCTGTTCAGAGGAGTCTGGAGGGGTTTGGGCTCCATGGGACAAAGGTTCCATAAAGTCCTTTACAGCCTTGGAAAATCCTCATTTAAACAGATCCTGAGCAGCCAAGGAAAAGCAGAGGGTGAGGGAGAAGTTAATGCAAACTCTGAGTTATCAACCCCCCAAGAGCACCAAATCAAGCACTTCCAAAGCACTCTCAGGAATTTGAAGGATTTTCCTCAGGCAGATGAGTTTATTTTTCTAGCAGAAGAGATGTTATTGTGAGTCTGTCTCAGAAATGAGTGAAGCAGCTTCCTTCCTCAATTGTCTGCAATTCTGCAATTCACACTCTTGGAAAAAGAGGCACAGAACAGACCAAAGGGCTCTGCAGAAGGGCAAAAAAAATATCAAAGCTATGAAAAAAAAAACCCAGGAGTGAAAAACAGGACATTTTTCCTCAGTCAAGATGTGTAAGTGAAGAATGATAAATAAAATAGTGAACATTTAAGAAAGTAAATTAAGTGATTGCTCTGTTTAGTCTCAGAGGCAGAAAACTGAAGTATATTTAAATTACTCTTCTTAAAACTAAGGCATAAAGAATCTGTGAAATGCATTGCCAACAGAAAGCACAAAAAATGAGGATCCTGTCAATCTGGACATAGAGCTGCACATGAACTGCTCCACAAATCTGCTAATACCTGCAATTGTATCAATTCCCTTTTAGGAAGGTTTTAGATCTTTGCCCAAACTCAAAAATCCTACATCTCTCCAGGTTAATTATTTTGGTTAGAAAAGCCCCTGGTGGTGCCCAGAGCTGCTGCCAGCCTGGCCTGATGTGTTTCTCTCCTCATTCTGTCCTTGCAGGGAACCTGCCCCATCCTCCCTTTATTTTGCTGTTTCCTTAAACCTTCCTGGCTCTCCAAAAATCTCTGGGAAATAACATTATTCCTGAGCTGAGACAGGAGTGAACTTTGTAAATTGTAGGTTAAAAAACTCCTGCTTGAGCAAAAACAGCTTCATTTTCTGTCTTTTAGGCATTTCTGTTTTGGAGTGGGCACAGCAGGGGCTCTGAGCTGGGGTTTCAGAGCAGGATGGAATCTCTGCCTCCATGCTCAGAGCTGAGTTCCAGCTCCATCCTGAACATTCACTCCATTTTTCCCTCCCAAATCCAGTTTTACTCCAGCACTTTTTGCCTCAACTTGAGAACTCCTTGTTTTATGTTGTGCAGTGTTAAATGGGATCCCCAAGACACCCAGATCTCGTTTGATTTTTGGGCAGGTCACGCTTTGTGTGCCCCTAAAGGGGATTCAGCCCTGTTTGGGAGGTTTCCAAGTGTGCACCAGCTGTGCCAAGAGCAGCATCACAGAAACACCATCAGACCAACAAACGAGGCCATGCATTAAACCCAGAACGCTGGGAGGGGGTGGGAGAGCAGAGATTTGGGGTTTGATGGCTTTTCTATCACAATAAAGCTGGAGGGATGGCAGCTTTGGAACTTGTTGATATGCATGGAGCTCCAGAAGCTCCTGCTCTTTCCCTGCAGCGCATCCATCACGGCTCTGCCCTCCCGGGACAGAGAAAAATGATTCAGCAGAAATTGAAGTTCCTCATTTCTATGCTGCCAGGGCTCATCTTCATTTCCAGGGCAGCGGAGAGGCCGGGAGGGATGGTGATTGTGAGCAGGCAGCGTCCCTGCCCCCCGTGCCCGCTCAGGACACTCCATCAAGGAAATCGCAGCTCCCCCGCTGCTGGAAGTGATGTCCCGCTGTCCCCATGGGCTGCCCTGGAAATGTGTCCCTTGTCACCTGCGGGATGCGGGCTCGCAGCTCTCGCTGTGCCATTCGGGCTCTCTCTGCAGATGGCAGCGGTCCCTGCCTGCCGGGAGCAGGAACCGCAAACGGGAGGCGAGAAAGCTCCGCTCTCTGCTGGGAGAGAGCTTTGAAAGTGAAAATTCTGATACCTTCCCTCCAAAATCTGTGTATTACAAATACTGCCCCATTCTAGCAGCGGTAGAAAAGAAGGAAAAATTCATTTCTCCTACACAGAAACCTCGTGGGGTTTTTTTTTGTTTGTTTGTTTTAATAATTTTAAAACATTCTTCCCATAGAAATAATGTGACAAAATAAGATTCAGATCTTGTGATTATTTACAACTAGAGATGCAGTAATTTATTTATTTTATTTATTTTATTTTTATTTTATTTTATTTTATTCTATTTTATTCTATTTTATTTTATTTTATGTTATGTTATGTTATTTTATTTTATTTTATTTTATTTTATTTTATTTTATTTTATTTTATGTTATTTTATTTTATTTTACTTTACTTTACTTTAAAAGTGCCTGTACAGAAAAGAACCTGTGGTTCCAGCATTATTTTGTCAGTCAAAAATATCAGGAGTAATTATAATTTGCAATGGAAATGGCAGAACTGACACGGGAGAGCTACAGCTTCTATTCCACCATTGTTTCATATTCAGAGAACTTCGTATTTTTCTCTAAGTTTCAGCCCTGAGCTGTAATTCTTTATGTATCCAGCTTCAGGTTTGACAACATTTCAGCATTTGGATTTTTTTCCCTCTGGAAATACGTAATAAATGGTTTAAAATGACAGAGTTGTTCTCAGAGCCATCGTCAGCAGTAGGTAAAAAACTGCTAAAAATATGAGTCAAATAAATGATCTAAATGCACATTTCTCTTCCATTCCAGTTCCAGCAGAGATGCTCCTTTTGGGGATCTCTGGAAGGAGAGGAGAGGAGAGGAGAGGAGAGGAGAGGAGAGGAGAGGAGAGGTGAGGGCTGTGTTTCAGTTTAGCTTCCCTTCAGTGACTCCTGGTTCTTATTTAACATCAAATCTTTCAGTGCTGCTCAGTTTCTTGCACTCTTTAATGTCCATCAGCTCTTCCCCAGCCTAAGTAAAACCAGTTTTGGAGGTTGTTGGAAAAGAGATTGAATCACCCCAGCAAACAGTTTGGGCATTTTCCCTTCATCCCCTCCTGTTCCTCCCAGGACCCCTCTGTTTGGGGGCTCTGTTCTGATGATTTTGCAGTAATTTCACCAATTAAAACACAGGTCTGTAATCACAGCAATAATATCCAAAAATTACCACGTTTTTAACTTTCAGAGCAGAAATTCCCTTTAAATGAGCTGCTCTGGTTTCTATATTGCAGTCTTAGAATGCCAGTCTTTAACTCCAGCAGTTTGTTACTGAACTCACTTCACAGCAGGGCAAAATTCAGATTTTGAGGACTTTTTGAGAAAGAAAAGCCATCCCTTTCCCTGGTTGCTTTCTTCAGTTTTCAATGATGGCTTTGCTGGAGGTTCTGGTCCTTGCTGTGCTTGCATTAGAGGGGTTTTAGCACACAAACCTCGATCCAATGAAATTAATTGTAGGCAAACAGTTTATCCTGTTAAGTTCTTTTTCAGATATATTTTCCCGAAACGTGGAAGATTTCTTTCTCCCGATGTGAAACGCAGGGAATTGCTGCTGCAAGCAGAGCTCCCCAGCCCTGCCCAGCTGAGGCACCCGTGTGCTCTCCTTGCCTTTGATGAAACCGAGCAGCCATCGCAGCCCTCTGGCCAGGGGAGAGAAATTGTGTAAAAATGAGCTATGCGCGTGTAAATAAAAGATTGATGAATGAAGCCCTGAAAGCTGAGATGAAAGTGAAGCAGAACAGACAGGTAAATCATTCTGATACTTATGTTAGTGCTGAAATTATGTTCCTCTACTTGCTGGTTTGTTGGTTTTTTTTTTTTCCTTTCTGCTGACAGCAGTGCAGGTGACAAAAAATACATCCAATTTTGCTGCTGACACAAGTGCTGGAGGTTAGCAAACTGCTGGAGTTCTACTGCTCAGGGAGGATGCTTTAGTCAGGAGAAGTGAGAAAGTTTTGTGGCTTCATTTTTAATTACCTGGTTCTTCAGTTATGAAGCTCCAACCTTGCTTAGGCTGCCTTGCCAAAACTGAGGCTGTGCTTAGAAAAAAATGTAAGTTCTGTGCATCTTCTGGCAGAATTTTAAAGCTTCACACCTTCCTCCATGGTTCTCTGAATTTCCAATAAATAAAATACTAATTTTAGCCAAAGTAAAATGGGAGTAAAACTCAAGGAATTCTTTATAGGCAAGCTGGACTTAGGAGCCCATTAGACTGAAAATGCAGAAAATTAGGAAGTGCTTTTTATATGAAAATGAAGTGGACATTTTAGCAAAGAATAAAAAAAGGTGGTGATATATGAAAATCCCACTGCAATTCATTTTTCACACAGCCCATCACTGACATTACAGAAATCCTGCTGAGGTCAACAATTAAGGAAAAGTAACAGGTAACTCATCCAACACCTGAAATATCTGCAACAGCCACCGCTCATTTGTTGGTGCATTGGGCTTTTTATAAATTTCAAGGCAGCAGCAGCCTCAGCTCACTCTTATTTTGCAAACTTCCATGGAACAGACTAATTTTGTAAATCAGCATTATCAGTCTTATTTATGAGTTTACTGAGTGCCTTGTGCAGTGCTTGATATTTGATGTAAATTATTAACCATGCAAATCACCACTTTTAAGAAGTTTGGCCTTTTGATGGACTTTTTTCTATTCTGTGGCTGTTGGTTCCCTGAGAGTTTAGGAGAATCCACCATGAGATGCAAAAGCCTTTCCCCACCAACTTTCTGCAGAGGAACATCTGCAACTGAGCAGCTCTGAGTTCACCAAAAAAGCCAGAATTTATCCTGTGTTTATCATTTCATTTGACAGCAGTTTTAGGGGTAATTTTCAAAGGCAGATGCAGGAATTTGACACCAGCCTCTTCTCTAAATCACAATTTAAGAGTTCTTCACATGTAGAAAGAAATATCCAAATATATGCAGGCAGCAAATATATATTATTTCTATATAAATAAATACATATTTAAACAAAACAAAAAACAATCCAAATTTTTTACACTTGGGAATAACCTAATTCCATCCAGGCTTTAACATCCCTGGGGATGGAAAGTTCTTGAATAAAAAATATTGCAGGCTTTTTGACAGAGAAATGCTGGCAGTTCACCACACAAATTACTATAAAAATCAAAAGGATAGAGTAACTTATCTCTAATTGGAGCGAGAAGGAAGAAATGGGAACAATGCTTTAATCTGTGCTCCACCATTGGGAAATCAATTCACTTCTTCAGTTTGTTTTTGCAAGTTATAAAACAGAGATATCAGACATCATATCGAGCCAAAAATCAGAAAAGTGTTAAAGGTGGCAAGGAAGCAAAATTATCATGAATCCCATGGAAAGAAAAGGGAATATTCTCCTGACACAGAAAAGATGATTTCCTTTGAGAAAAGGCAAGATTAGGCAGGGATAAGGTGCAAGTCCTGGCACATTATTTAATAGAACATTTATTGGACATTTCTGCAACAGAAAGAGCCACAGTCCCCACCTTGAAGGACACAAGAGAACAGAGGAGCCCAAGAAGCTCTTCCAGCCAAACCTCAGCACCTTCCCCTGCCAGCCATGGAAAAGAATTGATTTTGGTGAACAGAATTCTACTTCAGTTGTGTCAAATTCCAGACAATGGCAGGATCTCCAGTTCTTAATTCAATTCAATCTTTGCTTCTCCTGATTTTCACAGTTTGAGAGCTCTGCACACGAGAGAGGAAATTGCCAAGGGAAGAGCCAAGGGAAGGTGACTGGAGGCAGAATGGATCTCTTGGGCTGAGGCCACTGGAAATCCTGAGCCAGGCAAGGTCTGGGCAAGGCTGATGGGATTTCTTAGGCCAGCCTGGGGCTAAGGCTGAGCCTAAAGGCAGCAGAGCTCAGCTCTCCCTCTGCTTCTCCCCAGTGCTGTGCTCAAACACTCTCTGAAAGCAGAAATCAGTGAGCAATGAAGGTGTCCCCTGCCCTTACTGGGATTTCTTTCCCCTCTAAATCAGAGAAAATAAAAGTCCTCAAAGTCAGAACCATCAAGCTGTAGGAAAACTAAACCCCTTCATCTCCTGCTGCACAAGAGTCTCAGATAAATCTGTTTGATGATTTTGAGCAATTGCTTTCAAAACAGAACACGGTGTTGAAAAGGAAGCCATAGGAACATATTTTACATTGAAAGGCTTTGTGAAATTATATAATCTGTAAAAACAGAGAGATTTGGCCTCTGTTTGCTTTCCTTCCGTTCCTCATGGTTATTATTGCCTCATTATACAGTCGTTTGTACAATGTTTTGGCAGACATTCACTATTGCATAAATTAAAGTTGCTGAATCTAGTCATGCCTACAGGTCTTTATGAAAATACCAGCAACATTTTTATTTGAATGTCAAAGTTTGTCAACCATTAAACTGATTGATTTTTCATTATGCAATCCAATAGAAGAAGCAATCTCCAGTCTGTATGCAACATTACTCAGAGCAAAACACCCAGCTTGGAAAAATCCTTCCTGCTTAAAGCTTCTCCACAAAGGAGCTGTGCTTTAAGGCTGCCTTCAGACATTTTATTAGCACAGCAGCAACAGAAAAGATGCTGTAATTCAGTTCTGTGAAAGAGAATGAATTCATCTGTGGTAATCCAAAAATTCCAGTAATCCTTTAAAACCCTTTCCAAGTGGCTCTGGAAGTGGAGTGTGTGTGGGTGTCTGGAAGGAGAGGTTTAAGCCCCGAGGGCCAGGACTGAGCCGAGGCTCCAGCAGGAAGGAGCTGCCCTGGAGCAGCACCAAGGGCAGAGAACCTTCCCTCGCTTGTTTGGGCTGCAAAATCCCCAGGGAGGACACGACAGGAGTGGGACTCCAGAAGGAACTCCTTGCCTTGCTCTGAACTCCACTCTGGAGCTCCAGGAGCTGCAGGACTTAGGTTTTTCTTTACTTTCTCTTTAATTCCACTTATGACTCCAGTTTTATTCTTGGCCTGGCACCATTAAACCTCCTTGGTGATGTGTCCTCAAAGATTAAGGACAGTAAAGGACACAATAAAAAGACCCTTTTAATTAAACTTCATGTTATAAAGTTTAGAAAATGAGGCCTGCAAATACACAGAATTCAAGCCTTAAAAAGGTGAATTAAAATAAGAATGTGCACGATCTGGTCACTGAATATGAAGTGCATTTAGAAGTTAAGGACTTAAGAACAACAGGGAAATATTATCTAAAACAGGGCTGTGCTTACTGAGTCTTGTGACAGTACCCAACTCACTGCTTTTCCCTAGAAAAGACAATTTATGCAAAAAATATTTTACAAATGCTTAGGGAAACGCATGAATAAAGAAACCATAGAATTTATTATCTCTACTAAAGGGATTACATGGAGTACAAAATCCAGCAGTTATTTTGCACTTTATAATCACAAATAAATCTCTATTTGTGGTAAGGAACTGAGAGGTGAAATGCTCTCTAATTATTTCATTTACAAGCAGTACCACAGAATAAAATTTGGACAAGCTTCCAATTATCTAAATTCAGTGTTCCAAATCCCAATTGTCTTCAAGGAAAATATTTCAAACTTCAGTTTTCTGAGATTCTTGCTTAGTTTGGTCCATTTATTTTTTTCCCCCTTCAAAGGAAAGGATGAGTTAGACTCAGCCAAAAAAATAATAATTAAAACTCCCCATGTTTAGTGCATGCAGCAGCATTTTTCAGACTCACTGGACCATGGACAATGAAACTGAAAGCTAATGTCAGGTTAGAGTAAGTTTATTTTTAATTTAATTGCACAGTCAGAAGCACTTCACTACAAAAAGTTACGACTTCCATTATATCTATAAATAGGCAACCTGCTGAATTATCAAATAGGATGTTAATGACATTAGCATTAAGTCCTAATTAAACAATGAAGCAATGTGCATTACAATCTGCCAGCAAAATATGCATAATCAGAATAAGATTTCAAAAAATAAGGATAATTTGGTTATTTTTATTAAGGAGTAAACAAAGAGTTTGTGCTGATTGGTGAAACCTCACTTGAGAAACAAGGGAAATGTCAGGGATGGAACGAGGGACTTGAATAACAAAACATCAGAAATCCCAGTCACGTTGGAGAGTTGCACTGGATTTTTTTTTCCTCAGATCATTTGCCCCTCTACTCCAATATTCCTGCTATCCATTTTCACAGTTAGCATTACCACTGTTCATTTTCTTTCTCAAATACATTTACTTTTATATTTCACTGAGCTCTCAGGAGGCTTCAGAAAATACCTATCACCATTTTACACCTTTTTACTACAGCATTAAAGGGAAATTACTCAACCACGTTCAGTGTGGAAAGCAGTGCCAAAGCCAGGAAATAAATCCATTTTTTGGGGTGCCAAGTGAATCCATAACCCAGTGCTGGGGCTGTTCCTGCTCTGGCCCCCCTTGTGACTTGTGCTGGTGTTTTCAGATCCAAGTGACCCCTCAGACAGGAATATCCTCCCAGTGCAGCTGCCAGAGCTGCTGGCTTTTACCATGCTCGTATTTTCACTTGAGAATCAGACTGAGTCTGGCAAGGAATCAAATTTTCCTGGACTAAAACTTCCATAGGAAAAAAATACATCATGTACAAGTGACACCAAAATAAGTCATTTTATAGTGGTTTCCTTAATAGTAAATTTTAAAATATTTTTCATAAAGCCATTTTTTTCTGTCCTAAAGATGTCTGATGTGATTTTAAAAACGGTGTATTCATTATCAGGTATTATTTCAGCACCCAAATATGGAGCAGGAAAATACCCCATGACTTAAGCTAAATAAGTTGCTGTAATAATCTCAGAGTGGATTCTCCCTGGATAATCTACAGTCTAAAAATGATTCACCAAAAGTACTTAGCTGGGGCTTACACAGATTTTTGCACGAGACAAAAAAAGGCTGAATTCACTGGATAATTTATTCTCAACAAAGGGATGAAGCCTGACTTGCAGTGACTTTCACGCAAGGGAGAAGCTCCCAGAGCAGGAACTGTTTGGTTGCATTGGGCTGACAGCTGGTCTCTCATCATGATTAAATGGCTTTCCCTTGGGTGAGCTCCAGAAATCTGCTGGGTTTGAGGCAGAATAGATGCAGAATTCCTCATGAGCCATTACTGAGTTTTTTATGCACGCAGAGTCTAAAACAGCACAGGAGGGTTTGGATCTGGCATTTTTTATATTGTGGTTTTTCAGAGAAGATTCTCATCTCCTTTCTCAGACTCAAATTTCCAGTGATTAAAAACTTGTTCCCCACCCTCAGGTACAGCTCAGGTACAATTACCAGCTCAGCAGCCAAAGCCACGCTGGTTTTATGGCTTTTGGGCTGGTTTTGAGGTGCTGGGAGCTGCAGCCTGGTACAGCATTACCCAGGGGTTTTATCACTCCTGACCTCAGCTCCAGGACTGAGCCAACAATTGCTCCCCACAGAGCAGCAATTCCTGGATCAGCTCATGTTTACCCCAAAAGAAAAGGAGTGAGAGCTCATGAGAGAGGCTTCCTGAAGCTGGAGGAACACAAAAGCACCTGTAAAACCCAAAGGTGCATTTGTTTGACACAGCTGCTGCCTCGCCAGCAGAGAATCCTGCTGCTTCAGAGATCCTGAAAATCTCCTCCAAATGTGGGTGTTCTGAGGCTTCCTGAGCTTTTAGGCAAATCCAGCTGGGTGTGATATACACTCAGGTTGATCCTTCCCATCTCTTTTGTCAATGTATGCAAGTGTAAAATAAATTGTCTGCTGGAGTTGTGACAGGAGAGTATTTTCTATTAAAGTCCCCTCTGATCAGAACTCCTGTGCAGTCAACAACTGCACCTTCCCGATACTTCACTGTCAACTTCTGAAATCTCAGATGTCACTGAGATTTACAACATTCCTGCTGGGCTCCCCAGCCAGCTTTTGAAGAACCATTCACTCTCACAAACAGGAACTGGCAGCCTGTAAATAAACATAATGGTGGAATTGCTAATAAGCTCTATTTCCACCACGAGCTGTTTGGAGGCTGCCAACGTGAATTCCACATGGCTGACCATTTCCTCTCACTCACCCCTACAGCTCCAAGAATCCTTCCATGGAAACTTTTCAGCACTTTAAAATAAAGTTCTTGACATCATCCACCTAGAAGATTTCCAGCTGATCATTGCAGCAAGCTTACAATTAAACTGGGTGATAATAAATAAATGTTTTATATCAGTGTCTCAAACTCCCAGTGTCACAACCACTCCAACCACAGATACTCTGCCACCACAACTCTCCCACGTATTTTTGACAATTCTGGCAATGTTGTTAATTCTAACTTTTGGACAATCTAAAGTGGTTGGCTGCCACAAAAGTTTAAGTGATAAACTTTCATGAATGAATGATTTTGTCACACAATACTCATATATACACACATTAGAGAAAAATTGTTAGGAACTGTAGGCACACACAGATCAACTGTTTCATGATGTGGTCTCAGCAAACTGCGTTCCTTGTTGGAAAATCAACAACTGAATTAGTGGCAGGCACAAAATCCTCAGGAATAATTTTAAAAAGGCATGAACAGAAGAAAACCCACCAGAATCTGCAGAGCTTGTGGTGATAAATGGCTGAAGAGAGCACTCACTATGGCAGAAAAGCCAGGAGAGATCTCTGGAGCAGTTTAGGGTAGTTTTAGTTCCACATCAGATTTTTACATCCAAGGGATGATTTCCTGTTGATATAAAATCACCAGGTAAATAAAACCCAAAAATGCACTGCGGGAATAATATAAAGTATCTACAGTAGTAACTGAGTGAGCAAAAACATACAAATTACTGAATGAATAAACTTATCCACAGATAAAAAATATTCTCATTTTTACTGCCAAGGTATTGAGCCTCATATATGGAGTTTTGAGGTAATTAATTTCATCCTTTCTCCAGAGGAGATTATGGATTGTAAGTGACCCAGTCTGTTATTGTGTGAAAACAGTACATTCATACTTCTGACTTGTCATTAATCAATACATCACTAGCAAATTGTTCTTGAAATTAAGCTGTTGCAACTCACACTGCTGATGCAAAAAGACTCAGAGAGGGGAGAGAGGGGGCTAAAATAAAATGAGATCCAATCCAAGGAGCTGTGCAAGCTGCTCAGTGTGGAATGGGAAATTGCATTTCCCAACTATATAGAGAATCACTGGGGGAACTCTGACAAGATTCAGTCTATGGAAAATATAAAATACAATGTAAAAGAGAAAATCCTGGAAATTGCCCAAATCCTCTCCAGTGGAACAGCACATGCCCCATCCAATCTGCACAGGGAGCTGGCAGTGCCTGGATGTTTCTCAATCAGCAGGTCTAACACGCAGATATTTTGTTTCAGGGGTCAATTTTCCCATTGATGCAAGGAGGATTTACACATGCAAGTCCCATTAACATTAATAGGAGTTGCCCACATAAATCCCCTGCAATGATGGCAGAAAAGACCCCATATCTGCAAGGATCCAAGTTCTAATGATTACCTGTCAAATGGCCCTAAGCATCATCAGCAGCAGAAAAAGCAGACTTAGCAGCTTCAGGGCTGAAAATACCTGCAAAGGAGCAGTAACCACCTGCAGTCCTGCAGCCAGGGCAGTGCCCCAGCAGGGAAAATGGCATAAAATGGACTCTTTGGACATGATGGGTTAATCCAATTAACCAACTTAAAAAGAAAGTACTCATTAAAAAAGGAATTCAAACATATCAAAGCACTCCTTAGGAAAAAAAAGGTGTGAATATTGTATGAGCTCCAAGGTGCTTGAAGGATAATACAGCTACTTGTTTAAAAATTCAATTAACCTTATCTTTCTTTAACTTGATTTATTAATAATCCTACAGATAAATTGCCAGTTTTTAAAAAGTCATGTTATCTTTTGAATACATCCTGTATGACAAGCCTTAAAAACGACTTCAAATAGCCTAAGCCTGGCTCTGCATGCTCACATCATTTAAAGAAAGAATAAAATGCAGTTCAGAGCATGATTTCTGTAAAATACCAAGATCAACAGCCTGATCTACTGCCCCTGCAAGTGAGCTATTGGGTACCCAAGTACCATAGGAAAAACATTTAATGTTTCCATTCACCCTATGAAAGAGACATGAAAACAGTTTTTAAGCAATCAATGTAGTGTAAAGTCATAGCCTCCAACTTGTACATCATTCCATCAGATCTCCAATCAAATTTGCACTGTTTCACATGGACACAGAGCACTCAGATATGGATTTACATAAAGCTGATACCACAGGTACCCATGCTGGCAATTACAGGTGCCTTCATGCTGAAAGGAGGCAAGAGAATTCTCAAAAAATCCCAGCTAAAAATGAACAGCTTTTCTTTGAAAAGAAGTTGAAAGAAAACACAAGACAATGCACTTGCAAGCAAACCTTTAATTTTCATCAAGCCATTTCCTTGTAAACATAGATGAGAGATTCAACTGTGATCCCTATTTCTGAGACACAGGGACAGGTCCCTGCACTCTGCTCTGTTATGGATCTGGAGATGTTAAATACAATCACCAAACACTCATGCTTTCCAATACACAGAGAAATTACAGCTAAATGAAGAGGCAGCCTGCTTATCAATATATATATTTATATATATATAAATAACTGCTCAATCACAAGCATCCAGAGGTTACATTTGTTGAACACTGGGAACATTCCAGCCACATTTTGTGAGGACTTTGGGATTATTCACACTCAGACACACACATGAACTGGTACCTCTCCAACCAAGGGTGCAAACACCAACCCTGAAATGCAAATTGGACAGAGGACACGATGCAGGACAAAGAGAACAGTATCAGTTATGCTGTAAAAAAATAAATAACTTCCCCCTTGTGGCTGGAGCCAGGCTCAGGGCAGGCACAGGCACCATGGACTGCACAGAAGCCTGGCTGTGGCATGACCAGGCAGAGCTCAATGTTCATGACCCAGTGGCATTTGTTATTTGCTTACAGTATTTCAGCACTGCTGGAACCATCTCTACCTTCATGAAGAAGTTTAAACCCCAACCCATCAACTCTAGAGATGCTACTGATCTAAGGGGTGTGCACTGTAAAGTAAATCTTTAAGTACATGATAAATACTTTTCATATCTGATTTCAAGCATGGTTCAGGAGTGCAAGTTTAACATGGTCATTTACATCAGTTTTCTCACTTTGTAGTTTTTCCATACAAACGAGGTTTATAAATAGTTCAATAAATTTTATTGTATAAATGCTTCATGATTTATCATTACAAAATGCATAGTTTATAACTATCACACTGATTTTAATCCTGTTAACTGGGATCAATACAAACCTTTGGAATTATCAGCTGAACTGCCTCTCCACCACAAATCCCCTCAGTTCATGGTCATTTACACTTCTCAGACTCCAAACTTCAAAAATAACTACTGGCTTTCTGAAGACTCAAACAAATCCAGGGAGACTAATAACAGGAATGCTCCATTTATGACTTTGAATTTCGCAGGGAAATCTGGCATTAGGTTTAAATTCTGCCATTTTCCTGGCTCTGGTAAATGAACTCACAGGTGAAAATGTGTCTCGGTTAGGTCTTATTAAAAAACTGAATGTAAAACAGTTCCATGTGAGGAACATGTTCTGGATTGTATTTCCTACTTGATTATGGCACCAGTTTCAAAACCATACAATAAAGTCACTCCAGAACTGTCAATATTATTGCCTTTAAATTCCATTCCTAAGACCACAGTGAAGGACAGATGGTGAGCCTCACCTTCAGCTCTTTAATCAGCAGAGATCCAAGGATTTCTAGCAGAAGATCATCTATAACTGGTAAACAAACTTGCACTTTTTTCTTTTGCTTAGTTTTGACTTGTTGCCTTTTTAAAAGATGAAGGATTCTTTCCAAGATATAAAACAAAACCAAACCATCTCAATTAATCATGAATCCTATTTTAACACTTTCAATTCAGATGCTTCACTGTGCATTTTTTTGTTTAGCTACAAATCCCACTGGATCTGGTGGACCTATGACTGTTTAGAAGTACCTTGGTAACAATGAAACTACTTAAAAAAGATGATCCAAGCTAAGGAAAGTAAGGCAATGCCAAATAACACATCTCTGGGGGTTTAAAACCTCTTTTGCTTACCCTTTCTCCCTTATGTCCTAGTTTGGGTCAACCTTCTCTTCTGCTAAGAGAACACTGCTCATTCATTCATTCATTCATTCACTCATTCATTCACTCATTCACTCTTCCTTTGGAACAGCAGCACCTTCTCCACTATTGCTCTCCTCAGCTGAGGATTCAGCCTTTGTCTCTGGTGAATTACTCAATCCAGACTCTTCTGGCTCAATCTCATCTTCATCATAAATAATGTCTTCTGGATTTGGTGGTGGGGGGCAAAATTCCTCTGCTGGAAACATTTCTCGGAAAATTGTCTCAGCCTATTCAGGAAAAAGAAGAATAACACAAACTTTACCTTGAAATGTAACAGCCTGAGGCAATATTTTACAGATATTTAAGATTAACCTGCGTTCTTTCAAATCAATAGTGATTTAGTACTTTGACAGTACTGTAAACACATGGGAAATCCATTCCTTCTTGCAGAGCACGAAAGAGAAAAAGCAATTTATCTTTTTACATTGTTCTACTAGGAAGTCACAGCATGGGGCTTTGTAAAAAATGCTGGTCATTCTCTGTTGTATTGAGAGCAAGAGGATTTTTTTGGAAGCCAACTGATCTGTTCCACTGTAAAACTATCCCCAGCTGCAGTCCAAGGCAGAGCATGGGAGAGATCTGGGCTCTTTCCAGAGACAGGGATCCATTTCATGGAACAAGGAAACCCAGGGAATTGCACAGAGGTACAATCCATCTCATGGCTATATGGGTTTCCTTAAATTTAAAAATTGCAAAAAATTCTATTTCTCCTTTTCTGAACTGCTTAAACACAGCTCAGCTGAGAACTGTTCTCATCCAGTGGAATATTACCACTGAAAATAGATCCCAATACATTTGTGGTCTATTAAAACCTCCTGCCTGTAATTCCAAGGTATGACATGCACAGACCTGTGTGCACACAGAACTGCACGTGTGACAAGAACTGCATTTTAGATAAAAGGACAGATTAGTTCAAGGAATGAATTTACAATGGTACTTGCTCTTCAAGCCATCAAGATTTAGAAATTAAATATACACAGAAGTTTTTTGGTCATTGCAATGGAAGATATTAAAAACAAACAAGTTCTTGGAGCCCCAGTGTAGTTGTTATTACAACATGGACAATACAACTACAAAATCTGGGAGAAAAAAGAACCAAAGTAATACAATCCTAGGATTCCAGAGAACCAGACATTTTATACAAACAAAGGAGGCCAAAAATCCTTTAGAGCCCACAAGAATGCAAGAAGCTCTATTAACCAGTGTTAAAATATGTTACATTGCTTGTACAAATAACCCATCTATACTGTTATCTTCTAAGTAAATCAAAAATAAAAAAAGCCTGAGACTTTGGGACTTTATTTACTGAATCCACATTTCCACCAAGGCTTCCTTTTCCAGTCCTGAAGCTTCCAGGGCAAATGCAGGCACCTGGAGCAACTCAAGGGCCAGGGCTGGGTTTCTAAGGGCAGAGGAAATTCCCTCTGCTTTTGCCTCCCAGTGACCTATCCCCAGGGGCAGCCTGTGCTGAGAGCTCCCACACAGGCAGGAATGCTTTTAATCTCATTTTCCCCTGCTCCAGGCCCTGCCAGGCTGACAGGGCTCACTCAGTGCCACTGCACAGCCATTCCAGCACGAGGAGTCCTGGACAAGAGGGAATTGTTCCCAGGGAATCCATCCCTGAGCTTGCACCCCAGAGCTCTCTGGGATGAGCTCCACTGCCACCAGCACTGGGTTCCACCAGCACCAATGGTTGCAGGACTTCTTTATTAACTGCTGAAACAACCCTGTCTGCTCTCAGTTCAATTGCATTTTTCATTTTCTTTCCTGAATTTTACTCTTCCGTACCCATGCAAAATGATCTAAAACTTTTTATATTGATACAGGAAAAAATGGACAATTTTGTTGTCTACTTAAAAAACCATGGTTTGTCATTTGAAAGCCTTGCCCAGTAAGTGTGGGGAACAAGCTTCCTAAAAAGCTGGGGTTTAACTCTTTGAAGGCAAGAGAAAAACTTTTAATTTCAAGTCTGTACTTGTCCTTGCCACTCCAAAAATACACTTCAACTATTATTGTATTTAATAGACTACTGAGGGAAGATTTCATATTTTGAACTAAATATATGACAAATTAGAGAAGACAAACATTTCCTATGCAGTTCTCAGCAATTATTCAGCAAATACCCACTCCAAAAATGGCCAAACAATTAGGAGGCTGAACATGGGAGGAAATTCTTGGTATGTTATGTAGGACATCATGACACTGATGACAACTGAACAATTTCATTGGACAGAGCATTTTAAGTCTACCAATTTTTTAAAGTTAATCTTAACCAGCTGAAGCAATAGAGAATAAGCAATAATAATTTATAATCTTTCATTATAACACTCAGATATTTAAAGTAATGAAGTTAGACAACAGTTCCTTCAATATTTAGTAGTATCAGCTGAGAAGTGTTTGTCCAATTAAATCCAGCATTAAGACAGAAGAGCCCCTGCATAAACTCCAATAGCTGAAGTTGACTAAAACTAATTATTTTCCTGTTTTACTGCATCCCAACTTGTGGATAAACTGTGTGGACTTTCACAGCAACTTTTACAGGGATCAATTCCAAACTACCAACACCTGATTAACTCTGAAATCCTTCCAGAAATAGAAAATAAACAGGTTAAAGAACAAATATTGGCCTGACAGTTTTAGTACATCCTCTCATGGCCATGAAGATGCCTCAGAAGTCTGAAATATGTCAGGGAATATATTATTTTAGCTCATAATAATTCATGTCGGGTTGCAGCAGTGAAAAGACAGAAAACTGGAAACCAGATGCTTTACTGGATCCACAGAGAGTTTGAAAGGATCATAAATGGAATCTTCATTTCATTCAGCATGTCCTCAGGGCAAGCAAATGCAATTAATTCAGTATCACACCAGATTTGTACACACAGAATTGTAATAAAGAGGAGGGCAGTAATTTGTCCATGAGGTGTAGATGGAGAGTTGTCTGGAAGAGCTGTGGCCTTGCCTTCCCAAGAATGCAGTGCAATCACAGAGCATGGCAAACAATTCACAAATACTGGTGGTGATGGACAAATGAATCACAGCAAGTACCACTAAAACACTATCCCAAAATTATCAGAGAAATCAGATGTAATTTTCTAAGCTTTCTTCAAGACTAATACACACACACTGGGTTTTGGAGTTTTTTAAACTGTTCTGAATTTGCAAATATCTCCTGTTTGGAGATTCCCATCCCATTGCTAGGAGGATGAATGATTTGGGAGTGGAGGACACACCAAATTAGATTTCCCTCCTCCACTTGTTTACAAGGTGCCTGTATGGTGACTTCTGCTTCATCTTCAACCTATTCCTCACTTTGCTCTCATATTGAATTATAAACATGTTTACACTGGAATATTTTTCACTTTAACTTGTGACCATTTGTCTCAAAATTTAAATCAGGTTAAAGAAAATGCAGCCTCTCTCTATTTTTGTCTCAAAGGCAGTGATTTAGGCTCTTGATGGTTTCTCCTCAGAGTTGTGCTCAGCATCTCTCTCACTGATGGCCAACAGATTGAACACAAAGGCTGAACTACAGCACCAAGAATATTTAAACAGGGCCTCATCTATCCCACCATTGTTCATATAAAAAGCTCTTAAGGGAAGACAAACCTGAATGTTAGAAAAGGTGGCTATCAGAATCAGAAATAGGTGAGTTTTAAGTGTATTTAATCAGTTTTTAACACACTCTGTTATAAACAACAGTTTGAAAAAAATCAAATTTAGAAAGGATCTCGTTTACAATTTAAAACTGCTACCATAATAATTGTCTTGCATTATTTTTTGTCTTCACAGTTCTTTATCCCTCTGGGAGGCAAATTATTGCCTTGTAGAGCAAAATGAAGGATGCTATTAGCCCTTAATGACACTGTTGTGACCCTGCAGTTCAGGCTATGTCAGCCTTTCCACTTCAAAATCTTATTTTTAAGAGGTTTATGACTTAGTCATAAAAAATCCTGCGACTGGTTGGAGGATGGCACGCACATTGTCTGAACATGGCCATTAAAAACACAGCTTTAAAAATGCCTGGTGACACTTAATCCTCCAAAGCTCTGAAGTGTTCTCCTGTCTCTCAAAGTGCCCTGACACCACGGGGGCTGCTGGGGTAGATCTGCCCAAGAATTTGTGCCTTTCCTTATTCAGGGGTCTCTGAAAGGAAAATTCTGTACTACAGTGAAACCAGGGCAAAGAGAAACTGAGGCAGGGGGTCAAATCTACCTCACTGGGAACAGTATTAGATTTTTCCCCTGTAAGTTTCTGATTTGTGACTATGCCCTGCAAGTTTTAAACTTCTTGGGTGATCCTTCCTGTAGACAGGATTTTCTGGCTTTGATTTGTACTTTCTCCTTTACCTTCCTGTGGCTATTTCCTGATCTCTCTACCTAGCTAGTTTTATAATTTTGCAGTTATCATGTATAATTTTTGCATAAAGTAGAATAACCCAGACTGTGCTGGAATTATTCTTTAAAATTCAAGTTCTGAAGTCAAAATCTGCTCTGCCCAACCTGTTTGACAGCACAGTCGTTTCCCAGAGCAGAGTCTGGCCCAGAGCAGACATAAACATTGGAGGGTAGGCCAGTATAGGAACTCTTCTCAACTCCTGAAGAATCTCTCATGTTGAAGTAGACTGCCCAGAGGACTCTGGGTTTCTGCAGTTCTTCATTTTCAGCCTCTGAAAAGGAAAAGGAGTGTTTGCAGTAATCAGTGTTGTTTTGTGAGAAGGTAAATATGCAATCCAGCACACTGGAAATCAAATTTTTACCATGGAATTACTGTAATAAAGTATTTTTGTTCTTCAAAAAGCCAATTATTTAACTTTCTGAGATTCTCCTTCATCATTTTTTCCCTTTCCTCTCCAAGCCCAGCTATGCAGACTCCACTAACTCTGCCCAGCCTACACCACACCAGCAGCACTTATCACTATGAGCACCCCACCAGGGAGCCTGGGCTAAATTTAACCCCTCTCACATCATCTCCTTCTCTGAGATAAACTCCCAGAGCACATGACAGCCTGAGCGAGTCCTCTCTGGGCTCTGCATTCCCTGTGCACAGATATTTCTGATGTGGCATTTCTTCCCTTCTCATTCCATCCTTAATCTTTGTATGCAGAATCTCTCATTGGGACAGTGCTGCTAAATGAAAATAAATGAGTAATTTGTATTTATCTGCACTTACTGAGGGCTGTACTGTGCTGCAATACTCATCATCAACACAAAATTATCACAAACTCAACTTCCTTACTGACAATCTGTCCTTCCTGCAGCACTTTGCACGTTCCTGTGATCCCCCTGCACACAGGCAGAGAAAGCTCAGGGAAGATGAAGGTCACTTTTTCACAGGGCACAATGCAAGGGAGGAATCCACAACACACATTCTGAGCTTAATAGATACTATTTGTTTGGAATATTTGCTGTCCCCTTTCCTGTATTTTACCTCCCCTAAAGTAAATGAAGCTTGTAAAAGACCTTGTGAGATTTACTTCTTTCCAAGGAAGGAACTTCTTGATAACCATGGCATTCAAAACAGTATTTTAAAGCAGTTGAATTACAAAAAAAGAGATAAATCTATGCTATTCCTTCAGTATCTTTTTATAACTGTCAAACAGTTAAAAAAAAATAGGTGCTACCCATATTGAACAGTTTGAAATATAAATTAAATTCATCAGCCTGTGAAAGTCTGAGCCTTAATACAGGGCAAGATGCTCTTTAATATATTTAAAAGTTCATATTGCTCATAAAAGTTACTTCTTCCTCATTTAGGCAGGAAAATGAATGAAGTCCTCTTCTCCAGGTGACTTTGCCTCTTTGACCTGCCATGGCCCAGTGCTCACTTTATCTGGTGATTCATTTTCAATAACTCCAACAG
Source organism: Petroica traversi (assembly GCA_025920805.1). Lineage (NCBI taxonomy): Eukaryota > Metazoa > Chordata > Aves > Passeriformes > Petroicidae > Petroica > Petroica traversi. The sequence goes on along the minus strand of JAHLSL010000024.1, from coordinate 3,821,735 downwards.
TATTTGTTCTGACATTTTAATTAAAATACGACCACTACCTCATCCTGATGATAAAAAGGCCTATGTGTCAGGGAAAACTGGCTTTTCAGTGCCTCAGTGCACCTGAGGACCCCTATGATCACAGAGTTCCTCCAGAAGAATTTCAGTCAGCTTCTAAACAATCTATCATTTCGAAACTGGATCACTTCAAACATTAAGATTAATGCTACCCCTCCCCAAATGATTAGAAGACACTAAGCTGATCTTCTCCTCACCAGGTCTTTGAAACACATGGCCCTGTCTTGAAAATTGAAGACAGCAGTTAAATATTAAAAGCTGAAAATTAGCAGGCTTTAAATTAACAAATCTACAAATAAGAAATGTTAGCAACTCTCCAGTCTAATAAAGTTTTCTATTTACAAACCCAAGCTGTTTTCTCTATATTACAAGCAAACCAATTATTAATATGATAAAGCACTCACACATTTTAATAACTTGCATTTAAACCAACAAACTCCCCTTTCACTGAGGGCTGAGCATTGTTTTCTCTCAGCAGAGCTGTGATTTCCTGCCCTGCAGCATGGGCACAGTGTATTTAAAGTGCTTGTGCCAGGGTTATTACTCAGCAGCATCTCCCATATTCACACTCCCTGCTCCATGAGCATCCACCACAAATATGGTTACATCCAACTCCTCAGGATTACATTTCAAAAACTTGTGTGGGATTAGCCCAAGTATTTCAGGAACAATTTCCTTCTAGGCTGCAGCTGCTGCATCAACAGCTCCTTTCCCCCGGGGTGTGGAATTGTCCATCTCAAGGCCAAAGTTCACAAATGCAGCCAGCAAGGTTTCCTTGAATTTAGGGCCAAGCAGTTAATGATTGGAAATCTGTCTTTGTGAGAATACAGAACAACTCTGTGCTTTCACTGCTTACAGCAGAACCCAGAGAATTTCAATTCAAACAGCAAACAAGGAAAGACTTGAGAACAAGAGGCTGAGCAACAGCTTGAGAGTAAGAGGTAAAACCCTCCCAAGCAGCTTCCAGCACTGAGCACACCTGGCAGCTGGAGGAGAAAAGCACACCACAAACTTTTGGGGATTTACAAACTTTTGTAAGGGATACCCAGGTGACAGAAATCATTAAAAACAGGACAGTGTAAAAAAACAGCTACACAAGTATTTCATTTTACTACTGTACCTTTCAAGGGTGTGCTGAACAGCAGATATGTTTCATGGAAAAAAGGAAGTGTGAAAATTAAACAGGTCCCAGTCACTTACAGTTATGTCCTTGGACACTGAAGTTAAACCACAGCTGAAGAAGTCAGATAATTTATGTAAAATAGTATCATAACACCTGGTTTATTTATTTTTACCTTCTTCTGTATTTAGATTGAATAACTTCTGTACAACAGGCTCTAAATCTTCCCTTGCAGTTTTAGTTGATGGACAGGTTAAATGGACTAAATCTGTGAAAAAAGAATACAAACGAATTCCAATCACCAATACATAATAGATAAGTAACATTTACAATTTTTATGAGGCACAGCAAGCTTTTAGAAATCACAATTCTTCATAAAATCACTTCCTTTAAACCAGGTTAAGTGCTATACTATGGACATAGAGAGTATATAAAGCACACAGAGAAATTCTCTGGGAACACCCAGAGAACATTAGAAAATTCTCTAAGTTACTTTTGTGTTTTGTTACTATGACTGTGCAATCCCTTGTACAACCTTTTATTCATCCACTTCTTAGATGGGAGGAACTCTTGCTGACCTTTTCCTTTATTTTTCCTGTTTTGCAGACTCTGCAGGTGCTGTCCCCTTGGACAATCCCTTGATGCAGCTCCTGAGTCTTTTCTGTCCCCCTGGCCTTTCCCAGATCCAGAACCAGCTGCTTTGCCCCACCTGATTTTCCAGCCATTCATTCACTTAAAAGCCTCACCTTAAAGCTTTTCATAAAACCACCTTACTGGACTCATTTGCTCCTGGGAACTCCTCACCAGAGAAGAGTCCATCAGAGAATCATGAAGGAATTTAACATTGTTCAAAGCTTAAACTGATCAGTTTTTTCTTCATTAGTATAAATTTTTGATCCATTTAAAAGCAATGCAGAGCTCTGGTAGCATTTGAAATCTAGATGACATTTTTCTCTTTTCTCTCTGAAGCCTGGCTGTGTTTGCTGTCATTATTTTCCAGTACATCACACAGATCTTGACCCTGGCTCCATGAGGAACAGAAATTTAACCCTTCACGCTCCTCTGCTTTCAGGCTGCACACATTCAGATTCTACTCAGTCATTAATATTCATTTTTTTAGTCAACCCAAACCAAACCTTCTGTCTGAAGGAATATGTGCTAAAATAAGGAAAAGGGTGATGCTAATCAAAGTGTCCACCTAACCTTAACTAGATGCTTCCAATCCCAAACACTGTAATATAATCTATTCTTTCCTCAAAAAACCCCAACTATAAATCACTAAAGTTCACATCATTTACTTTCTATAAAACCTTTTTTATTATCTTTAAGGTTATGGTTATGAGTCACAGTCATCAGTATATATTTTGATTATATTTGATTTACTCAGGTATAACTGCATTAGTTACAGTGGTTGCCAACATTTGTCTTCAAGTAATTCTCCCAGCAGGAAGAACGATGAGTTCAGTTCCTGATTTCATCATTACACTCTCCATTTTTTAGGGCAAGTGAAGGAGTTTGGTTCCACTCAAGTGGCAATACAGATGATGTGCCTGTCGTTTGTGCAGTGTGATCAAAGAGTAGATGTATTTGTATACTTATCTTAAATAATTGTTCCAAGGAGAAATCAGTCAGGTTAAAACCCATTTACAGATAATGATGTAAAAGTTTTTTTAAAAATTATGAAATATGTCCCATAACTGGAACTCAGCTTTGCCTAATATAGAACTTTATTATTTCAATATATGAAGACAAATTTCATTAAGGAAGGCAGTACCTTCTCTTCTGAAATGAAAGGAATTTATGGAGAAAAGTAAATAACAGAAACCTTAATATTTCAGCATCATAAAAATCCTCCTGAAATGAATACTTTAGATCTATTGAACATCAATCCTTCATTAATTTCACTTCCTGCTATATATATTTTGTGAACTCTTAATAAAAAGAAATCAGCTATTTAAATGAAATGCATTAACAATATGCTTTATAGCACTAAGTTTTTAATTAATTACAAGCTTATATTTTTACTATTATTTATTGGAAATATAATTTTGAATTACTTAATCATTTACTTTACTCTTCTTTCATATGCAAAGAACTTAGTTCAAGCCTATCTAACAACAAAATAAATTGGTTATTATTACAGCTACTCATTTCTTGTTAAGAAGAATTCAGTAAGATAACTTCTAATTCTATTCTAATAAATACCCCAAATGAACATTTTATTGCTCAATTATTTCAACTTCACATAAAATACCAACAACAGAATCCTTTCAGAAGATAAAAAGCTCCCACATACAGTGTATTTCAGGCATTTCCATTTAATAGCTCAGCTAAGGGAGCCCATTTTCAAAAAAACCAAATGACAAATTATCAGTAAGATTCCTGTGCTTTGGAATATTATTTTTATCTCCTGAAGGAGGATTCATTCCTGTGTAAGTGAAAACGAGTCCATGAAGCCACTGCTCCCTGTGTTCTGTGCAGCAGAGAACAACACAGAGATTTTCAGTTCTGTCCCAGAGCTGCCAGGGCCAGAGGGGAAAATCTTCACTTACAAATTACTTACTTCTTTACTTACAAATCTCCTTTACTTCCAAATCTTACTTTACTTCCAAACTACCAGCAAGATTCCTGTGCTTTGGAATATTATTTTTATCTCCTGAAGGAGGATTTATTCCTGTTAAGTGAAAATGAACCCATGAAGCTGCACCATCCCAGGAAGCCTCTGCTCCCTGTGTTCTGTGCAGCAGAGCAACAACACCCAGAGATTTTTATTTCTGAAAATCAGAGCTGCCAGGGCCAAAGGGGAAAACCTGCTTTACTCACAGGTGTCCTTCATGCACGTCATGGTGGAGGAGCACAGCTCGATGACACAAACAGCTGCCCTGCCCTGCCCCAGGGGAGGCACTGCCAGAACTGAAACCTGGGGAGCAGAAAGCACAGCCTGAGGGAAAGCTCAGTGCCCTGGAGGATGTGGCAGCACAATCCTCAGTGAAGGTGGAGCAGAATTACACAGTTACACAATGCAATTGTTTGGTTTTCTAGTTTAAGACAGAACAAACACAACACTGATTAATGTCCTCTCAAATTAAGGACTGCAAAGACTGATCCAAAGAAGTCTTAAAGTGTACCATGAGCACTTCAAACAGCAAAAAGGAATGTTTAAAAAAACCAAAGGAACTTTGAACAAAGTTTAGACAAGATAAATAATTAACAGAACATTAAGGTAACAGTTTACTAACAAGCAAGCAAAATTAAACACAGCAGCTTAGAAACTTTATTAATTATAGTGTGAGCCATACAGGTAAATCCCAGTCACTGAACTAAACTTTGCAATTGTTTTATAGACACCAAAACAAACAATTACCAGTACAGAGGGCTGACTAAAGACCTTGCTTAAAGCATAAACAAAACTAAATTAATGAATTAATTCCTACCAACAACTAAATATTAACACATGCAATACACAAAGAGACAAGTGCTACAGAATTGGTGTGTACCTGCTGCTCTGAGTCTGTGTTCAGTAGAGACTGATCTGTAATGAGCACTGCTCTGGAGATCTGCCTAGAATTAAATAAAAGAATAGGTTAAAATAATCAGCTAATAAATGCAATTATGCAAAACCAAAACAAAACTGTAAAAAACAGCAATTTAGAATGATAGTTTTGGTAATACCAGGGCTATTTCACTATATAACCTTTATTGCTATGATTCTTAGTGGGATATTTTGCCTGTTGCTGCAGCAGAAACACATCTGGAACACCAATGTAGTATTTTCAATGACCAGAACAAGTGATGAATAAATGAGTCAGTGCAGTTGTACCAACCCTGCTTTTAAAAAAGCTCTTTTGCCTATTGGCTCAAGATGAGCAGCAGCACATTGAGGACTTGTGATGTTCCAGAGAGCCAGGAGCTTTGGATGAAGGGGAAATGCAGCAGGGTGGGGTTCATTCAGCAGCTGCAGTTTGTGCTCCTGCAGAGCCCGGGTTTCTCCTGCCCTGCCCTCAGCAGAACAGCTCTGCTGCTCCTCACTGCTCTGAGACACAGGCAGGGCATGCCCAGGGCTTCTGGCAACAACCAAAATCACAGAAATAAGTGAAGTTTAGTACTCATCTAAAGCTGAACAAATTTAAAGCAAAGACAGCACCTTCACCTTCCTGATACATTTTAGCAAATGTGAAATTCTCAATACATTTAGAGCTCTTGGGTTTTGAATATGGAAAAGGGGAATATGATTTCAATGAAAACTGAAGAAAGCCTGAATACAGAAAGTCACAGGAAATCCTCCAGTTCACAGAAGAGAAATACTCTGCAGAGAGCTGAACTGTACTGCAAAAATAAAGGACAAGAGGCTCCTCAGCTGAACTTGCAGGGTACTTTACACACCCTTATTTAAAGAAATGGACTGTGCTCTCTGGTACCTGTAGCACACATTTGTGCATGTGCTCTCTGAGAGGTAACTGTCTTCCACAATGAAATAGTTGGCACTTATTCTTTGTCCAAAATGATCCACAATAGCTTTGCACCTGTTTAAAACAAACAAACAAACCACAGAAAGAAATTTTGCATAAGTTGTTAAAATTGAGTTACACAGCACAATATTTGTATTTTTCAATTAATTTAGCAACATATTCTTGCACATCTGAACCCCTAAATCAACTGATCACTAAATCCTAGATTGACACATTCTGCCTGGTATATGCAGTTTTCCACATGCAATGCCAATACAGATCATGATATCCCAACTTTAACAAATTGGTCACTTTTTACAGAAAATATAAGCTTACAACACTGACATTTAGTTGTACATTTCTTACCTCATAATACGAAAAAAATGGAAGTGAATTGTTTTGTAGGTAATGCCCCATCACAGTGGGGTTTCTTTCTCAGGCAGACACCTTTTCCAAAACAAGTTTATTTTGACAATAATATCTGACAAATTAAATAGCAAATTAACTTGGTAGATTTAGGAAAGATGTCTGACAAATGAGTGCAGATTATTCCAAGAGTGAGCTGTTCTGTTTGTGACTAAATATACCCTTTATCTCTAAGTTCCACACAAAGGGATTAACCAAGTCCTGGTGTTTCATGAACAACACAAATGTTCTCCATAGAACAGGGACAGAAATAGAAGTGGGACAGATGCAAACCATAGAAATGAACCCATTCAGTGAGCTTAAATGAGAATGCAAATTTCAGATTTTAAGGGGGAAATTCTCTATGAAAGAACAAACTTCAGACTCACACATGACATAGGAAGCTACATCCTGTATATGAGGCAAAGGGAAAGGAGGCTGCACACAGCTGCTCACTAAAGCAACCTCTGCTGCTGATTCTATATCCATGATCTGTGTTCTCTTCTACACTATCAGAACATTTACTGTATAAATAAACGAAGCAAATTAGCATCACTTAACCTTTTCTTGGGGTATCAAAATTACCTTTTTTATAAATTAAATTCTTCTGAATGACTTTATCAATATTTCAACAATTTAATACAGAGGAGTTAAACCAGTGAATTTTCTCCCACACACTTAACACACAAGTGCATGCACAGGGAAAGATCCAAAGGAACACAGAGATCATGTTCAGATTCACCTGAGTTTTATCAGTGCAACTGTAGCTGTGGAATATCTGACATGCAAGTTATGCCTTGGGAATGAACCACATTTCTGTAACTTACACTGTTTCACAGCTTCTGTGATTAAAATGATCTACAAACCCAAACCTAAATAGTAACAGCAATCAGCTCCCACCAGCTGTGGTAATCCAGTTGTTCCTGTAACCAGAGATGAGAACTGAAAAAGGGTGCCCACACAATCCTCATCTGTAAATGTAAGAGGTTTATGACTATTAAACATGTTTTTGTAATGCTGACCTCACAGGCATCTGGCTCCTACATATATTCCTGTTTTCAAATTCAACAGGTACCTTGACAACTGTTTAACATCCAACATTCTTCTGTTTCAAATCCTATCCAACATGTGTGTCACCTGCAACTTTAATAATTTTTTTCTGTTAACCCCAGTGATTTCATCCTCAAGCTCTCATTTGAATACTGCAAATAAACAAGGAAGCTGCTGCAGCTCATTTCTAATTATAACCTTTCTTATTGTTTATGAAACAATCTCCCCACCACCCCCCAGCCATTATGGAAGGGGAAAGGTTGATTAAATGTCATGTTGCATCACTCAAAGCCAGCAAAAGCAACGCCACATTTTATTCCCCTGCTAAGTGTTGTTTCCTCTCCTTTGTTCAGGAATAGCAGCAGGTCATTTGTGTGATAAGATTTTAAACTGAGAGAGGGAAAGAGCTTTTAATTTCAGTCCCACTTTACTTCAAAGGGTGATGCTGAGAAAATTTCTTTCAAGCAGTGCTTCCACATGCAGCAAACACTCCTGCACTGACATTATCAGGTCTCTGTCATCTGATCTGTGTTGCGACAATGAATCACAGAGAACCCTCCATTGACCTTCTTTCAATGTGTCTGGATAAAAGGATGAAAATTAGAATCCATCTCCTTGCAGTGCCACGAGTTATAAATGTACTTTATAGGGCTCATTATCCAAACTAATGGACTAAGGGCGACATCCTTGAAATGGACTCAGCAGCACTGACAGAGCCAGCCTGCAGTATTTCAGCAGATATGTAAATTACTGGCTGTTTGCTCTATCTTTTTATCACAGATGTATAAATGTCCATTTATCACATCTCTTCCATTTTGAGGCAGAATTATGTAATTGGAAACATATGGGAAGTGTGAGCAATATAAAATGCCTACCTTTATGATGAGATTTTCTATGTACCCAAAAAAGTGACACAAGATAAACAGAGAAAAACAACAAAATTATCATTCATACATTCGAGTGCTTTTTTCCCCTCAGCCTCAGAAATATGATCTGGTTTTTATTTTCTAACAGAGCATCTCAGTTCTACCAAGAACTCAGGATGTTCTACAAACTTATTAAAACAGCAGATCTGGTACAATATATAAAAGTCAGATATTTTCAAGTGCATTACTAAAACCTTAAAATAGAGATGTCTAAAATTTCTATTCTTCCACCCTGCCTTGCCTGAATCTTATTTTCATAAACTATAAAAAGGACTATAAAAAAGGATAAAAATAATTGTACAGCTGAGTATAAAATCTACTGTTCTCTGTATATAAGGCATGAGTAGGAAAATGTGAAAATGCAATGTTAGCCACATCTAGAAAAAAGCTGGAATAAACTTTGATCATATTTAGACACTTTTAATTAAACTCTTAGTAAGTTTTAGAAGAAAATCAAGGCTGTAGATAGAAGTATGTATTTTCCTTCCATGTATTAAACCAGAATATTAGAAATAAAGCAAAAAGCACTGCCTTAAGGCATGGCTGAAGCCTGGAGGGCTGTGGAAGGAGCTATAAACTGGTAATTTTGCACTACCAAGGCATTCCTGCAGTGCTGAGTGAGCCATTTGTAACCTGGGGAAGCTGCCTGTGCAAGCAGAGCCAGCTGCACTGACACCCAGATATGAATTTGCCTCTTACCAATTACTATTAATGGTCTGTTGACTCAAAAGCTCAGTAACTCATAAATAGCCTCATTAACAACTTGATAGCTGATTTTTATTAGGCAAAACACTGAAGCCCAAAGTCAAGAGGAAACACAAGCTGCTGCAGGGAGGGAATACACAGTGAGGAAGGAGATAATAGCAAAAATGAAAGAGAAGATAAAGGAAATGGATGTGTTGGGCTTCTTCATATTCACCATCAGATAATGGCATTATTAAAAGCTCGATGTTTTTGGAATAATGAAAGTCTGGTAAAGTCTTTTAAAAGTATTTCAATAATTTTGCCCCTCAAAAATCTAGTATTTTAAAATGGCACAAGTGAATCCCAAAAGCAACCCCAAAAAAGACACCTGACCTGTGTTGAACCCTGGGGAACTCCTATTCAAAACAGAAAGGCAGCTTAATGGAAAAGCAGCACTTCAGTTCTTCTGGAACCCATAAACCTTATAAAAAACCCATTCATTTCAAGGATCTTCAGGATGTGCAAAAGAAGCTGGAAATTGGGGCAGCCAGTAGCACTGACCAGTTCAGATCTGCAGAGTGGGGTTTGGAAGCTGCTGCCAACTGAAATTGCTATTTAAACATTATTGGAATACAACGCTCCCTGTAGTAACAGTTCAAGTAGCAGTGATCAAATACTACAGAGTTCCTGAAAGGGGCATAGTTTAATTTGCATATGAATCATGCATTTGATGAAATACTACCACATTTACATCTCCAAGTCTACAACTGTGCAGTGAACTCCAGAATCTGCAGGAACTGGCAGAAAGAGAAAATCTGGAGTTTATCCAGTGTCAGGGAAAAGCAGCTACTACTTGACCATGCCCTGGCAAATGCAGCTGCAAGGACTGTGCTCAAGGAATTGCAGAGCAACTGGGGAGTAAACACACCACCCCCTCATTTAACTACTCCTTCTCCTCATAAATTGGTACTATGTAATTTCTAAATTAATGGTCTAAATTTTCTACAAAACATCTTGAACTTTTCAATTACAGAAACTAAGCTGCAAACAGATTTTAAGAGAGCCAAAGTCTGCAGTTAGACTAATATCTGATCAAACATGTACACAGAAATATGATAATTCACAGAGGTGTGAAAAATGCCACTATGGAAAAAACTCTGGGTTGATTTTTCTTAGCTCAACTTTAAACCTCCCTACAGGCCTGATATTGTTGTAAAAGAATTTATTCTGGAATAAGAGGGCAGCATAGTTTATGACAACAATCTACCTAAAAACTCATTAAAGTCTTTTCTCTTGGAGTGACATGCATTATCAGCAAAGATTAATCTGATGAGTCTTTAGGTGAGCTCCATTTTTAAAAATGCAATAACAGAGGGCTTTGTTGTCATCTGATGAAAATCAATTAGAGTAGGTAAGGCCACAAGGAAAACTAACATCACTCATCACCAGCCCCCCCGGCAGCTGAAATGATTTGTCTTCCAAGCTTGGGTGATCAGGAGCTGTAGTAATATCACAGGGAAATTAATTTAGTTTCTATATTCTAGACCCACTTTCCTTGTTCTGGAGGACCTATACACAAATTACTCTTAATCAAGGTTGATGTGTTATTAATACCAAGGAGGATCTCAGAAGAATCATTTTTTCTCTTTTTAAATTGACTCCAGACATTTTTCACCTGTGTTTAGTGTAGGAACAGAAGGTTCCTGGTGTCAGCCTTACCTTCCCGAGGCTCTGTCCAGCACCAAGCAGCGCACGGGGTGTCGCAGGCAGTAAATCCCCCCGAACACAGCACAGAGCCTGCAACACAGCACAGAGAGAGTTACTGCAGCACAG